>OX016541.1:116393168-116724639 GCA_943590905.1 Sphaerophoria taeniata | reverse complement strand
TTTCGGCTAGTATTTTATAACTTGCAAATTTCTACTCTAGCCTCATATTCTGTTAACTCAGAAAAGCGTATAGCACATTTGATCTAGAATCATTAAAATACACTTCCGTTGTCGAGGACAATTTTCAGGTGAGAAACTGTTGCCTTTGACTCAAAAGAAGTTTTGAGAGGCATCTTGTGTATTTGTTGAAATATTCATCGAAACAAAATATAACAAATAAAAGCAGTGTCGTCAGTCTTAAGCTCTGAGGTGAAAAAGTGTCCATTAATGTTAAAGTTTACAGACAGGAAAATATGGTACCACTTTTGTAGAATATTTCCTTTGAATTAAATGATGCATTTTTTTTTCTTTATCTTAGATTTTGAAGTAGAGAAGTGCATCCGGTAGACTAACGACGATGTACACATTTAAAGATGAAGCTTAACTAAACTTCTTGTGTGCCTAGTGCTCGGTCTGATTTTAAAATGCAGGCCTTTGTTGTTGTGAACACTACCTAAACTTCGAATTACAATATCACAAAGCTTCTACGAAACGCATTTTACCTTTTACGCAAACGGTCTACCCCAATTAACTCCTCTAGGAATAATATGCACTACTGGAACTTCTTTATAAGAACCGTCCGGCACAAAGTAACACTATGTTCGCTTTATCACATAGATGGTGCTATGCTGGAATGGAACTCCTAAAAAAGAATCTAATTTGAATGATAGGAGCCGGGTTCTTTAAACTTCAAACTACAATTCACAGAAAAAATACGGTTTGATGTGAAGAGAACACAATAGTCCATTAACACCCCATTTCAGGTTCGATATCGCTTGCGTGCTTGCGTCAGTCTTTCCAGACATCGACTTGCCTCAACAACACTTCAGAGATAAAAAATGGCAAAGTAATTTAAACTTCAAATATAAAAAATAATGACAGCCTCAGCCCACCCTTGGAAAAGTTGGTACAATTGTACCAAATTCGATACAATTGAGTTTGTTGAAGTACAAAAGTATAATTTGTCTCTATTTGGTACAATTTGCTAATGTGAAATTTGAATCGTTTTTTCATAAAAAGATTTGTTTAATAAAAATTACTTTTTTTCTGTAATATTTACAGCCTTGTATAGGTTTTTCTGTTAACTCTGTATGAATTCATTAAAATATTAAAAGTCACGGGTGTAAGCCCTTAAAAATCTTTCATCATTTTCAAAACTAGATAGCAGAAGCGTTGCCAAGAATATAAGTTAAATTTTTTAGAAGAATGTATGGACTGAAGAAATAAGCAATACACTCATTGGCATATTATACATGGACTGTCAGAAGCCAACTCCTCATGAAGATTCTACTTGTAACGGACAAAACACTAGACCTTGAAATAGCAAGCTTAGACAAGATAAACTGATTGGTTGAAAGCTTGCGTTCTCTCATTTGCCTTCACATTGGCATTATTCCATCTTTGATTGAGGTAATCGACTTGAATAGACAAATCAATATTTCTGCCGTTTTCTGATCATAAAACCGAAAATGAGCTCAACAGCATTAATAAATGAACCTTTTCTACTAAGCAACTTGAAGTTTATGTCGTAAATTGTTGCTTCAGAGTTCAGACTTACTTTGAAAATAAAAATACAATAACCACACGCTTATTCCCTTAACAATATGAACTCGCTCGACCAAAAAAGGAAGATCGACAAGAAATAAATAAGTGAAATGGGTTATTACGGATTCTACTTTCCGGTCGAACCATTTATTTTCAAATTTTGTATTTTTCACACGACGACGGAGAGCCCATGTATGGTAAGTAAAAAGTGTTCTTCACTGAAAGTTCCGTGGAAACCTTTCTTATTCTGTTTTTTTTTTTTTTTTAATAAATTTTTAAAATTTGTCTATTTTCATCGGAAAATAGTTTTTGGTACAATTTGGTACAATTTGAAAAACAAATTCAATACAATTGAAAAACCTCAATTTCCATCCCTGCCTCAGCCTCAGACCGAATTGCATACGACATTAAGGACGCAAGCGATAATAATAATCTGTTTATGTTCGTGGCTTGTTTGGAAAACACATTTTTCTTTGGCGTTTCCTGCTTATCCTCGGGTTATGGAATGTAAGAGTTTTACTCGGAAAGGGTGTAAGAAATTGATTGAGTGAATGCTTTGGCATTTGGTATCGCTGCTCTGGCTCTGGAGTGGAATAATGGGTACAAAAGTAAGAACTGATTGAGTTACGGTAATCTAAATTGACGAAAGGACTTTGCATTTAATTTTTCTAATTTTTGTTTTTGTGGGATTTTCGGTACTGGCTTTGGAGAGAAAAATTACATACTAGTTGTTATTGAAAAGAAGGTTGCTTTCAAGAGCGGAAAAAAGCTACAAAAAGGGCTTAATAATGAAGATATCGTTTGTAAGGAAAATATATTTAATCGCACCAAACACATTATTGGAAGACGAAGATAAACTTTTTACGAAATTGCATTGCCAATATCTTGGTAATAACACAAAACAGCATAAACTATGAGGTAGCTTGGGGACTGGTCTACCTAGGCTCAAAGGAAGACTCACCACAAATCCAGAAAACAGCGCAGTAAAGAACGATCGTGACCAAGTCAGAATATGAAGGTAAGTGAGGAACTCAACGGCCGTATTGTGGGATACAATACACAGGAGATTATGGTTCAATAAATGAACAATGATTTCGAATTACTTGCCAAGTCAAAAATAAAGACTTAAACCAAGCGGCGACAACAGAATTTATGGCTTATCAGCAGGTGGCCATGGTTCAGAGGATAGACTAGTTGAATTTAGATAATAAGCTAGTTTGAATTCTTTTGTCTACTAATAGGTGGGGGCCACTATACAAGAAAGTTCCGTCATCGCACCTACTAAAATGGTTAGTAAGAAATAAAAGATAAACCCAAGAGCTGTGGTCTTGGTCGGTGTGAATTTATTTAGCTGGAATTATTTTTAATAATTTTTAGGTTATCAACTTCTAGGGAGATTTTTCCCGTCATCGCGGGTTTTAACCAATTCGGTGCGAAATATCATATTCTTTGAGAAAAAGTCCGGCCGACCAAACATTTTTAGCCGGAAAGGCCGTGCAAAACTGTTCCAATGTGGTGTATGACGGAGAAATTTCTCCGTCATCAGGGATTCAGTTTTTTTCTCTTTCATTGCACGTATCCTTGTGTTAGATGTCTAAAAACCTTGCTTTATGCTGCCGAAACTATCGCTCCAGTTATCTTTGCCATGAGCCGTCTTTTCTCTGAACTCTTTGAATGCAAATTAATGTTAAGGTAAATCAATCACAAAATAGTATTCAAAGATTGCCAGTTCAATTAACTTGTCATTTTCCCAGATGCGATTTCCTAGTCCTGAAACAGATTTGCTTCTTTTTTAGAGATTGTTGAGTGAATTTTCCAATTTTATTCTGAGAGATCCCGTCTTCTTCTTTTCAATACTGAGACGGGACCAAACAAAACAGAAAGCATCCATTCGTCCGATATGGATTCATATCCTTGTATTTTGCATTTCTTCTGTTTTTACTGATGAATTGTGTCCATAAATAAAAAGGTGCCGTGAACGAAGGCCATATGAACTAACGCCATAATGGCCTTAGTTCTCAATTGAATGTGAACTAACGCCATAATCCCATTATGGCCTTAATTCACAGTCGAATGAGAACTAAAGCCATCACTTGAATGAGAACTTACGCCATATGGGGTAAGTTCACATTCAAATGAGAACTGACGCCATAAAATGCTTTGAGCTTTGAAGCAAAGTTAGCAGCAAGTAATTACCTAACAAAATCTCATCAAGATCTCAGGGACCTCAGATATTTCTCAGATAGATCTCACTTTTAGCGAGCGCTGATAATTTCTTTTAAAATTTCTTCGTTTTCTTGGTCAGAGATCATGTGTTAGCAATATTAATTTCAAAAACTCTTACTGAGATTTGAGAATTGTGTTCCACCTAATAATTTTCGTAGATGCTTCGTTCTAAAAACTATCGTTTTGTAGATTCTTAAGTATAAGAAAATCGCGTACTAAGAGCCGAAATTTTTTTTGGCAAACAGAGAAACAATTTGGGGTGTGAAAATAAAAAAATTCGCGCGAATTTTTTTATTTTCACACCCCAAATTGTTTCTCTGTTTGCCAAAAAAAAATTCGGCTCGCTTCGCTTGCTTTCCAGTACTGCAGTACGCTATTTCTTTTTTTTTTACTTTCAAAGTCTGGAAAACTAATTTTCCGATTGAAGCATCTACGAAAATATTGAGAAACGTACTCATTCATTCATTTTTGCATTGATTTGTTTATTTGTTTATAAAGAAACTTCATTCGATTACTTTGCAAAACATTATCAACAATTAAATGATTTCATTTTTTTTCCATCCTCGTAAATTTGTTCATAACTCCGCCGTAAAAACGAAGATTTCAAAAATATCATCGAAATCGGGTAATTTTCGATTCTGGCACCAAAATAAGAGGGGACCGCGAAAGTATAAAACAACAATGAAACTTAAGTTATAAATATAAGTTTAGTTATAAGTGTGTTTTCAATTTGATTTATAGTAAATCGTGTTTAAAATATTTGTTTTTCAGCCGATGGCCTCAGTCGCCAGTGCTGCTGTGTGTCTGTAGCTCGTTACATTCATATTCGAAGTAGGTACTGTGAAATGTCAATGTCAATAATTGTTTTTAACGCCCGCTTAACTAATAGAGCGTTCATCCTTTTTTCGTTAAACCATATATTTCATATTTAAATTATTTGGATTGCTGCGAGTGGCTTTAATTCACATTGAAATGAGTACTTGGGCCACTTCTTAAAATGAACTAACGCCATATTATTTTAGTTCTCATTGCAATGTGAATTTAGGCCATAATCGGATTATGGCGTTAATTCACATTTGAATGAGAATTAAAGCCATTATGGCGTTAGTTCATATGGCCTTCGTTCACGGCACCAATAAAAAGTGGGTATATAGTAAGACTAAGGGCGGGCTACAACTGAAACTTAAATGTGCAAAGATTTAAACGTTCTCTGTTTTTAAGGCATATGGAATAGATGTTGTATGTTGCACATATACCTACCCTTTTCTGAATCTACCTCTAATGACAACAGGATTGCAGAAACAACATGCAGAATTTCATTAAGGTTTGCTCTGTTTTGAAATTTTTGGGACGGGGAGACATGGTTGTCCTATTAAATAACCGGATGGATTCAGTTCGACACAGACATTTACCGGAGGAAATTTTAAATTGAATGAAGATTCGTAAATTAATTACGGGTACCTATTGTTGGATAAAGGGAAACAAGATTACTGTTCCGACTATTAGATGGAGTTAAGGTAAACAGAGACAGTCTTGGGTTTAAACTAATGTTCCAATAAAATGTTTTGTGGTTTTATTCTTGCTGCAAATTACCTTTGATTCATGTTTACCTTTGATTCATGTCCCCAGAAAGGTTAACGGATAGATAATCAACAATTTTTGCAGATTCTTGGAATGTTATTTTAGGAGCTGTTTTCTTTTCTCCCATTTACAGAAGTAAGAAAGATTTTTAACTTCAGCACCTAGCAATTAAGCCTTATCTGACGGTGGACCTATCCACACTGTCGGCGTGACAATTTCCAACCGAAGTCGGCAATGTAACTATGTTTTATTTAAGAGGGCACTAAACCTCTTCCTGATGATCCACCAGAATACAAAAGCACACCTCAACTTTCAAAAGAAAGAAGCAGGTACCCTGCATCTAGATCCACACCAGTACCTATTGAATTAGTGCCAGCCCTTATTCATCTTGGTTTGATTCTAGACTACTATTCAGGCAACACACGGAACTGCACTCAACCTTCAGTAGAGAAAGAAGAGCCGTTGTCCGGTCACGGAAAACTGCTCAACTTCCGCCACAAAAGAAGAGCCGTTAACCGTGATTTGCGAATAGCAGCTGAGGCCAAACTCAGATAACCACAACCCCCGCGAAGGTCCATCCCACTAGTGAGGTGCTAAATCCTCACTACCCGCGGTACCCAATTGCCCCTGGGTGAGGGGTGGTCACATATATTTCTTTGTATAACAATTAGTTATACATATTTTGGTTTTTGTGACATCTTTTCGTTTTTGCTGCTTTTATCCTACTGGCGGACGAGGGACACTGCTCACCCTCTGTCAAGTATATCCACATTGATCGAAGGGATGAACCAGCCAATCAAGGGACACACCCAACATTTTGTCTAACTTCCTTGGCGTTTATCCACATTCGGTACTCGTTAATCGTAATTTCCTCCTTTACTATGTGATAGGCATAGTATCTATCTGTTAAGGATCGCATTGATCTTCATCATACTTCCTGCTTCAATTCGCCAATTCCATTAGACTAAAGCTGCCTACGTCCGCAAGTTCATGCCAATAAATTGACAAGAAACTCTCGGAGGCCCCACGAGAAGGTGTAGGTCAGCACGTTCACTTCAAATTCCTGCCATATGTACTTGGAAAACGTGTTTCTTTTCTAAAATGCCAATATCCATGATTTTACCTCCTCTCCCATTTACAGATTAAGAAAGATTTTAACGTAAGCACCTGGCAACTAAGCCTTATCTGACGGTGGACCTATCCACACTGTCGGCGTGACAATTTCCAACCGAAGTCGGCAATGTCACTATGCTTTATTTAAGAGGGCACTAAACCTCTTCCTGATGATCCACCAGAATACAAAAGAACACCTCAACTTTCAAAAGAAAGAAGCGGGTACCCTGCATCTAGATCCACACCAGTACCAATTGAATTAGTGCCAGCTCTTATTCATCTTGGTTTGATTCTAGACTACTATTCAGGCAACTCGCGGAACTGCCACTCAACCTTCAGTCACACGAAAGAAGAGCCGTTGTCCGGTCACAGATACCGCTCAACTTTCATAAAGGCAAGAGAGTCGTTACCGTGATTTGCGAATAGCAGCTGAGGCCAAACTCAGATAACCACAACCCCCGCGAAGGTCCATCCCACTAGTGAGTTGCTAATTCACTACCCGCGGTACCCAATTGCCCCTGGGGGGGGGGGTGGTCACATATACTTCTTTGTATAACAATTAGTTATACATATTTTGTTTTTGTGACATCTTTTTGTTTTTGCTGCTTTTGTCCTACTGGCGGACGAGGGACACTGCTCACCCTCTGTCAAGTATATCCACATTGATCGAAGGAATGGACCAGCCAATCAAGGGACACACCCAACATTTTGTCTAACTTCCTTGGCGTTTATCCACATTCGGTACTCGTTAATCGTATTTTCCTCCTTTACTATGTTATGGGCCATAGTATCTGTTAAGGATCGCATTGTTCTTCATTATACTTCCTGCTTCAATTCGCCAATTCCATTAGACTAAAGCTGCCTACGTCCGCAAGTTCATGCCAATAAATTGACAAGAACCTCTCGGAGGCCCCACGAGAAGGTGTAGGTCAGCACGTTCACTTCAAATTTTCACCATATGTACTTGGAAAACGTGTTTCCTTTCTAAATTGCACATATCCATGATTTCGCCTCCTCTCCCATTTACAGAAGTATGAATGAGCTTAACGTCAGCACCTGGCAACTAAGCCTTATCTGACGGTGGAACTATCCACACTGTCGTCGTGCAATTTCCAAACGAAATTGGCATTGTCACTATGCTTCTTTTAAGAGGGCACTAAACCTCTTCCTGATGATCCACCAGAAAACAAAAGCACACCTCAACTTTCTAAAAGAAAGAAGCGGGTACCCTGCATCTAGATCCACACCAGTACCAATTGAATTAGTGCCAGCTCTTATTCATCTTGGTTTGATTCTAGACTACTATTCAGGCAACACACGGAACTGCACTCAACCTTCAGTAGAGAAAGAAGAGCCGTTGTCCGGACACGGAAAAACTGCTCAACTTCCCGTACAAAAGAAGAGCCGTTAACCGTGATTTGCGAATAGCAGCTGAGGCCAAACTCAGATAACCACAACCCCCGCGAAGGTCCATCCCACTAGTGAGTTGCTAAAGCTCACTACCCGCGGTACCCAATTGCCCCTGGGTGGAGGGTGGTCACATATATTTCTTTGCATAACAATTAGTTATACATATTTTGTTTGTTGTGACATCTTTTTTGTTTTTGCTGCTTTTGTCCTACTGGCGGACGAGGGACACTGCTCACCCTCTGTCAAGTATATCCACATTGATCGAAGGAATGGACCAGCCAATCAAGGGACACACCCAACATTTTGTCTAACTTCCTTGGCGTTTATCCACATTCGGTATTCATTAATCGCATTTTCTTCCTTTACTACGTGTGTGGCATAGTATCTGTTAAGGATCGCATTCATCTTCATTATACTTCCTGCTTCAATTCGCCAATTCCATTAGACTAAAGCTGCCTACGTTCGCAAGTTCATGCCAATAAATTGACAAGAACCTCTCGGAGGCCCCACGAGAAGGTGTAGGTCAGCACGTTCACTTCAAATTCTCACAATATGTACTTGGAAACCGTGTTTCCTTTCAAAATCGCCAAGATCCATGATTTCACCCCCTCTCCCATTTACAGCAAGGACTATTAAAAGAATCATTCTAACGTTACCCTGTTAAAGCTATAACGAGACAGACTGAAATGAAAAGTGACTTTACAAAGAAAATCATCTTGAGCAACGAGGCACCATTTCACTTCACTGAAGTACAAGGCATAACTATTTTATACCTACTAGAAGTTTTCGTTCAATATTCACGATATCGAGTATCGAGCGGTTCAAGTAACTCCTCTCTATTGTCCCGTAGAAGCGAGTGCTCATTTGTGCTCTAAAATTTTCAAACAATACTTCAAGAGCCATCTCCAATATTTGCTTCTTAATGTTTTTCCTGCTTGTTGTTGCACACCAAAGTTTAACGTCTCTGAATATTGTAGTTACATTTGGCTTATAATAGATTGATGTCACTCTTCGCTTGCACTTTTAAGATGAGCAGTTTTAAAATTAGGTATTTCAGAATGAAAAGGTTCCATTGTCCGTTTTCCTCAACAAAAAAGACCAGTATATCAGTTATTTTTGTTCGTTATAAATATAAAACTCCTTCTTCTAAAAACCCGGAGGAAGGGAAAAAAAAACAAGAGTATGGACTGAATTCAAACTCCATAAACGGAATTCTTCCATTCATTCAACAGTGTTGCTAGGTAAAAGATATAACAATTGGATTTATGCTTGACGGAAAGGATTCCACAAAAATAAAATGAACCCTTAATGTGATTCAGAAGAGACATCTACTTCTTCTGAATAAGGGTGAGATAAGTTGAATCGATGAAATAATGACCTTTTTATAATGGAATTCTTAGCACAATTGCCAAGACCTTAGATGAATGGGGTATTATGTCAACAATAAAAAATACGAATTGAAGATCTTAGGTCACTTCTTAAGAGTAGAAACCACAAGTAGAAGCAATTTAATGAAGGCAGAAAAGAAGAAAAAATGATTGTGAGGATAATTATTATAGCTTCATTCAAAACTGCATTTAAAATCAAAGGTGTGTACCTTTCTTAGTAGTTTTATTTCCAAGCGATTATTATATCTTCTCCTCAATAGTCCTTACTCAAACTTAGTCACTGTAAGACTTAGATATCATGCAAACGCGGCCAAGAGTAAATTATCTTTTTGACTGAGCACCTTAGTCTCAAATCCAATAGTGAGTAACGGTAATTTTTTGGTTTTATAAAAAAACAGTTTTGGATTTGAAGAACCTGGACTTAATAGGGTTCGTTTTTTTATGAGCAGCCGGCCGCGTATAATAACGGATTACGAAAGGAATTTTTAAAGAGTGTCAGCCACTTATAGGCCTTGGTTCTCGGTGCTGTCGTGCCGCTCTATTCTTAAAACTATTCAATAGAACTTTGTAATTTAGTTCTTGTACACATTTAACCGAATCACAAAACTAAGAACTATCCATTGTAGGTAGGTATCGATTTACAAAAAAAAAAAAGGGAAAGTAACTAAAAGCCGTAAAAGGCACTTAAAATAAGCCAACCATTCTTACAATGCCTGAAAAATTTAAACTTTGCAAACGTTTCAAGTTGACAAACTTTTCATCCCGAGTCTGAACTTTGAAATTCACAAAATTACGTCCTCACATTGCATCAGTCCTTACTCTCCTGAATATTTTATATTCTCCAAAGGTTGGAAAGTATTTAACTTACCTTTAGGTATTTTTAAAATTCCCAGACAAAAAATCATGACTCTGACTTGAACGTGATCATTGCAAACCATTGTATTGCTTTTTGCTTCCGTTTTATTTTTTGCTTTCAGTTTAAATTTTAAACCAAAGTAATTTGTTTTTCATTACCCAAGCATTTATTTCCCTCCATAATGAGCAGAGCACCATTCCGAAACAAATGAAAAGGAGCCAAAAAATAAATGAAAAAAAGAAGTCAGTCACTGTGTCAGATTCTGTTGTCAGAGGAGAAAAGATAGTAAAAGAATGTTTACACTTCACAAATTTCAGTTTTTAATTTTTGGTCTTTGTTTAAGTTTGCTTTTTTATGGTCTCTACGTGTCGTTCTCATTCATTCACTCTTACTTCAAATAGAGAAAGTACAATTTATGTTGTGAAAAATGAATTCATTAACAGAGCAGAAAGAAACGCATACATTCTTTATTTTATTTGGCAAAAGACGAAATTAAAAAATAAAAGAAATAAACAAATGAACAGAAGGGAATTCACTTTAACCTTCAATGCAAAATAAGAAATGGTTTTAAATGACTTGGTTTAACAAAACAATGCTTTTCCCAAGGAATCATCAGATCATCAAAACAGTATTGAGCTTTGAGTAGCTATTGTTGGAGGTTCTTAATTGTTAATTACGGCTAACGCATTAATGAAAAATGCTTTACAAATCAAAATAACTATTTTATGTAGAGCTGAATATTACTGCCGACTCTTGAGAAATCCTGCTGTCAATTAGCTAGATATTTTTTTTGTGAATCTTTAAGGAGTATTTAAATTAAATTTATCTCTGCCTCAAGTCCTTAAACGCACTAAGAGAATTGTTGACGAATTGAATGTTGGACTTTGAAGAAAATTAAACAGCGTTGTTAATTGTTATTACGTTTTTATTCATAGAAAACTGAAGGGACACTTGTATGCACAAGTGTAATTTTCGAATTTTAATTAAAATCGGTTCAGTGGCTTAAGAGAAGATCAATCAAAAGGACATACACATGTGGATGTGACATTTGAAAAACTATTTTCTATCAATTACACACAAATACCACAAAAAAATATAGCTATTTTCGAGTCGTTAACCATCAATGGGGACATCATCACCAACATCAGAAACTGAAATATTACCATTGAACAACGATTCTCTGGTAAGCTAGTTAAAAATATATTGTTTCTTCAAAATGTCAGATTTTGTTTTAAGTTTTTTTAAAGTTCTGTTAGTTTAACGTTTATGGGTGATTATCCTTTGCTTGGAATAAATTATTATTGACTCCATTAGCTTTCTCTTAAAACAGCGCCTGTCAGAGCTGCCAGTATTCTGAGTCTAATATCTTCCACTCGAATACAGGCAAGCATTTCTATTTTGGAAGCTGTACTCTTAGAACTGTAGGTACAGTAGATATACACACACAGGTTTAATATTCCCGAATCTGCTTGTAAGGTGAACTCTAAATTCTAGCAAGATGTTAATGCACTTGAACCACATGCGAATTTCGTCGATATTAGTTAAGCCATTAAGTAGAAATTGTTGCCTTTCTAAGCTCTTTCTAACAAAAACATCTGTCCCGTCTGCTTGTATTCTGTATTATAGTTCTGAGGATTCATAAAAAAATGAGATTTTAATTAAATAGGTATGATATTACCATCTATCTTCGAAGTCGGAAAAAATGGATCTGGCGGTTCCGTCCGTCTGTCTGTCTGTTAGTTAACGCATCTACAGTCTTACTTAGCCACTTATATATTTATATACATAATTCAATTTATACGCCAAACAAAAAATGCACAGATGCAGTTCTTGTTGATTTGAAGTGCATTTCAAGTTATTTAAAATTAAGTTGCATTAATATTTTTGGCAACATTACTCATCAACATCTGTACAAGAAACATTTGTTGATTGTTGATACAAACATTGGTTTTGCTCTGTGAACTTTCTAAAACCCGTTTTGCCCCCGTTCCTATAAAAGCGTCATTACTTATGTACATTTTAAGACACGCCAAGTTTTCCATACGAATCCCTTCAAGAAAACTATCAATGTATATCCTCTCTCTACTGAATTCGAAACTTTCTCAAAGACGAACTTTTTCATGCAATTTTAAGTACCTACAGATAAAGACGAACCGTCCTTGCAACAGCAATGGTCTTCAGCCAGTCCAAGTTGATCCTGTTCCTTGATACTAAGGATTTGGTGAAGTCGTGTGGCGTGAACTATATCAACAATGTAGCTTAGCCCTAAAATATATATAGTTTGACTTCGTTTCAATCTTACGTCTTAGCCAAAACCTAAAAATTAGTTCGTTAAAGATGAGAACTGTTAAAACAGAAAGGCGTGAAAAAGGATTTTACAGGAAACAAAAATTAAGTAGTAGGTAGTCTTTACTTGCAGTTATTCGAATTAGAATAATATTTCTGAAGGCTGGATATTGTTCTTCAATCTCCGAAAAGTGATTTGTTGCATTAATATTTTACATTTAAGAAAGGAAAGCCGAAAAACTTTGCTTTTAGAAAAACTTTATTTTGAAAAAGAAGAAGAGACTACCTAGATGAAAAATACGGTGATCGATGTATAGGCAGAAATGCATCAATCTTTTAGAGGGAGCGTAAGTGCATAACGATGATTTTTCGAGTTTTTTTTTAATCTTCAATTTCTCGGAAATTTATTTAAGTTATAACCGACAAGACTCACAATATCGAACATTGAAAAGCACTTACCCAAGAACAACTCATTTTTTAATTCCAACAAACGTCTTTCTTTTGAGTGGGATCAAAGTGCAATAAAAAGACTTCAACAAAAATTAAATCCTTTCTTTTTCTTCTTTATTCAATTCATTCATTTAAAATGATGGAGAAAAAAGTAGAAATCAACCATTTGCTCGAATTTAATAATGATAAATGTTTCATCCTCTTTCTGTTTCTTGCCTTCTTTCCTATACGAGAAGCGCATAAGGATAAGCCGGAACAAAATTTGTGGTATTGAAATGAGGTGAAGCGTTTTGCTCACTGCAATCATCTATTTTTCCGGTTGCAAGTTCGAATGCACGGTTGTCAAGGGGTTTTCGGTTGTCAGGGAGTTCGGTAAAGTGAGTTTACTTTAATAGTTTAAATGGTGTGTTCCACTTTCAATCTTCAATTATGTCTTACTTGATTGGATAATGAGAAAGATTTCTTCTCTAAGCATTTTTGCGTAAGGTTTTTATACAGGCTCTGCCTTATATATGAAACTCCGCATAAAAGAAAACCAAGATTTGAGGGTAGATATTCGCTTTTTAAGGTTCATTATATCTTCGATTGTTAGATTTTACGAGAATCACAAACATTTTCGTCAGGTCAGAAGTTATTAAGGAATACGCTGCTTACTCTGCTTGCAGTCATGGCTATCATCTTAGCACTCCGTAACATTTATGATATTTTCATTTACTATTTCTATGATGAGCCTACACCACTTAGTAATAGAATGAATAAAATCCTATCTTATGACACATACACATCCCATAAAATTTTGCTTTTAGAAGATATACTCTAAATTCTCCCCTTTAGGAATATTATTCCCAATAATCCCTTAAGGCTGCAATAATAAATATTATACTCCCTCTCTTTAAGGATTCAATTTATTTTATATGACTATAAGAAATACTTACCGCCGCAGTAAAAAAAAAAAAAAACATTTTCAAAAGCTCCCGAAATGTACCGTTTACATACTGGAAAGTGGCCAGCATCAATGCATCATTATTCCATCCTTTCAGCTTTTTTCTCTCATCAATATAATCGCCATGAACCTATCCGCCTTTCGGCAATAAAAACTGAGTTAATGCGTGTCCCTAATTTTCCCTTTTATGTGTTGTAAAAACAAATCACCTTTATCTGGTTTGTCGAAATTGCCTCGCTGCGTCTGGAGAAAAGGGGACCTAAAAAAAAAGGTGCCATGCCATTTGGCCATATGCCATATGGCCATATTTCAAAATATGGCCATATGACACTTTTGAATTGTGTCATATGGTCATGTGGCTGTTTGTCGCTTTGGTAATGTGTCATTTGACCATATTTTCTTGTGTCATTCAGCCATATGGTCAAATGACGCTTTCTTAAAGCGACAAATGGCCATATATTCTAATATTGTCATTTGACAGATTTTCAAAGCGTCATTTGACACAAAATATGCAAAATGGTTCGAGCAGGAACTATCTTTTAGATGGTACTTTTAGTGTTGTAAGAGCTTGTTCCAATTTAGGTTAGGTAGGGCAACCAAAAATATGCTCTATAAAAACCATTTATAGCGCTTAATATGCTCTAAAAAGCAAATTATATGCTCTAAAAATATGCTCTAAAAATTTTTGAAATAGCAAAAAATCTTAAATTTCGTGTTTTTTCTTATAGTTCATTGACTTGCCAACAAAAAAAATTTTTCTTGCAATAAATGAAAACAGTTTTCCTTAAAATTTTTTCTCTGAAAACATCTTTGTAGGTACATCATCCGCCAGTTATACGTGCAAACTTTAATGCCATTATTTCAGATGCAGTTTTTTTTCTACGAATAAATTCTGCCATAATAAACAATTTGAGCCCTCTAATTTTTCCAAAATATCGATAATTTTTTTTTTCGTTATTGGAGTCGATGGTATTAATTTTAACTTGGACATCGATCAATAATTTTATGTTAGCTGAAGGCCGCTTGTTTCCAGTTGTGCAATACATTTCAATAAAAATGTATAATTGGATAATAGAAATATCAAGTCACGTTTAAGCCACTTCATTAAAACAATTTTTTAACAACTCGTATTGCAGCTGATTCCTCTTCATGTAGTGTTTCGAAAAGGCTTTCCTTTTTTTTTTGTTAAACATTTCTACACAGTAAACTGCTTCCCTCCAAGATACTCAATTAGTCGTAATCGTCTGCGAAGGAAGTGGTGTTTCCGCTGCAATATCCTTGAATACCCTTTCCCTTATTCTTAACGGAGCTTTTAAACACTTTTTTCACGTTTGCGATGAAAATATCAACTTCTGGAAATTGACCACGAAGTGTTTCACAAGTTCTATTTCTATGGAGCCTGTGGGCCTCACAAGTGACATGCGTTACTTTTGGATAAAATACTTGAATAGCATTGCGAATTTTTCGAAAAAAAGTTTAAAAAAAATATTTACTCTAACATTTGCAAGAAAAATTACTAAAATAATGATGAAATATGCCAAAATATGCATTTTAAAGTAAAATATGCAAAAATATGCATTTATAACAAAATATGCTAAAATATGCTCTAACGAATAGGGTCCAAAATGTTTGTTTTTTCATGAAACGTATTTCTATCTTGTCAATTCTCAAATTCGACGTTCCAAAAAAAAACATGCTCCAGCATATTTTTGGTTGCCCTATAAATAAGAATCATTGATGATGTTTATAATTTTGAAAACATATGCAAATTTGTTAAGTTAAAATTGTTTTTTGTTGAGATTTTCTAAAACATTATCAGTTTTCGTCAAGGAAACTTTTCCCAATGCAAGCGTTTTTCTGAACTTTGGTGTTCGGTCAGAGTAGGGCATTCTACAAGCACACTGCACTTGAACTCAGTTTCATCTTATTTTATCTTTTTGTCACCTCAATCCTCAAATAACTGAGCTGTTTCAAATACAATAACAGCTCCATCAGAAAGACATTTTTGTATTGAAGGTATGTTCAGTTTTCTTGCATCATGTGGATGCAGACGTAAGTACAATTTTTGTAATACTAAACCTTAACTCAGTCTCACGTGTTTTAAAATATTATTTCAATAAAGGATTTGGAGCTTGAACCAAAAATGAAGCAGGCACAATAATTGCTAGCGAGCGAAGCGAGCGGAAAAAATTTTTCCCTAAAGAGAATGAATTTAGGGTGTGAAAATAAAAAAATTCGCGCGAATTTTTTTATTTTCACACCCCAAATTCATTCTCTTTTGGGCAAAATTTTTTCCGCTCGTTTCGCTTACAATCAAACCAAATCAATTTTGAATGTTCCAGATCGTCATCATCCTCAGACAAAAGTGAAAAAAGATGCTTAAAATGAATTATTGCAATGCAGCACCTGCTTTCCAGACACAAGCGTGCATTACAAGGGTGTGTGGTGGTTCCTTTTCCAAATTAAAGAAACGGCAGCAGCTTTGAAAAATTAATTGCTCTGTCTGTTTCTTTCTGTTTGATAATTTTTTTTTTATTTGTTAAAACGTTGCAATAAACTTTTTGAGATCAGTTACTTACCATATTTTCATAAATATATTGTATATTTTCATAAATATATTGTATATTCGTTTTTGTTTTTGCAGTAAACTGCAAGCTTGAAAGTGTCATTTGGCCATAATGGTCAAATGACACATTACCAAAGCGACAAATAGCCATATATTAAAATATGGCCATATGACACAATTCAAAAGTGTCATTTGTCCATATTTTGAAATATGGCCTTATGGCATATGGCCAAATGTCATGGCACCAAAAAAAAATGCTATTATTCTGCAATTAAAAGACATTGGAAAGCATGAAATTCTCTGGAAATGTTTAATTATTATTTACTAGCTGACCCGGCAGACTTCGTACTACATCAATGAATAAATAAAAAACCTAAACTTTTGTAGAAAATAAACTTAAAACAAACAAAAGTAATCCGTAATTAATAAAAATATGCTTGGTATGAACGAAGTTTTATGATTATTATTTTCGATTAATTGCACATTTATAAGCTTTCAATTTGATATTTTCATACATACACAGTTATATTTTTTGTTTTGTTTTGTGGTGCGTATTTTCCTTTAATAATTGTTGCCTGAATGACGTTATTCATCACCTTTTTCACAGCTATGGTTATTGAACTGTTGCGCTATATCTGGGAAAACACGCTAAATAAGTTCTTCTTTTGAGTCAATGATTTGACAGAAATCTGTGGGTAATGTGATGAATTCAGTCAAGGGGTTCACTGCGATTTTATTATTCCCCATGTCTAACAATTGCTTCGCAAACACATTTGCACTTTCATCTTGTTGTAGAAATACTCGCATGTTGGTTGTTAATTGGAGTGTCTTTACATACCGCCACAAATAAGATCGCAAATAAGATGAGATGGCATGCGTTAAGATCATCAGCAACAGTTGATCGGGGAATAACTGGAAGAGTCTGACGAAAATCACCTGACAACAGCATCATAGCCCCACCAAAAATATTTTGGTTCTCACGAATATCTTTCAACGTTCTTTTGAGAGCCTCTAGTCACCTCTTATGGGCCCCAAACAATCAATTTGCATACCTGTAACACCTTGGCCATTGCGCTGTTTTTGGCGATGTTGCAAAAAGGTGTTTCATTGATTTGCATGTTTAATGGCAGTTTCAAGGCACAATGTGCAGTTCGCCCGCCTTCTAGTAGAGTCGCAGCCATTCTAGATGAAGCCAACGCTAGAGCTAGAGCTACATGAAATTAAGAAAGTTTTTCCCGTTCCTCCAGGAGCATCGAGAAAATAAATTCCACCAGATCCACTGTGCACAGCTTTTATTAAAGTCTCGTACGCAATACTTTGCTGTACTGTTGTTCTCTTTGCAACTCGTGGTTTAATGCATCGTGAATATGACGATACGACAATACTTTATTTGCCATCAATAAAGTTATATCTTTTATCATGATCAAGGTTTCATTGTAAATTTCTGCAGTAATTTGTAGTGTAGGATTCATAGTTTGATGGCGCACACGATGCAAAATATCGTCAGACATATTATTTCTATAGTAGTTGAAATGGTGGCCACGAGCAGTCTAGCTCGGTGACACAATTAGCGCTGAGTTGCGCCGTTTTGATACCATAAAATACTCGCTTGACCTATAAAGTTAAAAGAGGGATTATAGGTATATAATACTGAGTTTTGAGTGCGCCTCAAATCCACTTTGTTGCGTTTAGAAAGGAGATCAAATCTTTGACCTCCAATTCTGAGAGCTCATTGAGGTCGTTGAAGAAGGACTTTCCCAATGTTTTGGCTCTCGTTTTGGCTAGGGCATAAGAAGTGAAGAACAGTTTCCTTTTCTCGCTGGTCCTCACAACTACGACAGAAAGTATTGTGGGGGATGCCCAGCTTAGATGCGTGTTCTCCAACAGGCCAGTGTCGGGTGCATGTAGCAACGACCCTGGCTATGTCTTGCCTGGGTCTGCAAATAAGATTATTAGTACGGGATTTGTTGTAGGTGGGCCATATCCTTCTAGATATGATACAGTTGGTTAGGCTGTTCCACCTGTGGTTTGATTCAGCGAGGAAAATTGAGAAGATCTTGCCCTTCATAGCACCAAGAGGAATGTTGACTCTTTCCGCGAGTGAGCTATGAAGGGCTGATCCTTGCCTAGCCAGCTCGTCAGCACGTTCATTGCCCTCATAGCCTCTATGACCCGGAATCCAGATGAGAGTGACCCTGAGTCCAATGTTCATGCCCGCTAGCTCACTTCGGCATTGTTGAACTAATTTGGAGGATGAAGTGGACGAGCCAATCGCTTGAATAGCCGCCTGACTGTCCAAAAAAATAGCTGTATTGCGGTTTCGATTTGGATCTAGTTTTAGTAACTTGCATGCTTCCTTGATCGCGAGTAGTTCAGCTTGAATATTATTTCTATACTTAACCCACAAATCTTTAGGATTCGAGGGCAAACATGTCAATATGATGATCGCAAACAATGTACGAATTTGATGCGGCGATGAAGATATTACGGAATCTTTGAGCGTTTTATCCCAGAACGTATCGTTCTTGAGTAAATGTAATAGTTGACATGCCTGACGGTAGGTCGCACACAACAGCTGTCCATTGACTGTTTTCAGTTGTTTAAACGATGTCGGACCACGAACATTCACTTACAACAACCGCAAATAATAATATTCATCGTTATTTGGATGTACTGTGTAGATGTGACCCAGGGCGTCTGAAGCATATAGGTACATTTGGATGTCCTTCAAGTGGTGTTCCTTGTTTTCGACGCTGAAAAGATTTCGATGATGCATTCCATGTGTAATAGCGTGGTATGTCAGCATATAAAACAAATACAATAAAGTGCGAGCATAGTCATCAGTTTGACAGACTGAGAAGAAACTTGTTAATGTTTTCGACGGTGGATGTGCCGCTCTGTCTGCCGCGTTGGATTCGTTAAAATAAGCTCATTAACCATTTTCTAAATCGACTGCCATAAATTTTCATTTTCTTCAAATTCAATTTTCAATTAGTTCAATTTGAAGATTGTTTATACAAAGTATATGGGGAAATGATTTTTTTCTTTGCAAAGTATGGGAAAATGAATTTTGCTTTTAACGTGTGTGTTTGTACATTTTTTGAAAATTTTTAACCGATTACACCTTCCCTGAACTTCCAACATTATTTCAAGACCACAATTAGCCAAATCAGTTGAGCCGTTGTCGAGTTTAAGGCTATGTTTATGACCGAGCGTAAACGCATCGCGCGATGCGACGAGAATCGCTACTAGCGACTAAATTCATTGTTGCTTATGAAAGTGTTTATGACAAAGCGATTTAGCGAAAAGCAAATTGAGCGATTACAAGCGACAAAAGCGACGAAAATTTGCAATTAAAATATTTTGATATTTTGAGCGATACGAGCGATCAAGTATGGACTATGTACTTTCTGATTTCTGTTTTTTTTTTTTTCAATCATTGCCGATATCTGCTCCAAGATGTACTCAAAAGTTTCTTTGCTCATACGATAGTATTCCTTAAATTTTTCAGGAAATTTAGCAGTCGTCTTCATTCACGACGTCTTCATTAAGTAAGTTCTTCTTTCTGTTACAATTGGATGCACTTGAAACCTCTTATATGTATATGCTTTTATTAGTTAAATATTTTTTACGCAATAAATTGCTAGTTTCTAATAATAAAACTTTCCTAGTCGATGCGCGCATTTTGCTTTCTTCACTGCCAAAACTTAAATAAAGTTTTAATATTTCAAATATTCAATCGCTCGAAGTTTCGCTCTACCATAAACACTCAATAGCTAGCGATAACGCAAGCGAAAATGTAACAAGCGATTGAGCGATAATCGTCGCATCGCGAGATGCGTTTACGCTCGGTCATAAACATAGCCTAAGCGAGACTAACGAACAGCTTTTCATTTTTATATATATAGATTATTTTCATATTATCGACAAGGCAAACTTTTTTGACACTTTTGTTCATTGTTTCAATATCAAATGATTACGCAACGAAATAACTATTTCATTTTAAAATACATTTATTAATTTGAATACAGGCGAATTTTGTTTTGTTTAATATTTCTGTTGTTGTAAAATTGTTTCTACATAAGCTGGGATTACTGATTATGTGAACTTAATATTAATTTCTGAGTTTTGAGGGCTTTTGAACCAAATTATTGCCAACATGAACTGAATCAATTAAAGCAAATTATTAACCGAAACAGCTTATACCTATGCATTATTTTCGTTAATTTTAACAATTTGTTGATTTTTTTTTTCAAAACTTAGTAATGTTTAATTGTTTTAAAATTGATAAACTTATTAAGAAATTATTTTCCATAAAAAATTGTAGCCAATGATATTAAATTTCAGGTTTACAACTTACTCGCTTACTTTTTGATCTATAATTTCTGAATATTCTTACTAATACGGAAGAACGGTTCGTGATAAAGTGTTTCATATTGATTTTTTGTTTGCATAATTTGTTTTTTTATTCATTTAAATTTTATTACAAATCGACTAAAAATGTCGAAAAGCGATACATATCAGGGATATCATTTACAGGAAGCAAGAAAATTGTGGTCCTAAATGGCTTCCCTTCCTAAGTGATATACAAAGCATTATTGCAACTATTTTTGACAATTACATTACAATATTTCGCACAATAATGTAACGAACAGCAGATACATAACAACACTGGCAACGAAGGTCATCGACCGGAAACGAACAAGAGATAAATACCACAGAGAGAGAGAGAGACAGTTAGTGTCTAAATCACTTCTTGCCAAACGCTGTCATTTAGGGCCATTGGTTTTTAAGTTCACTTTGTTCCCAAAACAGCTAGTGAAACCTTTGATACCTGTTGAGAGGTGCTCTCGGAATCGTAGAAGCCAGTTGTTGCGTAGTGAAACGTTATAAGGTTATAAGGTTCAAGTGTTGCTGCAAATGGTTACGCAAAATTTCAGGCCATAAACTGATGGCGATGCTATATTTTTTTAACGTGAACAATGCAATCTTGATTTCAAAACTCATCACTGATCTGAATTTTTGGGATCAATATTCAAAACATAATTTTATTTCAGTACGTAACGTTCAAAACATTTCTCCATTTTTACCCATCCATACAACACATCACCTGGCTTTTTACGACTTGTATAAAGTAAGTTGGCATTTCAATTTATTGACCGAGTATGCTTGCTAAATAATTTCTTCTTAAATATTGAAATTCATCAATTCATTGGTTTTGCTGTTATTCCAAATTATTTTAGGTAGTTAAAGGACACAACGATTGTACTTCGAAATCAACATCAATAATACATTACATTACATTTCACAGTACTTCGCACATAAATGTAACGAACTACAGACACATAGCAGCACTGGTGACTGAGACCATCGGCTGGGACAGAACAATACATTAATACAACAGAGAGAGAGACAGATAGACACATAGAAAGAAAGCACACATAACAAAAACCTACGTGGCTCAGAGGAGGAGACTTAGATTTGTATTGTCTCATGTTATCGCACAGGTAGCCTCAGATAAGCTGGCGATTTTTGTAGAAAAAGAATGCTGCTGAAGCTGGGGTTTGAACCCGTAGCGTTCGGCTTAGCAATCCACTACTCTATCCTCTGAACCATGGCCACCTGCACACACACATCAATAATATTCGCCGCCTATTAAGCAAAAGTCAATGATGGACGTGCCCTGTTCTCCAACAAACGTATATCCTCTGTTAAGGTCTCCTTGACTTGTTCCATTTAGAATTCTCAATTTAAAAGAGCCAACTCACACCAAATTCAACAGAACAGTTGGTCCTTTACCTGTTTTCGTCGTTGTTTT
Organism: Sphaerophoria taeniata; assembly: GCA_943590905.1. Taxonomy (NCBI): domain Eukaryota; kingdom Metazoa; phylum Arthropoda; class Insecta; order Diptera; family Syrphidae; genus Sphaerophoria; species Sphaerophoria taeniata. Next base: position 116,702,418 of record OX016541.1, on the reverse strand, counting down.
CAGACTAACTTCGCTTCAACCATGTCTACTAACAATCCCAAAATCAACGTCATATAAAAGATCCTGCCCTTAGTAACATGTTCTAGGACGTTAATGACTTCAGGAAAATATATAAATACCAGAGCTTGTTTTCACAAAATTAAAGCAGATCAACAATAATAAATTGATCCTTATTAACTTTATACATTATCCAAGAATACTAAACTCAAAATACCTCTCTCTTGTCTCTAATAGCAAGAACCAACTTCAATTAACCAAACAATTTGCTCGTAATTGATTTACGAGTTCCTATTCATTTACAACATTTCCTCTAGTATTATTTCAGTTTCGAAACTGTTACGCAAACCCTTAAAAATATGTTGATAGCAGCTTGTACAGTTTTAAAACACAATACACCTTTCCTTCATTAAAGACCAACCTATTAAATACGACAATATGTCTCTAACTTCACAAACTAGAAGCATCTGTCAAACAGTATAGTTCCTTCGTAGCAGTGGTAATTTAACAAACAGAATTAAAGGTAGGCGGAAATGCACATCAACCATCGCATTGTTCATCCTTTCATTCGTCCTTGCTATGTCCTTTCCTTGCAAGCACATACGTATTTAGTAGTCACTATCGTTTAGAAATCGAGTGGGTGTCTGTCGTCAACTGATGGAAATCCTTGTGCAAAAAGCTGAGGATGTGTATTCCGAGTCGGTTGTATTTCATTTAATATCAAAACTAAAAAACCATCCTTCGGACAACAAATTGGAAAATAGATTGGACTTTTAAGCAGCAGTTATACTCGTTTCGTTCAGCAACTGTGAGCGCATCTGGGGAAATAACAATTTAATTGGACAGGTAACCTTTCTATTTTATTATTGATTCACCGATGCTAGGTTGAGTTTTTGGGTCAAAGAGTTTTTTTTACTCTTGATTGCTCTTGGCAAGGATAACAAAGAACTTGGGGACTATTCATCAATAAATTGGTTTTAGATTTAATGACGAGAAATTTGTTGATACACTTTGTGTTTTTGAAAAGGTTCTTTAGGAAATTGTTCGAGATATTTGTTCAGGATTTTCTTCGGTCTGCGGAATATCCTGCCTCCTGCCTTAAGGTTAGCAGAATTGAACATTTATACCTGACATGTGTTTGGGCACATACTCAGATGTTATACCAAGCTTAATTTCAAGGTGGATGCAAAAAAGCAAACACTTTTAATTAAAAGGGAAACTATACAAAACCTCAAAAAATTCCTCTTTGGTTTAATTTAAAACCTTGATACTACCCATATCTTTGACCTAGAACGGGGACCCAGATGAGATTCATTCTATTTTTAACAAACATTTTTTAAGGTTTGGTAGAAAACAAATTATGTATTAGAAAATTAAAAAGGGAATACCACTTTTGCCAGACAGAATCCTGACACGAATGTTTCTAATTTATGATGATTGAAGCTCACTCTTTCAGGATGCAAACAAGACTACTTTAGTTAATCAGAGCTTGAATTCCTTATCATCAAATAAATCATCATAACCTCACGGTGTCTTCCAACAATACTGAAAAATGTTTATTTAATCATAAAGTCTTTATTCACATAGTTTACATATCCTTAAATCCTAAGCGAGACTTCTGGACATCCCCAAACCCCAACCGAATTTTTTTTTAGGTCAAAAGTCTTACAGTGGTGAGAACTGTGTACACTGACTGGTACAAAAGTGGCCTTGTGCAGACAAGTCAGAAGCAGTACTCAATATTGTGCCTCTAGACCTATACTTACAAGAACGAGCTGCAAACAGCGAGCGCTTTTCGGTGTAGTCATACCAACTCCTGGAGAGCTAACGACATATCAGACATGGTATTGCATATGCTCGTTTCTTCTGAGAAAAAGTTAAACTTGCCACCTCCTTCAGAATTCGTGTTCGAAGCAGCTTCTTACTACGCTGGCTGGCGCTGCAAACAATCTAAATTTTGACGCTATCACCCCTTCATATCATTTTCACTAGCCACTAATCATATTTAAAATCGAAAATGAAACGGAAGCTTGTAAATTATTTTCGACTGGAACTTGTGGTTCCTTTTAACAGTATAACATAACACTGTAGCAATAGTGACGTGTCTGGGATTAAGAGTGCTGGAAGGTACAACCGTGTGAAATGAAAAATAATTGTTGAAAACGCACTCCACAAAATCAATGAAGGATGGACAAGTCTTGGAAAGTGTGCCAAGGACAGGAAATTATGGCTCCCATTCAGATAGACAATTCTTGAACAATCTTGAGGAAATCGAAGTGAAAGGTGAGAAGCAATTTTCCCTGGCTCTTAGAAGTTGGAAGCCTTGTATATGAAATAAAAACACTTTAGGCACGAGCAGAATTTGAAGACAGAACACCCCTGGAAAACTATATTAATACAACGCGAAGCCTCGGATACTATCAAATAAACCGGTTAATGGATTTTATATACTCCAAGTGGAAAATGAGATCGGTTTTATGAGCCGGAAATCTGCATCAGCAGATGCCACTTGATTATTGCAGGCACTAGGTACTGATTATCACAATCTGAGCAAGCAAATTCCACTTGTTTATTGCAGCAATAGGCGCTTCTATTTTAGACCCAATGAATGAATTCACAGTTAATTAATATTTATGAGTCAAAATCCTCTAGTACTACGAGTCTGGTACTTAACCATCATGATAAAATTCTGCATTTGCCTTCAAATATTACCTCTATAACTCATTTTTGTACCAAAGCGTGGATGTGAATTATGTGCTGTCAAACGAGATAATTCCATACATTTTTAGTCTCACTGATAGATGTTGGCTGCTGGTGAAAATGATTTGAGTTCTATGTGTGCTGTTGTTGATTGTTGACCGGTGTGGTGGGTATTTGATTGTGGGCTGCTATTTCGATTCATAGAAATTACAACATCAAAAAACATGATAATTGCTAGTACCAGGTTCACCGCCGCGGGTTCATAGATAGTTGTGAATACTCAAGCCTCACTGGTTTTCGCATAGTTCCACACAGGCTTCAATAAACAAGGCTGCTCAGGCAAACGCCATAAAACAACTACGGCCATGCGCTCCCAGAGCCGTCACAATCTCGCCGTCGAAGAGTTCGATGGAGAAAAAAGATTAAGTCTTGAAGTTTTATTGCAGGATTGCAATGTTGTGCAGAGGTCTTAAATCATGTCCTTGTCCATAGTAAAGACAATTACAATTGGTTTGATGATGCATGAAAGCTAGAGACTGAACATAAGAATGCTGCTTTGGATATTCCCTAAGCCATTAGTTATGTATCCTATTGTAATACCAATATTCAATTGCCGGTAAAATTTATGGTTGAAGTCCTGAATAATCCTCAGAGTGCGATAAGTCACTATTCACACTAAAAACGATTCATCTGGCACAAATCAGTTGCAAAGGTGAACCTCCAAAAAAAACCACGCTTTTGCCTTTATTATTGACTCAACTCTTTTCACCGAAATAGAAAACGACTCTAAAGTAAGGTTTTACCTGCAGAAACTCTCCAATATGAAACCATAATATTCAAAATAGTTCCACTTTGTTGCTATCAAATTTGAATAAATTTCTTCCCCACTAAAATTGTCTGATATCCACAAGGATGTTCTGGAATCCAATTTGTATACAAACAAACGCAAAAATACACAGGGGGAATAAAATGCTAATCGAGTTACCAAGGTCCTTTTAGTTCAAACAAATTTACCATAACTTAATCAAATGTTTCTCTAAAAGATACCTTTAATCCCTCAACAGAGCATTACATAATACGCACAGCAGAGGACTTGTCCTTCTGTTATTCCCCTGGAAAACTCATCAATGTTAACATTTTTCACATGACATAGTTTTTCCATTTAACAAGCCCGATGAAACATTTTATAAGCCATGAACAACATCAGGTGATTACATTCTTATGCCTTTAATGTCGCATGCAAATCAGTCCTAAGGCTATCGTTGGATTTTATATCCAAACAAAATAATTGAAGTATCCATCAAGTTGTATTATTCAGCTTTAAGTCTTGTGTTAAGGTTGGCTGTGCTGAGGTTGAACCTTTCAAAGCAAATCAGCCCTTTCTAAAAATCAATAGAAAATGGAAAATAAACAACAAAAGTAAAAATACTTTTTCAATCAAAACTGCCTTAGTTGAAGTTGGAGTTGAATCTGACATTGTCAATTGGATCTTTACCATATTAAATGGTAGAATTATCAACTCTCAAATAGGAGTAAGCACTATCGAGAAAACAGTTACTAGAGACACACCACAGAAAGGAGTCATCTCACCCCTGCTCTGGATCCTCGTAGTCAATAAAATTCTCACAAAGTTTAAAGATCAGGGCATTAAAATCGTAGCATTTGCAGACATAGTGGTTTTGCCGTTTTGGTATCAGGCAAGTTTCTTACCATCATCGAAAACATTATGGAAAACGCATTAAAGGATTTATCTTCTTGGGCAACTAAGAACGGTCTCGGGGCCAACCTCACCAAGACAGAGTTAGTTTTGTTCACGAAGAAACGAAAACTGGAGGGCTTCATCCCTCCCAAACTAAATGATATTCTTCTTAAACTTTCTAAGGAAGCTAAATTTCTAGGAGTAATCCGTGACTCCACGCTTACATGGAAGCGTAATACTGAGGAAAGAATGAAAAAAGCCCTATGTGCATTCTACACATGCAAAAAGACCTTCGGTGTACGTTGGGGTATGCGACCGCAAGTCATCCAATGGATGTACACTGCGATTGTCAGACCCATCTTACCTATGGCTCTATTGTATGGTGGAAAGCGGTGGAAAAACCAAGCTATCTCAAGAACCTGAATAACGTTCAGAGACTAGCCTGTATAGGAATAACAGGGGCTCAAAGATCCACACCACAAGCTGGGTTGGAAATGATCTTGGATCTCCCGGCTCTGGATGAGTTCATAAGGTGCACGGCAGCCAAAACTGCAATTCGTTTAAAAGAACTGAGTTTTTGGAGGCACAGCACTTATGGACACGGGTCAATCTTACAAAGATATGACACGATTCCAGGACTGATGGAGACCACCGATTACATTCCCCCTTTACTAGATTTCGATAGGAAATTTTCTATTTTCATACCAGAAAGACAGCGTTGGGATCCTAATTCACTTATAAGTAAACAGGGTATCCCTTTCTGCACTGACGGTTCAAAAATGGAATTAGGAACAGGTGCTGGAGTGTTTTGCCAATCTCAACATCAGAGCATCGTATAAACTCCCAGCTGATTGTAGTGTCTTTCAGGCCGAGATCTTTGTCATTGAAAAAGCAGCTGAATTGGCACATCACGAAAAGCTAAGCTCTTCGGAGATTACTTTTTTGGTGGACAACCAGGCTGCTGTCAAAGCCTTAGCCAGTGAGACCATAAGATCAAAAGCAGTTTTAACCTGTAGGAAGGAATTAAATAAAATCTGCCACACTAACCAGGTAAGGCTCTGCTGGGTTCCTGGACATAGCAAAATAGAAGGGAACGAAATAGCAGATGAACTAGCCAGGAAAGGGTCAGAAGCAGACACAAGTAGTAGCGACCATTCAGTTAGGGGACCACTCGTCCCGATTGGGGTACTCAAGAGGAAGATAGACCTTAAATTAATCAATAACTCCTGGGAAATCCAGGGACGATTGCTTAATCTCTAGAAGTTTATGGCCTAACACAAATGAAAAAGAAACTCGGTATATTCTATCGCTGAGTAAAATGAACTTTAAAATCTTGATAGGTGTACTAACGGGTCATTGCGAAATTGGCACAATGACCAACAAGATAGGGGCATTTGCACCCGAATTTTGTAGGAGCTGTCAAGATGAGGAAGAAATAGGAACCATTAAACACCTGCTCTGTGACTGTCCGAACCTCCAAACTAGCCGACTCCGTCATTTCGGAAGCAGGTTTGTTGGAGAACTGGATGATCTAGCTCAGGTCTCAATGGCAAACATTAGGAAATTTATAGATATCACAGACTGGTTCGTTAACGAGCCAGTCTACTTTAATCGATTTTGAGAAGCATCGATGCTAACTTTTATTTTTATAGGGGATCACAATGGACCAATAGGCCCCCGTGTATGCAACAGCTCACGCTGTGCACATGCACACCCCTTATCACCTAACCTAAAAATACTTTTTGTATTTTCTTTCTTTTAAAGGTCATAGAAATACTGATACCTACATTATCAGGTTAGGTAATATCTCGAATACCGGAAGCTTCTTAATGCGACAAGCAATATAGCTTAGGCAGCTGAGGGTCCACTGGTGATCTGATGGCTTATCTCACCGAAAGGTAATACAAATCTTACTTTCTTTTGGAGAAAGAATTTGAAAAAACTTGACATCAGGGTCTTTTTGGAACATTCACTTTAAAGTCATATTGGTTGGATTGAAGCCTGACACCTACAACAAAAAAAAACGTTCGCCAACAGCACTCTTTCTTGGTTTTATTAATGATCTCCTTTCTGAAACTACTTATTCACTTTCCTGCAGTACCCCCAGCTTTTTATTCATGTTTGGACTCACAATCCTGAGCTTTAGATGTGGATCCTCGTCGGGATTAAATGATAAGCTCATTAAATGCAGACAATAACAGCATAAAATGGGGTATGGGAAATTGTGTTAAATTGAATGCTTTGAAAATGCAATGATGTTTTCTGAAACGTAATATACCACGAAGGGCGATTGTCTCGAGGAAATTCTACAAGTTTTAAGATAATACATGAAGAGGAAATTTTAGATTACAAAACATTAAAATTACTATAATAAGTTCCCTTTTTTACTTTGTAGGTAAATGTCTACAGTTTGAGGAAAAAAACAAATTTAAGACGTTTTAACAACTAATCCCAACTTTAAATCAACACTTACATGGAGAAAAAATTCGCTCCAACGCAACGTGAACATCGATAACTTTTTAATTTTTGATAAAATATTTAAAATTGTTTCCACTCCAAAGACCAAATACACAAAAAAGAATGACGAAAATTACAACTTTTTAAGTATTTTTGAATGAGAATTTGTTATGCAGCTCTTAAAACTACTTTTAGCTTTTTTCATATTCTCCTGTCTTCGTTGACTACGAGCATCCTTGATGATTCCCACTTCCAGGAGTAACTTACACCAACATGGATTTTTCCCTTTTTTTGCTGAACTTTCTTCTTTGTTATTCGGGAAAAAATTTTGAAACTTGAATGGAACTTTATTTTTTTTTCATGATTTATCTCTTTTTATTAAATTCTAATACTTTTTTAAGTCAGTACAAGCAATTTCCTGAACCACTTCAATTTCAGCTAAATTTGAACTTTTTTTTTGTATTTTCAAATCTAAGGGATTGCTTACACATTTAAAAAGGATAAATAAGAATATTCCTTTCATACATAACTATGTAATGTGAAATTTTAGAGTTTATGAGTTTCTGGGGTAAAAAAAATCTTAAGCAACGTTGTTTCATCTTGTTTCAAAATTCATCTAAGAATTATTTTCTAGAACGACAAACAAAATGAGCGCCATGCGTTCCTTGTCTCCAGGATATCCGCAACATTGGAAGTTTGGAACAAATTTAATTTTAGACTAAAAGCAGTCTTATCCCATCAAAATGCATTACATTTCTTGAAAATTATATATTTCATTGTTTTCTAATTTTTAATTATTTGGCTTGTTGACATTCCGTTGTTGCATTTTGTCAACTTTGTAAATGTTTCAAAACTAAATGTTGTCACTAATGTTGCAAAACTATGTGAAACATTTCTAGGAACATGCACAGTTTTTTTCTCTTGAGTGCTGCATTGTAGGTAGGGTAGACTGGGTACGGTTGAAACAAAGGACGGTTGAAACAAATCAAATTTTCCAGGAACATTAGGCGATACGCGAACGTTTGTCAAGAGCAAACAAAGCGAAAACATAGTGCTACAATCGTAAGTTTTCCTTTGCACGCTGCGCGTGGAAATCGTATGAGAGAGCACTTTTTTTATAATTGGCAACCAAAAGTAAGAATTTATGTGCCGTTTTCTTTTTCTATAACTGAATTTCTATTTATGTAAGAATATTGTGTATTTGTTTATGTTATAAATGAAGAACGCATAACGTATCGCAGTGAATTGTTTCAACGTGTTTTTAATGTGACAATAGTTATAAACAATTTTGTATTTAAAGAAGGGTTGGGGACGGTTGAAACATTTTTTTTGGGTACGGTGGAAACAAAATATTTACCTAGGAGCTCATATGTTTGCCACAATTGCGACTCGGAATATTCCGATTAATTAATTTTTTGTTTAAAAAACCACGATGAAATAAGGTTTTTCTTCAGTCTATTTTAAAATTATTATTTGTTTAAGTTTGTTTTGTTTTGTAAAGATGGATTGTTTATTTATTTATTTTCGTTTTGTTTTGTTTTATCAATTGTTAATTTTTTTGTGTTATGTTTTTTTTAATAAATTATTATTAATAAAAAAATTAATCACCTAATGGAATATGTGATAAACATTGTAAAACAATGTCAAAAATAAGAAATATGTTTATTATTTCATTCTGTTTCAACTGACCCCAGTCGCTGTTTCAACCGTCCCACAATGGGGCAGAATGGCCTAAATGCTGGCATCAAATCAACCATCAAAGCTAGGAACTTGAAATTTGGCATGATTACACCTTACATGATTGTAAGCAAATTTAAAGTTTTTGTTGAGACCACGCCCACCAAAAACGCCTACTTTGAAAAAAAAAATAGTGTATACCACATGGTATGTTTCTTTGTTGAAAAAATTGAAGGATGTAATTATTAATTATAAAACTATACCAACACAACAACAAAATATATGTTAACGAATAAGAACATATATTTTTTTTTTAAATAAACTTTTTTTATTAAATAAACTTTTTTTTATCAAAAACAACAAAAAAAATCGCAAACAAAATAACATAAATTTAGTTTTCTTCCTCTTCATCACTCTCATGTATTTCATATTCAATGCCACTTAGGCTAGGTGCTGGAACATGTGGAGACTTCAGCAAACTGATTGCTTCTTGTGGTAAATGTTGAATTTTTTTTTTCGGAACTCTTCGCAAGCTTGTTAAAACGGGGTCCGATGATAATAGAAACAAATTAAAAATGTCAGCGTTTGTGTTCTGACGGCTATTTTTTCGGGAGTGGTGCTCTCTGTACTTTTTGAAGTCTTTGTTACGGGCTTCTTGAGCTTCTTCGCTCAGCTGACCGATAGGCAATAAAGCGTTTGAAATAATTTCATTTCCATGAATAAGATATTTGTGAACAGTAGGTGGCATATAGTACCAAGGGTACTTAAGAACGAAATATCTCGCAGTTTCATGTGCAAATTCTCGAAACTTGTCAGCATCAACCTCATGACCACATGCAACTACTGTCATTATTACATGCATTTTTTTTATCAACTGAACATCTACTTTTGTTATTTCAGCTGAAGTTTCTGCATGTTCAAAAAAACGGCGGGCTGTATTGCCATCATTGGAATTTCCGAATCCCGGCTTTGGTTTGTCAACGATCAAACCCAAACGCTCTCGAAACTTCTTTTGAATCTGTTTTTTCGTTTCAGCAACGATTTTTTTATGCTCTTCTTTCCTAGCTTGCCATTGTTTTATTTCTAGTTTATATGAAAGGTGTAGTATACATTCGAAAAAACGGATCCATCCATGCAATACAGATAAACCAAACTGCAGATTTTCTGTTTTAACTGGCCTTTCTATCATGGCATCAATAGAGTTAAAGTTTTTTGATGTGGCATTACAAATGAGACACTTTTGTGTAGAAGAATTTTCAGTGATGGCGTTGCAAACCTTTCCATCTATCATAGCAAATATTAAGTTGTGGCTAATGTTGAAAGTATTTTCACCAACTTCAACAAGACTATGCCGGAGCTCTTTTATTTGATTATCTACTCTTTGTTTTTCTGCCACGGATACTGCCGTAGATTCTTTAATAAACTCAATTTTAAGAGGCCTACAGTATCTAGTTGAGCTTGGACGAGGATTTTGCCAAATTATTTTTTCACCAGATACCAAACGAAGTGGAACAACGCAGGTAATGAAAACAGAAGAATCATCGGCATCAAATCCATGAAAAGCTTGCTTATATGAACTGTGGCCTGAGCTTCCGTCAAAGCCCCACTTCGAGTATAGGCTCATAGTTCTGCGTTCCTCAAGCCCTAGAGTTTCGATAACATCTTTTTGAACAGTAAGCAAACGATTCACTGTAAGGTTGAGCAAGCTTTGTAAATCAGTGTATACAGAAATTTCTGAGATACTGAGATTCGCAGGCTCTGGATAGCAACTTTTTTTGCATTCTTGTACAATTTTATACGACGGAAATACTTTGGGAGCTTTTGATCGTATAATTTCATACTGAAAGCGTGACAGATCTGCTTCAATTATCATTGCTAGAGCTTCTTCTCCATTCATTGAAGTTGGTTCAATTGAATCTCTTAAAGCTTTTCTGCATTTTTCAGCATAATTAGGGTCTGTTGTTGCTTCACGTATTAACTTTGCAGCATTTGACTGCCCAGAAGCCCTCAAACCCATTTCAGTCGCATAAGTCAACTCAGCGAGAGACGTTGACCTCCTCAACTCTTCGGTTTTTTGTCGTTTTGATCTTTCTGATCCTTCTTCAAATGCCACTTCCGGGCGACCACGTTTACAATCTCGAAAACATTTAAATAAAATAGGTGTTTGCAGCCACGCAATGTTTGCTTTCAAAAATTTTGTTTCTATGCGACAAGCTTTTTGCCAGCGCACTTTAAATTTCGATTTAAAATCCGTTATTTGATCATTAATAATATTTTCATTAGCACCTCTACAAAGGACCCGTTTTAAAATGTCTCCCCTCAAAAACTCGATTTGCGTGTCTATTCCATTAAGATTTGAGCTCTTCATTATATCATATAGCTCTTGCCTTGGAAGCGATATAGTTTTAGAACATATTCGGCCTACGAAGTAATTAAAATTTAAATTAAAAAAAAAAATTGATTTTTTTTCGAGAGTGACGTCACCAACAAAAAAATTAACTGCTCAAGAAGTAGCAAAAGGTAGCAGCTACAATGTGCAGATTCTAAGACTAGACAAATCACTTTTCACAAAAAGATATAACACTAAGCGGCAGGTCACAGCCAACACATCTAAACACCTTAGGATATTGGGTAAATACAGAACAGACACAGTTTTCTAACATATTTTTTTATCTTTAACCACAGATTAAAATTACAAAAAAAATTTTTTTTTTTAATTGAAAACTATACAATAACACACCTGAGCTTACTGATTCCATTGCAATTTTTTTTTTTTTCGATGCCAACAAACTGTAAAAAACAGCACACAATTTAAGGTAATCACTCAAAACAAAAAAACACGTCTGGCTTCGATAGAAAATATTATCAAATGCTCACTTTGTAACGATCTGCTGAGGATCACGTGGTCCCAATTTACTCTCTCATTCGTTTTTTGCATTCTCTATCCTATTTAAAATAAAAATAAAACGGTAGTTTAGTCCAAAGCTCAACTTGAAAATTTGATTAAATGCCACGTTTAGTAGTGTTTTGCCCCAGTGTGGTCCTTGGTATGGGTACGGTTGCAACAAAAAAGATGTCTTTTTAAATTCCATATTTTTCATAAAATAATGCACGTAGGACTCAGAAGTTACTTTTCAGTTGTAGATGAAAACCCGCTTTTTTATTGAACATATCCACTTCATCGCTCGGTTTACAGAAATCAAAGTTATGAACAATAAAAGCGAAATTGTCTCAACCGTACCCAGTCTACCCTACTTTATTTAATTATTTTATTATTTTATTGTTTTCAAAATTTAAATTCTCCGTTAGTTTTGGTTTAGTAAGAACGTTGCATACTTTTGGTTAGAATTATTTTTAAAGGACAATGGCCATTATTGGGCCCAGTGCGTATCAGAAGAAAGGTGATGTTTACGAGAATGTACATTCCAAATATTTTTAATTTCGGCTTCTAGAGACGAGATATTTGAGCTTGAAGTTGATATACAGGCTGGTTCACCAATGTTGTGCCTCTAGAGTCTAGAGCGTGTAGGTTGGGTCGAGACAAGAAAGAAATCGTATGTGAGGGATGGTGTATTCTCCCCGTTACCCTGGACTTTCTAAGAAAATTCTTTAGAGAAAACAATTTTTTTTTAAATAACAGTAATACTTACCTACATAGTCATAATTTAGCATTTTGAAAATATTAATTACTAGCTGACCCTGCGAACTTCGTATCGCCACCCTTCAGAGCAACTCAAAAGAATAATTCTCGACTGAAAAGGTAAAGTATCTTATGTAAATTTTCATGATTTTTCAGGAAAGCAAAAAAACACTTTACAGATGGCTCCCAAAAAATCTTTTGTGTATATGCTTTATAGAATTAATCTTTTAGAGGTAGAATTACATGATTTGTTTATAAAATTAATTTCAAAAAGATTTTTTGAATATTGCGCCAGTTATAAGGTAAAATTTGACTTAAAACGTTTTTGATTTTCATTAAAAGGTGTTTTATATCAATTTCCGAAATCTTAAGTTGAGATAAGATATTTTGCCTCGCGTTTTCGAATGACGTTTTAAATTCTTATGTTCACTTAAGATAAATTGCATGTGCATGAGGAAAAAAAAACATACCTACTTAAGATGTTATTTTGTCATTTTTATTGTTAAAACTCTAGGTTTTTAAAATCAATGCATTTCATTTTGTTTTATAATGATAGATATGCTTTATTTATGCATTATACGTACAAAAAAAAAAACAAAACAAAACATTGAATTTCTTAAAAAAAAATGAATAGAATCACATTTGATTTTGAAAAATCAATGATAATCAGAACGTAGATTTAGATAAAAATTATGGAAATTGGGATTAATTAAATCGAGCATGTCAACCAGATCCGTTTTTTTTGCAGCACTTATTTTCATGGGCTCGTAGTACGCTATGTTAATGTCACTTATCGTTACCTTATTAATTCCTCTTTTCTTGGTGTTTAATATTTTAAAATCGTCGTCTTCGTCTAAGCTGGTCTTATATTGTATTTGGCCAAAAGTTTTCGTGTATCTGAGCCACCTAATGGAGTTCCATTTAAAAACTTCTCCAAATTTTTCTTTAAGGGCAGCCGAAAAATTAAAAATGGTTGATTGTTTCATCTCATGGACTTTGAAGATGTTTTTTGTTCCCAAAGATGAAATAAATAAATACCAGTCTTTTGGATGGTGAATTTGTGCGTTGGTTCTTTTGTTTGTCCGTTCTATTAATGAGTGATCGGTATCGCATTCCATATGCGTGTGCCCCGGTATCAAAAACTTGTGGTCTATGGTGTTAATCATTGTTTTGCCTTGTAAAAATGTTAAAAACATAGTTGAGACAAAAGCATTTTTATTTTGGCCAGCACACGAATCACTGTACAAAATCAAATGCTTGCAGTTACTTCGGATGGACTTTAAATATTGTAAAATACATGAAGCTATTTCGTTTCCTCCACGTTTAGCAATGCCTTCGTGCAGACCCCTCTTTACCACTGGGTCCACTGGGCCCAGGCCCAGGGCCCCGCAATCACCAGGGGCCCCCAAATTGCTGAAACATCACTTCTATTGGTCTATTTTCAAGAAAAAAAAATATTTCGATACAATTTTAGATGCATAAAGAATGATCAGAATTCGTACTTTCCTTGCTGAACAACAACCTTTGCTGAACAATTTAAATCACATTCCCTGCGAAATTATATTCAAATTAAAACAGATATATGAATAACTAACTGAGTGGCAATGCAGTTTGCTTTCTGACAGAAACAAAAATAAACACACATTTTGAATATCACTGTATCTGTATCTGTATGAAAAAATAAAGATAATGGTGTTTCTATATATATGTATTTGCAACGCGCATACAAGTTTGCATCAACGCAGTAACCGTCATCATTCTTCAGCCAGACAAAAAAACCCGGATTCTGAATATAAAGACCTTTCTGAAAGGATGAGGTGTAGAAGCCAGACTTTTTTTGACGGCTCTGGACCGGACCCTCAGTAATTCTGACTGGGAAAGAAAGATTTAAAATTGAAACCTTTCTTCCCATTGTCGACACACTAAGCGTTCATTTGAAACATCGACTAGGTTCGTATACGAAGATTGTCCAACGTTTTGACTTTTTTTTCGATTAAAAAATCTGAATTTAGAAGACTTAAAAGAGAACTGCAAATCTTTTGCTAAATTTTACATCAAAGATGTGAACGGAGATGAACTACATGCTGAATGCCTGAATTTAAAAGACTACTTGAAAATTTGTCGACACGAAAATGAAAAAACTGACAACATTCTAGAGCCTTATAATTTTTAAAAACTAATAAAATTGAAGATGAATTTCCAAATGTTGAAATTGCACTAAGAATTTTCTTAAGTATGATGCTGACCAATTGCAATGGGGAACGTTCCTTCTCTAAGTTAAAAGGAATCAAAAACGAACTCAGAACTACAATAATTCAAGAAAGATTGATATATTTGTCGCTGATGTCAATCGATTTTGAAGATGTGATCAATGATTTTGCTAATCTCAAATCAAGAAAAAGACCCCTTCAATAAATATTCCTTTTTTTACCTGAAATAATATAGTCTGTGTCACTATATTGTTCTTTTAATTACATTCTCAATAACTAATTTAATTGTCTGTTATTTAAATTTTGTTTATTTTTGAATTTTTATATGAAATATTTATTTTTTGTTTTTATTTTTACATTGTTTATGTTAATGTTTTAAATGCTGCAATAACTATTTATCTTTTTAATGAATTAAAAAAAAATTATTTATTTAAAAAATTAAACGAATAAATATCAGTTCAAAGTTATGTGATTTTTTCTGTATCCCTTTATTACACAACATAACATTTTTATATAATCACTAGCAGTTGCCCGCGACTTCGTCCGCCTATCCCTCGTCCACCGGCCAGAGTATCATCTCGACTTGTGCATCATGCGCGCGTGGGAATTTTGTTCGGAAGTTATTGTAAAATTGCATTGCAGTCAACTCTCCCTAGGTCGTAATTCTCTTGAACTTGAAAAATTTGAGCATTTTTTATGATTCCCTTCAGTTGTTCATACTTAAAGCATTCCCTTGGGTGAACTCTCCCTAATAATTCTAATATCTCTTCGTTAAGTAATTTTTTTTCTTTAAACTGAGCATATTTTTTAGTTAAGAAGTACATAAAATGATATTGTTTAAACACAATAATCTGCACGAATAGTGCAATCAATCACATTCACAAATCAATTGAACTCTCAAAATTCTGATTTGAGCAGTTATTAGGCCAGTTCCACCTAACAACATCTCACTGAGATCTCAATGTCACCTTGACTGAGGCAAAATCATTTGGTGGAACATAATTCTCAGTTATCATTGAGATTTAATGGTTACCTTACTAATTGTTGCTGCACATATGTCAGCCACGTCAAATAGCTGAGTGAGAAATCGAATCCAAAATAATTTCATCTCAGAGATCTCAGAAAAAAATCTCAGTTCTCACATTTCCACAGATTCTTCGCTGCTATTGGTCGCAGCTTAATTTTAAGTAGAATAAAGCCTTCCTCGATTAATGGACTATCCAACACAAAAAGAATTTTACAATTCGAAATAGTAGTTCCTGAGATTACCGCGTTCAAACGAACTTTATATTCTATTGTATTGTATTGTTTGCCGTTTTTTCCACATTTTACACAAATTCTTCGCTCCTATTGGTCGCAGCTAAATTTTATATAGCTTCAAGCCTTCCTTGATAAATGGACCATTCAACATCAATTTCATAAAGCAGTTCCTGAGATAAGCGTGTTAAAACGCAGAAAAATGTATATTTTTTGCCGTTTTTCCATATTTTCCACAGATTCTTCGCTGCTATTGGTCACAGCTTAGTGTAAAATAGCTTCAAGTCTTCCTCAATTAATGGACCATCCAACACAAAAAGAATTTTACCATTCGAACCAGTAGTTCCTGAGATAAGTGCGTTAAAACGCAGAAAAATGTATATTTTTTGCCGTTTTTTCCACATTTTCCACAGATTCTTCGCTGCTATTGGTCACAGCTTAATGTTAAGTAGCCTAATGTCTAAGTCGATTAAGGCCATTCGAACCAGTAGTTCCTGAGATTACCGCGTTCAAACAAACAAACTCTTCAGCTTTATATATTAGTGTAGATGTAGATACAGGGGCCCCATTTTCGAAAAGTGCCCAGGGCCCCCAAAAGTGTAAAGACGGCCCTGCCTTCGTGTCACATCATGCAAACTGGTTGTCCAGACACGCAGTCGTGAACCGTTAGATTATAAGTCCACAGAGGTCTTTTGTAAAAAGATACAGATGTTTCCAAGTTCGGAGTGGGCAAACATTTTTGTAAATCAAAAGTAACGACCCTATAACTATCGTCTTCTTTTGCGATAGTCTTATCAGCATCATAAGCTTTATATGCATCATCTGCTTCCTTGTGATGTTTTTGTTGAAGTAGTTTGTGGTTTTCTTTTTCTGTTACATCTCTGGCCGATTCAATTTTCATTTTGAAAACATAACACTTGTGACAGCAGTCCGTTTTTGGTTTAGTTTAGTTTAGTTTTTTATTTCAATTAAATGCTAACACATTAAGACTTAAATTATCTTATAGCAAGTGAAGCTTAAAAATTTGATTGAGTTGAGCTACAGAATATATATATGTGTTTATGACAATATAACATTATATAAATACAATAAACTAAAAATTACAGAATAAAAGAAAAATTGAAAAAATATTAAACAATTTTAACAATAATAATAATAATTTTCAAAAATGTATACGTTTTTAAACATACATCTCCATTTATGTTTTTAATATAAGAAATAAGAAAGAAAAAAAAAATATTAATTAGAGTAGTGAGCTTTAAGTTCGATCCTGAATCTCTCAGTCCCGCCGCACCTTCGTATATGCCCTGGTAGAGAATTCCATAGGCGAATAGAGCTAACTAGGAATTGACGCTCCGATGTTAAGCATGTAAATCGTGGATGAATGAGTTGATGAGATCTGCTAGAGGATCCAAAGCGTAGCTTATCAAACAAATAACTCCGTTTTTGGTTTTTTAATTTTTATTCCCATCGTCGAAAAAATTTGTCTATAGGTATTTTGTGTAAGAAACTGGATCTGTGTGTGATTCCGAGTAAAGCTCATGTATTTAAGTCAGAGTTAAGTCGCTTGCCAGATATTTTTGTGCTGATGGTTGGCGCGTGTAGTGGCACAATTGAAAACTGTTGATGTGGTTACGGATCACATCCAATTTCATTGCTGATATTTTATTTGTTGGTTCTCTTCTCTCGTCGATGCTAACTACTCCGGAATTAGAAGACAGCTTTTTCTTCACAATTGTCTCAACAATTTGTTCCGTTTCATCAAATGTGTATAAGAAGCATTTTTGACAAACACTTATTCTGTTGCCGTTGACTTCCAGGAAATATATAGATTTGAATATAAACGGTTACGATGGCATCGGGTGCTGGAATCCCTTACACCACAAGTTTTTTTGGCACAACCTCAATTAAACCGCCAAGGAAACAAATTCTTTGTTTATGGCTTCCTAGATTCCAATAGGCCTTAAAAATGTCCATTTGGTTTTGGTTACTTATTAAATTCTTGCAGTTTTTTCGGCAACGTTCAAGCTTCTTACATTTTCTTTCTCTTCTTATAGCTCCAGTTCTAGTTAGGTACTTCTTACCTTGATTCCTCTTCAATTTTCTTGATTTTGGTATTTCAGACTTTTTCTCCCCACTCACTGAAGACGTGTCCATCTCAGACGATCTATTAAGTTGCCTTTCAATTTCATTGCCCATTTGCTCTAGCTCAGGATCAACATTTTCGCTTTCTTCCTGGCAAATACTGTGCGAGCAACTATTATCTTCCTCGGAGAAAGGGCAGTAGTTAGGATCCGCTCCGTCATCGTCAAAAATTTCATCTGCCAGAAATTGAAGCTCATTATTGCTCGTTGTCGCTGGATTTGACTTGTTGACGTGAGTTGCTATACATTATACTTGTGTATCTGAAAATGTATAAAATAAGTAATTTATGAACCATCCTTCAAACGACAAGAGATTTCTAGTTATAATTAAAAATAAATATGAGCATACCTTTTCTTTTGTTTAATGATGTAAAACAACACTATCACAATATGAAAAAAAAAACAACTGAAATTTTAAGTTACTCACTTGAAAGAAAACGTTCGCACTAAAAGAAATCAAGGATCAAACTAAAGAAAAATAGCTTAATATGTTTTTGTTTTAATGTGAATTTAACTACTTTTGCAAACGGTAAAATATCTTATGCCTACTTAGGGAGAGAAAAATTTTTAGTTACAAATTCAAAAAATCATTTTATGTTGACATAAGATAGATTGCCTTTTCACGTTTTCCCGAATTTTGTTACGTCTTTTATCTTATGTCGACTTAAGCATTACTTTCGTTTCTGTTTGCACGCGCGAAAACATCTTAAGTCAACTTAATATGTTGTATGATATCACAAAAATGTAAAAAGTCTTGAACCAAAATAATCTTAAGTCTAGTTTAGGTTTTAAGATAAAGAAGAAAACAAGATCTTATGTGGACTTAAGGTATTTTACCTCGTGCAGAGATGTGTCTTTTGAACATAAGATGGAATTGTTTTTGTCTATAAAAAATCTAAGGAGTGAGATTGAATAATGCCGATAAGACAAAACTGTAGTCCGTTAGAATGGCAGTTAGATTCCACAAAAAAACGCAAAACATCTTAAATCGACTTAAGATACTTTACCTTTTCAGTCGAGAATTACAATTAACACAGATATTGTTAAAATTTTGCTTGAATCCAAATAAAATAGAAAATTACATATCTGAATGTTTCCAAGGTTTCAAACTAACTTCTACTCTCAGTAAGCATGCAGTAAAATCAAATTTCGTTTAAAAATTCAACAAATAATTCTCTTTTTTCCGGAGTGTTTTGACTATTTCACAAAAAACAAAATTAAATATAGCTTTCGATTGTCCCCCTTATGTAATGACATTACAGTAAGTTTTTCCCAAAAATTTGTTTTCAGAAAGCATTATACCTACAGTGAAAATTTATATAAATGCATTGAAGATTGAGCAGATTAAGAGTCCCTACCGGACATAAGAACACACCAATGCATTTTAAATTCTATGCAAAAGTTTGATATTAGGTGTTGAAGTTCCTCGTGCTCTCGCAGAGTTTTCCGAGTTCCCTATCCAAAATTTTAGATTGCCAATTGAAAATCAGTGCACCTACATTAAAATGCAATTTAACCTTTGAAAAACAATGACCTTTCCGAGTGTTTCATCATCAAGAACTATCTATTTTCAACCCATTTGGATATTTTCCAGTTTTCAATTTGAAAAGCAATGCACCTACAGTTACATGCAATTTTCCTTTTGAAAACCAATGAGCTTACGACACAGGCCAAATTTTGACAGAGACCGAAATGTACCTAATATTCATAACGCGAAAAGTACATCGATGTTACAATTTTCTTTTTTACAGAAAATCGTGCCCAAGAATTCGCGTGTAAAACAATGTTTTGGTGCAAAAGCTTAAGTAGGAGTTCAGCCTTAAATATAATAAAGAGGAATGAGTAGAATTGAAATGAAATGAAATGAAATGAAAGATAGAGAGATATTTCAAAAAATTGATGTCGGCTGTCAGTTTGCTGAATTTAAATACAAAATTTCGGGTAAGTAAATTAAAAATCAATGTTTGTTACTCTTAATAATTATATCTTCAATTTTCAGAATATCCTACTGCACAATCAGTGCATGGAAGCTCAATTGTGAATCATTTATAAAGTAGGACTTTTGTTTGTTTGTTAGTTTATCGACTACAAACATACAACCGACAAACAAACAAAAGTCTTACTTTATTATATAAGTATAGATTATTTTTAAACTCATTTGTTCGAATTAATAGTTCTTGAAAAATGAATCTTCAAAGTCAAAATTTTGAAAAAAAAAAATTGGAAACAACTTTTTTTTTCACGTACCCAATAAAGAATATTTTTGTTCGTATTTTTTTCTTTAATTTTTGAAAAAATGTTATTGGAGAAGAAAACATTTTTTTTTTCAAAATTTTGACCTTGACAATTAATTTTTCAAAAGCTATTCACAATTCAATTATTATTATAAGTAATCAATACAGTAAGACAGAGTCTTTTATAGTATTTTATAAAAAGGTTACAATTATGGAATTAAAATATGTCAAGATAAATTCACTTAATTAATTTAAAGGTATACATTTTTTTTCACTTGAACAACATAATTTAAACATAATATTAAATAATAGGCTCTTGGCTTTTTAAAATACTATAGCATGACCCTGTAGATATTACCGTTACTTTTTAATGTTTTTTTCTGTTTAAGGTGATTTTTTTCTGAAAATTGCCCATCCCGGAGGGAAGAGACCACCTCCCATATGGTTTTTTTTTCTCTAGCTCTAGGCTTTTGGCACAACATTCGTGAATCAGCCTATATATAGTACTACCTGACCCCGCGAACTTCGTTTCGCCACCCTTCAGAGCAACTCAAGAATAATTATGTATAATTAACACAGATATTGTGATAATGTGATTTGCTTGAATCCAATTGAAATAGAGAACTACATATCTGAATTTTTCCAAGTCTTTCAACTTACTTTCTACTTTCATTAAAGCATGCAGAAAAATGCAAATTTCGTTGAGAAATTCAACAAATTCTCGTTCTTCCGGTATGTTTTGACTATTTCACAAAAATCAGAATTCCAAACAGCTTACGATTGTCTCCCTTATTTGACTTTCTCGTAAGATTGTCTTTATAGGTGGGGAGCCCCCATACAAGAAATTCCCGTCATCGCGCCCACTAAAATTTTTAATAGGCGTTTTTCTTTTTTACATCTGAACAGAGCTTGAACTGTCAAACGAAAAGTTGTGTTTCTTTTTTAGTTCAGAGTGTTCAGAGCATCAAAGTTGTGTTACTTTTTTCGTTCAGAGCACTGATTCTGAGTGTTCAGAGTTCGACGGCGCGCTCAGAAAAAAGAGACCGAGCGTAATGAACGAAATGCTGAGCGCAAGCGTGTTTTTCTCAAAACAATTGAAATGGTGGTGGAAACAAGTCGCTCAGGCAAAGATGATTAGTTTTATTTTGAATAATTGTTTAATTATTTTATTTATTAATGAAAAAATGTTAATTTCAGCTTTCAAAAAACGAAGGGTCGATGTCTGAACTAAAAATGCTCAATTGCATTTCAAAATGAAATCCGAGCGTTCAGAAAATGTTCAGAGCTTCATTTGTTCAGAGCGTGTTCAGCAAGCTCTGAACACTCAGAGTTCGGAGCTCTGAACTAAAAAAGAAAAACGCCTAATGAGGAATAAAAGATAAAGTTAAGACGAATAAGATTCGCTTGGTCGGCGTAAATTTAGTTAGCCGGAAAGGCCGCACATACCTGTTGCAATATGTGTGAATGACGGTGAAATGTCTCCATCGTCACACATTCTATTTCTGTTTCTTTCATTACACGCGTCTTTATGTAAGATGTAGAAATACCTTGGTTTGTTTGCTTTCAAGCTGCCGAAAGTACCGCGCAAACAAGGTTTTATTATGACCTAAAGTACTGTATTTTTATTACAAACTACAGTACATAGTTTCGTTTATAAGAAATCTGGTTTCCGCAATAATTTCGGCAGCTTGAAAGCAAACAAACCAAGGTATTTATACTTCTAACACTAGGATGCGTGAAATGAAAGAAACAAAAATAGAATCCGTCATGATGGAGTCATTTCACCACATTGCCACAGGTATGCGCGGCCTTTCCGGCTAACTCAATTTACGCCAACCAAGCGAATCTTATTCGTCTTGGCTTTAACTTTTATTCCTCATTAAAAATTTTAGTGGGAGCGATGACGAGAATTTATTGTATGGGGGCTCCTGGGCTATTACTCAGGCTATATCTACAGTGAAAATTTTATAAAAATACATTGAGGATTGAGCGGATAAAGAGTCCCTACCAGAAATACAAACAAATACAATGCACCTTAATTTCCATGCAAAAACTTGATTTTAGGTCTTGAAATTCTTCGTGCTCTCTCAGAGTTTTCCGAATTCCCAATAAAAACATTTCAATTTTTCCATTTGAAAATCAATGCACCTACAATAACAATTTTCCCTTTGATAACCAATGAAATTTCCGAGTTTTTCATCAAAAACTTTCTGTTTTCCATTCAAAAACCCATTTTGAAATTTTCCAGTTTTCCATTTGAAAACCAATGTTTCTACAATTACATGCAATTTTCCCTTTGAAAACCAATGACTTTTCCAAGTTTTTCATCAAGAATTTTCTATTTTCCATTCGAAAATGCTTGAGCAAAATTTTCCTAGTCGTTTGCTTGTATAAAAAGATTGTTAGCTTGTATGTAGAGACCTTCAGTTCATGGTGGCCTCACGTGCAGGAAACGTTGGCAACTATTGCCAACTATTAAGGTGGAGAAGCACGAGTTTGAAGTATTACGCTCCCTCAATTAGAAATATTGAGTCAGTAGTAGCAGCCGATAACAATATTCAAGAAGAAATACGCTGGCGCGGCAGTTGTTCAAACCCAATAGAACCTACTTCAGTCATTCAAGATCCTATAAATCCAAAAACCTTACTATAACCCATTACCGTTTGTTTTATTAAGATTCCGGGGACGATATGACCACTATCTACTTGCTGACAAATTAAGCTTGGTAGACTCCAGCGGGCTGGACACAGTGGCGTATTACCCTAAAGGCAAACTAGGCACGTGCCTAGGGTTACAAAGGGCCGCGCGGGTGCAGTAATTCTTAGAAGTGGCAAATAATGCGAGTTCATACGTGGTTGTTAAGGTAACAATCTTATGAACTCGAATTGCACTTGCTTAGTTATATACGGAAAATCTGCTAAACACAACATCAAAATGGTACAAACACCCTACCACGCTGCAATCAGATCCAGTCTCAAAGCATTTACCACAACTCCAGTGAAAAACCTACTGGCAGAAGGTGGTTTCCCTTCAATTGAAGAAAGAAGAGAACTGCTCACTTCTCGACTCCTAAGCAAAATATTCGACTCCTTTTGCTCACCAATCCATTCCGACGTAGTCAAAATTGTTAACCGGCGCAAACTTCCAAAAATACCGTCCACTTTGTACAACGCTTTAGAATATGCCAAGGCGATGGGTCTCCCCACCAAATGCAAAGCAAGGACCTTTGAAAAAAAATCCCCCTTGGGCACTTCTCCCAGACTCGATAAACATAGATCTCTCCAGACAAAAAAAAAACTCAACATCGAATGAAGAATACATTCAACTGTTTTACCACCTAATTGATCAACACAAAGAATTCGAAACGTTTTACACTGATGGTTCTAAAAGCGAAGAAGGAACAGGTTTTGCAATCGTCAACTCCAACAACCTTATTTTGGCTACCGAAAAACTACCCCCATACTTTTCCATATTCTCCGCCGAAGCTATTGCAATTTTAAAATCAACAGAGATTGCTCTAAAAACCAAAAAAAAGACATTAATCTGTACAGATAGTCTCTCAACTTTAAAAGCGATATTAAATATAAATAACCGTTCAACAATCATAACCAAAATTAGAGACATCGCTATAAAGCTAGGTCCAAACTTAAAAATTGTTTGGACTCCAGGACACATTGGAATAAGAGGTAATGAGCATGCCGATAGGGAGGCCAAACTGGTCTCCAATAACATAGATCAGGAAATCTCACATCACCCCCAACCAACTAAAAAAGACCTCCTAAACCTCGTTAATTCCAACTGGAGAAGAAAAATACTATCGGATTGGACTGAATACAATCATTTTTAAACCACCATCAATCCCAGCCGAGAACCTATTACCTTCCCTTCATCCACATCTTCAACAATGAACAAATGCTTCCTAAGACTCCGAGTTGGACACACTAAATTAACACATAGCTTCCTGCTGAACAAAGATCCACCTCCCAATTGTCACCTTTGCAGTTCAAACCAACAACTCAACATACAACATCTTACAACAGAATGTACAAAAATTCAAGAAATATGCAACCTTATATCTAACCAAAATTTGAAAAATCTTCTCTTTGTTCCTTCCGAAAAAAACATAAAATGTGTGTTCAAAATTTTAACAAAACTTAATTTAGTTGAATATATTTAATTTTAAGAAACACAAACCCTCCCCCTCTCCACCTATTCCATTTCATATCAAATGTATTAGTAAAATAATTTCTTAAGTCCAGCTAAAAGCCCTGGCAGCTAAAGCTGATAAAATTATATATTATTTCTGACATTTATTGTCTAGTTGTAATAAATTTATAATAATAATAATAATATTTTGGTTTACAAAATTTACTCAGTTCATTAGATGGCACCACAATCGATTGTCTTATATTATGTAGCAAAGACAACAAAAAATCGGTTGTCAGGAATCCTTAATCCACAGTTCAGAGTTTACCTGCGATTGTACAACTGGCCATAAGGACAAAAATTAAGAGAGGAGATATGAGTTTAACTTGATCTTAACTCGTAATACAAAATCTCGAATCTGCCATTCATTCAAGGTTTTCTTTTCGGGATTTTATCTTTCGAAATTATCATTAATTTGACTTTTTTGTGCGATCGAGTTTTTGGCATTGTGCGATTGTACATGAAATATTTTAAAATAATAACAATAAAATTAGAATTAAACTGTTATACAAATATTTATTGAAAATTGCAAATTATGTTAACCTATTATTATAATTAATCACACCTTATTTTGACTTCATTGAGTCGATACACATTTGTTAAATTTAATTTTACAAAAAACACTACATTTAACGCAAAACGAAATAAACAAACACGTAACTAACCTGAATGCATTTCAGAGCGTATGCACTCCATCATCAGCAATCGCGACTAAGCTTAGTTGTCCAGCATCAACATTGAAAGCGGTACTTTTCTCTTCTTTTAATTTTGTCTTTGGCACATTATATTAAGCAGGCAAGACTCAATATTACCGTTGTCTAAATTTAGTGCATTTGTGTCTTTTTGTATGTAAAACGATTCAAATGCATCCAATCGTCTATGGTCATTGACTTGTTTTAGTAGGGTTACATTTTCGATGTTTATGTTGTTATGATCATCATTTAAAATGTGTGACGCAATCGCAGATTTTTGTGGCTGATTGAGACGGACACAATTCATGTGTTCTTTGAATCTTGTCTCTATGCTTCGTTTTGTTTGGCCATAGTATTTACGTTTGCAATCACCACATTCAACCATGTAAATCCCTGACTTACTCAAAGTTGTTGTTTTGTCCTTTGTAGAACCAAGTAAATTCGTTAATTTTTTGTCATTTTTATAGACCACATCCATTTCATGGTTCTTAAACACTTGTTTTAATTTATTTGTTATAGACGGTTCAAAGGACAATGCTACTCTTTTATTTTTATTCGGTTCTACTTGTGAGAAAAAGGTTGTCATGTTGAAGTTTTTAACTTTCCGCGTATGTTTATAGATTAGTTTATCAATCATTTGTTCACTGAAACCATTTACACACGCAGTTGTTTTTATATACTCGTATTCTTTTTTATAATTGGATATTGAAAGGGGTAAACGGCATAATCTATGAACCATTGAGTGATATGCGGCTAATTTATGTTGTATTGGGAAAAAAGAATCACTAGTAATGGTTCTCATAGTGCTTGTTGGTTTATGAAATACACCAAATTCAATTATAATACAATTTATCGGACTTCATGCCGTTCAACGTCGAACTGTTATTAAATATGACAACCAAATCAAAGTTGAACACTTACTCTCGACTAAAATTAAAAGTCGCAACAACAATTGAAGACATTTCTTTCTTCGGGCATGTAAAAGACATAAAGTGCATCCAAAATTTACAAAGATCAGTGCTGCGGTAGAAAATTATAGATCTAAAAGTGTAATTAAAAAAGCAGAAAATATGTGGCTTAATTTGGAAGTGAAACACAAATACAAAGAGTTAGCGGATTGTGAATTAAAGTTATATAATCTGCATCTTGAAATTACAAGAACATTAAACGAAAATGAGTTTGAGAAGTGGCTGAGTTTTGATAGAGCGGTTATGGTGAGAAAAGAAAATGAGGTTGAAAGGAAGAAACACACGTTAAATAAAAAACTAAATCATTTAATTGAAAAAATTCCGTGCGTTAAATCAGTACCTAAATTTATTCAAGATTTTATTGTCAACGAATCCAACGAGAATTTTAGTGATGAAGAGTTGAATTTGTTAAACAAAGGTCTCAAATTTACACCAACTCCATACAAAAGTGATTTTTTAGACGTGGTTGTTGATATTGAAACAATATTAAAGTATAAAGTGCCTTCAACTCAAAATGATATTCGCCGTACTGCTTCCAGTGTAATAAATGATAATGTCAACTCAATCCAAAAATCAGAAAAAGCTAAATTACAGAAACAAACGGTGGAAAAATTAAGAAAAAAAGATGTAGTTTATATAAAAGCGGAAGTTGTCATTTTAGATAAAATAGATTATGAACAACGTGTGTTTCAATTGATCTCCGAGTGCGGGTATAAAGAAATTCAAAAAAATCCAATTAAAAGAATGGTAAGAGAAGTCGACTCCTTACGACAAAGAATTGGAAGTGTTTTTAGTATTCGTTTGAGTAGATCATTAATAGTTTCGAACCCAAGTTTGCCTAAAATGTATGCGCTGCCAAAAACGCATAAACAAGGAAAAAAGATGCGTCCAATCGTCTCCAATATTAATGCTCCAACTTATGAATTAGCTAAGTGGTTAGTCAATGAAGTGAAAAAATTACCGAAATTGGAAAGCTTGTCGGTAAAAAATTCGTTTGAGTTTGTGGATAAAATCAAAGATTTAGTGCTACAAAAAGAGGAAATAATGGTTAGCTTTGACGTTTCATCATTATTTCCTAATATCCCGGTGAACATCGCGTTGGATGAATTTAGAAAATATTTAAATAAAATAGAACTCGTAAATGAGAAAAAAGAAGTTTATTTTGAAACGGCAAAACTTTGCATGAAGCAAAACTTTTTTCAATTCCGGCAAAAAATATTTAGTGTAAAGTTTGGCACCAATATGGGCAACCCGCTCAGCCCTCTGATATCGGAACTCTTCATGTCGGCTTTTGAAATTAGTTTAAAAGATAAAAACCTTCTTCCGCGAGTTTGGCATCGCTATGTTGATGATGTGTTTTCCGTAGTGCATAAAGACCAAGTTGAAAAAACGTTGGAAATTTTAAATAACCAATTTAAAACAATAAAATTCACTTATGAAGTTGAAGTAGAGAGAAAAATCGCGTTTCTTGATTTAGAAGTGCAATATAAAAATGAAAAAGTTGAATTTGGTGTATTTCATAAACCAACAAGCACTATGAGAACCATTACTAGTGATTCTTTTTGCCCAATACAACATAAATTAGCCGCATATCACTCAATGGTTCATAGATTATGCCGTTTACCCCCTTTCAATATCCAATTATAAAAAAGAATACGAGTATATAAAAACAACTGCGTGTGTAAATGGTTTCAGTGAACAAATGATTGATAAACTAATCTATAAACATACGCGGAAAGTTAAAAACTTCAACATGACAACCTTTTTCTCACAAGTAGAACCGAATAAAAATAAAAGAGTAGCATTGTCCTTTGAACCGTCTATAACAAATAAATTAAAACAAGTGTTTAAGAACCATGAAATGGATGTGGTCTATAAAAATGACAAAAAATTAACGAATTTACTTGGTTCTACAAAGGACAAAACAACAACTTTGAGTAAGTCAGGGATTTACATGGTTGAATGTGGTGATTGCAAACGTAAATACTATGGCCAAACAAAACGAAGCATAGAGACAAGATTCAAAGAACACATGAATTGTGTCCGTCTCAATCAGCCACAAAAATCTGCGATTGCGTCACACATTTTAAATGATGATCATAACAACATAAACATCGAAAATGTAACCCTACTAAAACAAGTCAATGACCATAGACGATTGGATGCATTTGAATCGTTTTACATACAAAAAGACACAAATGCACTAAATTTAGACAACGGTAATATTGAGTCTTGCCTGCTTAATATAATGTGCCAAAGACAAAATTAAAAGAAGAGAAAAGTACCGCTTTCAATGTTGATGCTGGACAACTAAGCTTAGTCGCGATTGCTGATGATGGAGTGCATACGCTCTGAAATGCATTCAGGTTAGTTACGTGTTTGTTTATTTCGTTTTGCGTTAAATGTAGTGTTTTTTGTAAAATTAAATTTAACAAATGTGTATCGACTCAATGAAGTCAAAATAAGGTGTGATTAATTATATTAATACAATTTATCGGACTTCATGCCGTTCAAAGTCGAACTGTTATTATATGTTAACCTAGCTTTAAGTTCAGAATTGCCAACTGTTGTAATCGAATATTGAAAATAAAACTTATCGAAAAATGTCAATTATATAAAAAGTCAAATGAAGGTCAAAATTAATTGATGTAATACACTTTTCGATTGTACCTTTTAAGATTTTGGATTGTAATAAAACCTTTACTTTGAAAACAACATCGACAACGATTTGGTTCATTTTGCATTCTTTTTTTTCTTAATTTTTTACATAAAAATTCAAGTTCAAGACAAACATTGGTCCTTCGAGCCTTAAAATATTGCATTTAAAGACAATTTAATAAAAACTGTTCAAGAAGCAGACAATTGAAAAACAAAATAAAGTGTTTGATTAAACATTTTTAGACATTTTGAAACATAACCCCAAAATATATCTCATTTTAACAAAAAACATTAATAAACGCTTAAAAAAGTGTAATTTTCTTATAAACTAAACGCGATAAATCAAAATCGCAATTAAAACTATAAATCGTAGTGTTCGAAGTGCAGCGACCACCGGAGCCCCCAAGAACAAATACAACGCCGAAGCAAGACGACGACGCCGCCGACGACAACAGCAGCAGCAGCATACAATCAGCATACAACGCAGTAAGTGTTGCCCTCATTTTGTGTTGTAAACTCGTCAATTGAAACGTGATTTCTGTAATACAAAAATACATATATATCAATAAATTATGGACCGCAAGGGTTTAAAATACGGGGAACTCCAAAAGGGAATTCTAAATAAAATTATTAAAGACTTTACCAATTACAAAAAATCACCAAAAGAGCGTATCACTAAGCCATATATATCGGGGCGACTAGCAAAGTTGGAAGAGGACGTTAAAGCGGCTAGGTCTTACCATGAGGCCATTGTTGGCGGAGGCTGCCTGGAAGAGGGATTAGTATTAGAAGATTTAGTCTCAACTTATGATCAAATCGGTGATAATTACCTTGAATATAGGGCAGTTTTGGTCGAAATGCTTGACAAGTTTCTTTCCACGAATGTTGTCACTATGGCGTCTGGCTCGGAAAAGCAACTGTCCACTCATTCCGAAGTGAGGTTGCCTCGTATCGATCTGCCGAAGTTTGATGGGTCTTATACCACCTGGAGAGCCTTTCATGATAGATTTCAAGCTCTAGTTCACAATAATTCGAACTTAGGTGATTTAGACAAACTTCATTTTCTCCAATCTTGTTTAACCGATGATGCAAAACGGTTCTTACGAAATTTGTCTGTTGAAGCCGCCAATTATGAAAAGGCGTGGGAGCTCCTTAAAGAGAGATATGACCACAAGCGCCTTCTCGTGCACATCCAAATGCAGCAACTTTTCGGTCAATCTCAACTACCTCGTGAAACGGCATCCGGATTAAAAAATATCCTGTACACAACAAAAGAGTGTTTCCATGCCTTGGAAAACTTGCAAGTTCCTGTGGACAAGTGGGACATTGTCTTGATTTGGTTCCTTAACCAAAAATTGCCCCCAACTACTCAAAAGCTATGGGAAGAAAAGTTGTGTGACAAGAAAGAATTACCAAATTTTACAGAATTTACCTTGTTTTTGGAGAAACGCTTCCGAACTCTAGAAGTTTTCGATCAAAAAGACCAAAGTACTTCGAATTACAACAAAATTGATCCGTCAGCAAATTTCAAACCGCGATTTCCAATAAAGTCTAAAGTTTTACATGCAAAGCAGAAGTTTAACCCTCCGAAACCAAGTGGTACGCAGGGTTTAGTATGCCAATTATGCAAGGTAGAAAAACATGCGTTGAAGAGATGTCAACAATTTCTAAATATGGACACTGCGGGACGTAAAGAAGTTGTCCTAAGATTAAGAGTTTGCGACAATTGTCTCTCGTACAGACATACTTTACGTGATTGTCCAAGCCAACTATGCTGTTTCTTTTGTCAGCAAAAGCATCATTCTCTGCTGCATGTCAACCATCAGCAGATAGATAACAATTTAATGAGAAATTCTGCACCATCGTCTTCGAGATATCCAACTCATCAGAGAGCAACAACATCAAATGTTGTTCACACAACTATGAGTCCAAATGCAACAGAATTTCAACCAACCAATGATAATAATCAAAACCCAACAACCTTAAATTACCATACGTCACAGAGTGATCGAGATTTCTCTCACCAAGTGCTTTTAGCAACCGCTATTGTTAAGGCCCATGCTTCAGACGGCCGAATTTATCATTTACGAGCCATGATTGACACAGGTTCTGAGAGCTCATTTATAACAGAAGCGGCTGCCCAATTGTTAAAGCTTCGGAAGTGGCGTACATGCGTTGAGGTATCAGGGCTGGGGTTGGTCAGTAGCGGCACTACGCAGAACGCTGTACAGGTACAGATCACATCTTGCCATTCATCGTTTGAGACTGCCATACAGGCATTAATCTTCAAGTCGCTTACTGGCCTTCTTCCGACCCAACGAATGATACCAGACAAATGGAATCATCTTACCGGGCTTTCGTTGGCAGATCCACATCTCCACGAGCCCGCACCAATCGATTTACTACTAGGCAGTGGCGTTTGTGCCCAAATATTTCTCCCAGAAATCAAACGTCCGCAAGATGGCAACGGACCGATGATGGCTCAAAATACGGAGTTAGGCTGGATCGTCCTAGGTAGAATATCCACAAATCCGCCTCAAAAAATCCGCAGTTTCCTACAAAAGACCGAATTAACTCCGATCGATTTGAGCGCTCAACTACAGAGGTTCTGGGAAGTAGAAGAATTGCCGTTTAAAGCCCATGAAACCGAAGAAAATGTAGCCTGTGAGGAACATTTTGAAGAGCATACTCTTCGATTACCTGATGGTCGGTATCAAGTTAAAATGCCGTTTAAGAATGATCAGCTGCCAAAGATGGGTTTCAGCCGACAAATGGCATATAGACGGTTTCTTCACCTCGAGAAAAAGCTTGATTTAAATCCAACTCTTAGAACTGAATACACTAAATGCATCAAAGAGTATGAAACACTCCATCACATGGAGGAAGTTTATAGTGACCACGAAGTTTTTAACACGCCAAATCATTTCATATTGCCACATCATGCTGTGATCAAGGAATCCAGCTCAACTACCAAAACAAGAGTTGTTTTCGATGCAGCAGCGAAAGATTCGACTGGTAAGTCGTTAAATGACTGTTTGTTGGTAGGCCCAAAATTGCAAACTAGTATCATAGATCTTGTTTTGCGATGCCGGACTCACCGATATACCTTCACAGCCGATATTGAGAAGATGTATCGACAGATTTGGGTAAGTCAACCAGACTCCTTTTACAAAATCATAATGTGGAGGAATGAACGAACAGAGCCTTTGAAATTATACAAGCTAAATACCGTTACGTTTGGCACAGCAAGTGCACCATATTTAGCCATCAAAACGTTAAAACGGCTCGCCCAAGATGAACATGCCAATTTTCCGGTGGGGGCGAAGGTCGTGCAAGAAGACATGTATGTAGACGACTTGATCAGTGGTGCAGATTCTATTGAAGAAGCAATAATAAAACGCGATGAAGCGAGAGCACTTTTGGCGTCAGCTGGTTTCAACTTACGGAAGTGGACAGGAAATCATAGAGATTTAATGGAAATTATTCCGATCCAAGACCGTGAATATGATTTCGAGCTTCCTTTCGATCCTTCTAATCACGTCAAAACTCTGGGAATCAAATGGGTTCCAAGCTGCGACTTCTTTTCATACAAAAATTTGCAAAATACACACGAATTAGTAACAAAACGAGCGATATTGTCAACCATTGCAAAGCTTTTCGATCCACTTGTTTGGATCTCACCATGCATAATCACTGCGAAAATTTTTATGCAGAAGCTTTGGGATCTAGGTTGTGATTGGGACGAGCCAATTCCAGACGACCTTAAGAGAGATTGGGAAGCCTTCCAACTAGAGCTTCCAATGATTGAAAAGGTGAAGATACCACGTTGGATTCGAATGAGCCCCTCAAACAAAGCAATTGAACTGCATGGCTTTTGCGACGCTTCCATGAAGGCATATGGAGCTGTTGTTTATGGTCGGGTCTTGGATAGCAACGAGAACATATAAACTAACTTACTCTTGGCGAAGACGAAGATCGCTCCGAGCAAGCGGACGATCACCTTGCCACGTCTGGAGCTTTGTGGTGCAGTTGTTTTAGCCCAAACATTACATTACACCATCAACGTCTTAGCAATTCCTGATGTTCGGATTTACGCTTGGACAGACTCAACGATTGCTCTCTCTTGGATTAGAGCAACCCCAGCAAAATGGACAACGTTCGTTTCAAATCGAGTCTCTGAGATACAGCGATTAATAGCCAGCGATTGTTGGTCCCATGTTCCAACACATCACAACGCAGCTGATATAGCTTCTCGTGGCGTTTATCCATCAGCCTTGGAATCCTTAGATGGTTGGTGGAACGGTCCAACATTCTTGAGATCCCAGTGGGATTTTGATATACCCGATCAAGTTCTTGATTTCGAAACCGAAGAAGAAACTCGTGCAGTAAAAACGCACGCTATACAAGTGACAACCGATTCGTTTAGTCCTCTATTTCACAAATATTCGAGCTTACTCAAATTAACTCGTATCATCGCATGGTCGCTTCGTTTCAAAAACAACCTCCGATCAACGATTAAGGCAAGAAACAATGCCCAAAATTATCACCAACCGACGATTATTTCTAAGAAGAGCGGACCATTAACCGCTTCTGAATTGGAAGCAGCTCTAATGCTGGCGGTTAAGACAGCTCAGACCGAGATGTTCTCCAACGACATAAAAGAGCTGCTACAAAATGGGAAAATCCCAAAACAATTAAAAGCACTCAACGCATTTATCGACGCTTATGGTATTTTAAGAGTTGGTGGTCGACTGCAGAACTCACTGCTACCTTACAAAGCGCAGCATCCAATTTTATTAATGAACAACCATCATTTCACAAAGCTCGTGGCAAAAGAAGCTCATAAAAATACGTTGCATGGTGGAGTTCAACAAATGATTGCGTATATACGTCAACGATTTTGGATTGGTCAAATCCGAAGATGTGTGAAGTACGAACTACACAAATGTACCACTTGCTACCGGCAGAAGGCATCAGAGATGCAGCAATTGATGGGAAATTTACCGGCTGCTAGAGTTCGCATAGCTAGGCCCTTTTGTCACACCGGCGTGGACTACGCAGGCCCCATCGAAATCAAAGCCTGGAAGGCACGCGCAAGCAAGATCCTCAAAGATATTTTGCAATATTTATTTGCTTAGCAACGAAAGCGATCCACTTGGAAGTCGTTTCAGACTTGACGACCCAAGCATTTTTGGCAGCATTCAGGCGATTCACTGCTAGGCGTGGGACTTGTAAGCAAATCCATAGTGATTGCGGTACCAACTTTCTTGGTGCTAGTTCGGAACTCGAAAGGATGTTGAAGGCTTCACAACATGACTGGAAAGAAATTGCTGAGAACTTAGCCAATCAAGGAACGGAATGGCATTTTATTCCTCCCGCTTCTCCTCATTTCGGCGGATTGTGGGAAGCCGGCGTAAAATCGGTTAAGTACCACCTGAAACGAGTTGTCGGATTGGAGAGGCTGACGTTTGAAGAGCTTACAACACTTCTGGCTCAGATAGAAGCGTGTCTAAACTCGAGACCCTTGTGTCCTCTGTCCGATAGCTTGGATGACTTAGACGTGCTAACCCCAGCACATTTGTTAATCGGCGAAAGTCTTCATGCCGTACCGCAAGGTGACATCGACATCAACATCACTTACATGGACCGATGGAAGCGAGTTCAATCAATGACCGAAACATTTTGGCGCAAATGGAGTTCTGAATACTTGTCCAGACTTCAACAACGTCCGAAGTGGACACAAACCCGAGAAAATGTCAACGTTGGAGATATTGTCTTGATAAAGGATGAGAGACTTCCACCGACCAATTGGAATTTAGGCCGTATTGTCGACACTCATCCCGGTTCCGACGGCTTAGTTCGCGTTGTCTCAGTTAAAACCAAATCAGGATGCATTGTTGCGAAGGCCGGTTGCCCTCGGCCAAGCAATGATCTCGAACCAGCGAAAAACCAAACAAATGGGGAATAGATAGATACCTTTTGAAGGTTGAGCGTAGCTGCCACTGAATTAGTTGCTTTCTAAAAGAAAAATAGAATTTAATTAAAAACAAGGAAGAATAAGGAATTTAGATCCAATGCTTATCTTTGTTTTGAAGTTTCTTGTTCGTGGTTTGCTATTTTTTTTTTTTTGTAAACGTCGTTTTGACATTAGAGAGGGCGAAGTTAGTTGTGGTTGGGTTTTCTGTTCTTGATTCTTGATTCGAAAAGCTGTGTTCGGTGATGGGTATACGCGATGTGTTCTGTTGTTATATGTTGGAGAATGTTACGTGTTGCATGAAATGTTAACGTTAAAAATGTTGTAGAATTGCCCTTTTCGTGTAGTAGTCGTCTTTTTGTAAGATTTTGATTAATGTAGCCTACATACTAAAGGTTACTTTATTCATTCTCTCCTTGTTTTTGTCTGCCGAAAATGAATCTGTTAAAAGCTCACCGGTTCACTCTGGCTAGGTAGGTTAGGGGCCTTAGATTCATTGATCGTGTTCGAGGTTCGGAGATTGTCTTAGTGACAGATGTCAGGCAAAGTGTCAGAGAAAAAAATAAGAAAATTTGTGGTGAAGTGTTCCGGGCGGTCAAACTATATAAAACTTAATCTAAAATTTACAATAAAAGAACATAAAAACAACCAAAAAGAAAAGAAAAAGACATTAAATTAAGAAAGAAAAGTGGTTCCGAAAAAATAAAAATAACAAGAAAACGGAAAATACGTGAAAAAAAAGGCCAACCAAATGAAAGACAGGAACACTTAAAAGCAAGACACTGAAAGGACAAGACAAAGTTATTTGAGAATAACCTTGAGTGGTGAGTGGCAAAATTTTTGTCCAAAGTAGTTGAGTACATGTAGACTTTTTTTTAGGCATAATACAATTTCAACCTCAGCAGGCGGACCCAACTCTTGGGCCGCCGGTAACCATTTTTTTGGAGGTTATAAAACTTTTTTTTGAGGTTAATTGCCTACCGCCGATAAGGAAAGAAACCAAGAAAAAAACTATACAACAAGAGCGGAGACTAATCGAAACCAGCAGTACCGCACCCGTCATACAGCGCCATCTGGCTGGTAGCACATAAAGACGAGGTTTATTCTAATAAAATCAAATTATTCTTCTGTGTTTGTGTTTGTCTCTTAGAATTAAGTTATTTATTTATATATATTTGTTAGTATTAGTTAATTATTATTATTTATTTACTTTGTTTTTGTTATTTATTATTACCTTTTTTTTGTTATTCAGCTATTTGTGAGGTTAGAGTTTCCCAATTGTTTTTTTTTTGTCGCGAATCATGGTTTATGTATGTCCTTGTTTACCAACTTCATCGAGCTCCTTGAGGTAGGGTTTTTGATCGCGTTTTTTTTTGTAATTATTGTGTTCTTTTTCTTCTGGGTGAAACTACCACACAGGGTGCCCCAGATTAAATGATTTAAAAAATTTTGGGAAAGCTGATCTTTTTTTCTTTTTCTTTCAACTTAATTAATCCAATAATGTGAACGATTTTTTTTGTGAAGTAAATTGGTTAAACGTTAATTTTTGTCTTTTTGTTGTTGCTTTAATAAGCAACATGAATTAAGGAACTTTTTCCGAGGGGTGCCCAAAGTGGCCGAAGTTTTGACAGGTGAGGATGTGGTGAGTTGAAGCCGACCATCTGCCATCTTGGGGGAATCTAAAAATGGCCGAAGATTCCTATGGTAGGGTGGGTAATGGCCTCACTGCACTAACACCAGCAGTGCCTCTGACGTGAAGATAGTCCGTCCGTCAGTTACTAGTCCTTTTTTCCCTATGTGTTTAGGCCTGATCTGTGTATTTGTTTGCAGGTGAGGTTAGGTTTCCGGGGGCAAGATCCCCCCCCGTCCGACGAGCTGACGCCGTGCATCGCAAGCAGGCCGCGCCCCCGGAACTTAGCATTCTTTCCTTTTCCAACCCTATTTTCCCAATCCTAGTTTCCTTCCTCTTCCAAATCTGACTTGTCAGATTATCCCAAGGCTCCCCTCCTCTTGCCTCGCAACAAATTGGCGCCCAACGTCTTGAGCAGTTTAGCTTAGGATTTACGTCTTAGTTTCAGTTTTTTGTGTTGTGTAAGTTAGAACCAAACTTACTGTGAATTTTCAAAACTCGTAAGTCTTTATCAGGAAGGCCACAGGCGGACCTAGATAAATTGCGACGAGTCTTTGAAAATTCACAGTGACTGCGGTTCATGTGTGTAGAGTGTTAGTCTGTGGCTGTTGCAGGCCTTTGAAAGACACGTATGTCTGCACCAGGAAGGTCTCTGACGTACCTAGGTGTATTGCGACGTGATCTTTCGGAGTCCTGTAGCGGCGACAGCCTTCACCATTTGTATTGTCTATACCTTATCCCATCCTTCTTTAGTTTTTTTACTTTTCTTATTTCTTAATTTCAATTTTCATTTCCATTAGTGCGTTCGTAATAACTTGGTTGTGATGTCCGTGTCTGACTTCACGTCGGACATCGTTGCTCCACACCAATACTTTTTGTTTTCGTTTACCTCATCGTTTCATGTCTTCCAGCAAGGTCCTCGAGACCGATTGGAATTGCGGGAACGATGAGGGAAACATTGTAATGTATTTCGTTTGTGTTCTTAAATTTTCCTTAAATTATCTTTACGTCAGAGGGGTCCGTAAGTCCGTCTGACGTCCCATGTAATGAAAGATGGTCGTGAGTAGGCTCACGCATTCTCACCTGAAAGACAAAAAGCCACCGTAAGCACCCCGAATGCTTATTGAAAAAAATTCAAATACAAAAATTAATAAATTCTATTTAATAGTTTTGTGTTAAATTTATGTTTTTTGATATCTAGGAAGAGTTTTTGAATTAGCAAAAACCCTAATTTAGATAAGAAAAAAAACACCTTAGTCCCTAGATAACTATAGTTTATGTGTGTTTTCGATAATCGAAAATTAATTTTTAGACATTATAGTTTATGGAATAGGGATTTAATTAAACATTTTGATAGTTTTTTTTTTGTTTGAGTTAGTGTTAGGTTTATTTGTTAGTTTTGTTTACTTATTATTTATATTTAAGTGTTACATATTTATTTATTTATTAAGTATTTATTCGTAAGGTGTTAGTTACATACTTTTTTTGTTATTTAATTATTTATTTATTTATTAATTGTTTTGTTATCATCATAGTATTTATTAACTTGTTTTTTTGTTTATATATTTATTAACCATCTATTTATTTATTTATTTTTTAACTTATTTATTTATTTATATATTTATATATTTGATTTTTATTATATTTTTTTATTTTGGTGTCGGGTTTTGTTTATATTTATTTATTTGTTTTTATATATACATTTATATTTTCTTTATTCCATAATTGATTTTCCATTTACATTTTGTTATCAACTGTTAGTTTTTTCATTGCCTTTGCCCCTCACCACACTTCACACTTTTAATAATTTCTTCTGTTCTTTTGCGTATTGTTTTGTTTTGGTTAATATCCGCACAAAATGGCTTACTTTAATAGCAATAAACAAGAAGAAGACCGGATTAACCAACTTATTAGAGACGCGGAAATGGAAGAGTCGCGCAGGCTGACTAGGTCCGCCACACAAAATCTGGACACTGCCGGCCGACATCGAGTGATGCACTCACCCCTCATCTCCGATTGTCGGGCTCGATCCGAGTCTTTGGTCCCAGTGGGTAGTTCGGGGATACCAGACCATAGGGAAAGGAGCAGTGAGGAATCTCTTACAGCACCTCCCTATAGCGAGTTGAGCGGTATGGGAGCTGCTGGAAGAGACTCCTCACTTAACAGCACCGTTAGGCATGGGAACCCCGTGAGCGACCCACTTCAGAGCCAATCCAGGGGGGATATAGAAGAATATTAGATAGACTAGCTCAGTTTCCTCCTCGAATGGATAAAGAAATAGTAACGGCCGAATTGAAAGAGTATGTTAAAGAGACGCTTGAGGATGGCATGGAGTCCTGCCGTCAAGCGTTAAAGGCTGATATTTCAGCCACCCTACAGAAAGAAATTAGGGACCAGTTAAGTGGGTTCCTCCATAATTTAAATTTAGGTCCGGCAGCACCTTCTTCAGCCAGTGCGGTGCCGACCCTCGGATGACCCTGTTCTGGCAGGTCCAGCACCAGAGCCTCAAGGCATTCCGGCTCATCCAGGGAGAAACTCGTTCGTCCCGATAAATCCGCAACATCGTCGGAGGCACA
This sequence comes from Sphaerophoria taeniata, assembly GCA_943590905.1. Taxonomy (NCBI): domain Eukaryota; kingdom Metazoa; phylum Arthropoda; class Insecta; order Diptera; family Syrphidae; genus Sphaerophoria; species Sphaerophoria taeniata. The sequence goes on along the minus strand of OX016541.1, from coordinate 116,663,699 downwards.
ACGACTTTGTTGGGGCTCCAAACGGGACTCGGAACCATCGGTCAACTACACACGAGTTACATTACTCCGGACCGCCAATGGAACCAAGACATCCATATGGCAACCCAGGTCCGTACGATTGGCCGATGTATCCGAGTCCGGTACCACCGTCGACGGTTAGGCCACCTATCCACGTCGACAAGTGGGGTCTCAGGTTTGACGGGGTGACTTCGACGATGACTGCGGAGGATTTTGTCTTTCGGCTGGAAACTCTACAGAGGCAGTATGGTTGCCCATGGATTGAGGTCTTGAGGGACTTCCACCTGCTTCTCAAGGATTCAGCCTACGAGTGGTTCTGGCAGTTTCAACGAGACTGTCCAAGACCAGACTGGCCCAGGCTCAAGGAGGCGTTTCTTAGGCGGTATCGCAATACACGGTCCGACTATGAAATCCTCCGAGACATAATGGATCGTAGGCAGAGTTCTTGGGAGAGCAGCGAGGAGTTCTTTGGGGCCATCAACAAGATGAGGTTCCAGTTGAGAGTCCAAATCCCGGAAATAGAGATGGTGAGGATACTCAAGCGTAACCTCAATGAAAGGATAGGTAAGCTGGTGTATCCTCAGCAGATCTTCTCCTTGGATCAGCTTAGGACATCTTGTATGGAAGCGGAGGCAAATGCTGCCGAGGAGAGAAGTGCCGCGGCAGACGACAAAACCTTATCCGAAGTATGCTGCTAACGAGCTAGAGTTCGACGATCCCATTGAGGATCCCTCCGACGAGCAAGTTGCAGCGTACCAATTCGGTACTGCGCGTGCAAGTGTACCTCGCAGGAAATATGCTAACGCGTCCGCTCTGGTGTGTTGGAACTGCAGGGTGCAGGGCCATACATACTTCGATTGCGAAGCCGAGGTTCGAAACCTGTTTTGTTACCGTTGCGGGTTGGAGGGGGTGAAGACTCCATGCTGTCCTAAGTGTCTTTCGGGAAACGGGGTCAAGAACGTGAAGTGTCTGGGGACCTCGCGTTCAGGAGTTCAATAGAATCCCCAGTAGAGGAGGGAACTGAGGTGCAAACTAGGGAAGTGAACCCAGAGCTAGAGAAGAAGCTAACAATATTAAAAAGAGAACAAGATAGTAAGACGGGGGAAAATACGGAAAATAGAAAAGAAGAGAAAAATTTAAAGATTTTAAAACCCCTTCACATAAGGTTAAGGGAACATGAGGAAGCGAGGGCACGTATTTTTAATTCGTCTTTGTGTTTTGTGTCTAAACGTATTTTAAAGGCTAGGGCCAGATACCAACTTAGAAAAGAAGTCAGGGTCAGGATTTCTTCCTCGGTGGTCAATTTGACTTCGGATCCTCGGCCGTATGCTCGGATCCAGATGGAGTGAAAGGAGGTGTTAGGTTTGTTGGACAGTGGAGCCAGTGTGAGCATACTCGGCAAAAACTGTATGCAGTTTGTCCACGAGCTCGGCTGTCCTGTAACCCCCTTCTCTTCCGGAGTGAAGACCGCTGACGGAAAAAGTCAATCAATCGTGGGTAAAGTCGACGTTAAAATTAAATATAAGGGGAAAGCGGAAGGAATGACTTTCTTTCTCGTTCCAAGTTTGGACCAGGAGATCTACCTTGGGGTGGACTTTTGGAAACTATTCCAACTAGCTCCAAACCTCATAAGTAGTATCACGGTTGACGAACAATCAGATTCTTTAAATGCCCATCAGTTGAACTCTGATCAACAGGCCAGATTAGATGCAGCCAGAGAGAGGTTTTTATGTTTTGAACGACACGGTCTAGGGAAGACGTCGCTCATGGAGCACGTCATTGATACAGGAGATGCACTTCCGGTGAAGCAGCGTCACTACCCTGTTTCCCCAGCGATACAAGCCATTCTGTACCAAGAGCTAGATCGAATGTTGAGTCTTGGCGTTATCGAGGAGAGTGAAAGCCCGTGGTGTTCGCCAGTGGTTCTCTTGCGAAAGCCCGGCAAGAACAGACTGTGTCTGGATTCTCGCAAGGTGAACTCACTGACGAAGAAGAACGCTAACCCTCTTCCCCATATCGAGGGACTCACCAGTCGACTACCGGATGCGATCTACATGAGTAGTATCGATCTAAAAGAAGCATTTTGGCAAATACCGCTGGAAAAACAGAGTAGGGAAAAGACTGCATTTGCGGTACCGGGAAGACCCTTGTACCAATTCACTGTGATGCCGTTTGGATTGTGTAATGCAGCCCAGCGGTTGAGTCAGTTGATGGACAAGGTGATTCCTGCACGACTCCGGGAGCGCGTTTTCGCGTATCTTGACGATCTGCTTATCATGGCGCCTGATTTCGAGACGCATATCGCTTTGTTGAACGAGGTAGCTGACTGCTTGCGCAGAGCTAATCTCACTATCAACATGAAGAAATCAAAGTTTTGCTTCAAGGAGCTAAAATATTTGGGCTTCATAGTTGGTGGTGGGAAGCTTAAGACCGATCCTGCTAAGGTGGAGGCGATTGTGGATTTTCCCACTCCCAAATTCCCAAGGCAGATTCGGCGGCTACTTGGTTTAGCAGGGTGGTATCGTAAATTCATAAAAGATTTCTCGACCCTGACTGCTCCTTGGACGGACATGTTGAAAAAGAGGAGTGAAAAGTTCGTTTTGTCGGACGAAGCGCTAAAGGCATTTGAAGGTCTGAAGAAAGCGTTGACCTCAGCGCCGGTTCTTTCGTGCCCGGACTTCACAAGAAGATTTTACATCCAATGTGATGCGTCGGACGCGGGAATCGGTGCGGTACTGTTCCAAAAGAACGAGGAAGATAACGAAGTCCCGATTGCTTATTTCTCCCAAAAATTTAATAGGAGCCAGAGGAACTACAGTGTCACTGAGAAGGAGTGTATGGCCGCAGTGATGGCTGTGAAGAAATTCAGGCCGTATGTCGAGGGGATGGACTTCAGTGTCATTACTGACCATTCCAGCCTTCAATGGCTAATGAGCATGAAGGACCTGAGCGGTAAACTCGCCAGGTGGAGTCTGCTACTGCAGTCCTATGCCTTCGACATACAGCACCGTAAAGGCAGTCAGAACGTAGTACCGGATACTCTTTCTCGGGTACACGTAGATTCTTTGGTTCTGGAAGACGTTGCTCCGATGATTGACTTGGAGTCGGCGGAATTCAAATCCGACGAGTATGCGGACTTGGTTCGGACGATAGGCCATCACCAGGAAGAATTGCCTGATCTGAAGGTTGTAGATGGCTTCATTTATAAAAAAGCGTTTAGAAAGATAGGAGAAGATTCCATGCACGAGCATGCCTGGCTTCTGTGGGTTCCCTTCGAACTCACGGAACGCATTATTCGTAGGGCCCATGAGCCCCCTAACGCCGCTCATGGAGGCATTGCAAAAACGCTGAACCGTATTAGGCAATATTTTTACTGTCCCCATATGTCTGTGCATGTGCGTGATTATGTGTTAAACTATAGTTCTTTGTGTTAATTTATTTATTTATTGCATGCTGTGTTATTTTAATGTTATTTATTCTATTTTAACGTTTTACTTTTATTTATTTTATTTATACATCTACATCTGTGATATTTACACCCTTAAATATACTTTAAAAACTGTGATACTAATTTAATTAGATCAAGCTGTGATATTTACAACCTTATAGTTTACGATCTGTGATATTAGTATAATTCTTTCCAACTGTGATATTTTCTGATGCTATATTCTCGAGACCAAGTCTTGACAATATAAATCTGTGATATTATTTTAAGTTGCTACTGTGATATAAGAATTAAGTTTTATTTATACTTTTTTTAATGCATGTTTATGTTGTAGTTGATTTCTTGTTTTTTTGTTATATGCTTTCGTGTGCCCGGCTATAACGTGGGTAACTCCCCACAAGACCACCAATTCAGAAAACACCGACCTTCTTCTGTGTTTGTATTTGTTGGAATGAATTCTTTTTTTTTATTTATGTTTATGTTTATGTTTATGTTTTAGTTAAATTCATGTTTTTGTTTTATGCTATCTGTGCCCGGCTGTAGCATGGGTTGCTCCCCACTAGCCACCAGATCTAAACATAGCCGACCTTCTTTTGTGTTCGCATTTGTCCGAATAAATTCAAACAAATTCAAACAATTTGTTGCGAAGGCCGGTTGCCCTCGGCCAAGCAATGATCTCGAACCAGCGAAAAACCAAACAAATGGGGAATAGATAGATACCTTTTGAAGGTTGAGCGTAGCTGCCACTGAATTAGTTGCTTTCTAAAAGAAAAATAGAATTTAATTAAAAACAAGGAAGAATAAGGAATTTAGATCCAATGCTTATCTTTGTTTTGACGTTTCTTGTTCGTGGTTTGCTATTTTTTTTTTTGTAAACGTCGTTTTGACATTAGAGAGGGCGAAGTTGGTTGTGGTTGGGTTTTCTGTTCTTGATAAATTCGAAAAGCTGTGTTCGGTGATGGGTATACGCGATGTGTTCTGTTGTTATATGTTGGAGAATGTTACGTGTTGCATGAAATGTTAACGTTAAAAATGTTGTAGAATTGCCCTTTTCGTGTAGTAGTCGTCTTTTTGTAAGATTTTGATTAATGTAGCCTACATACTAAAGGTTACTTTATTCATTATCTCCTTGTTTTTGTCTGCCGAAAATGAATCTGTTAAAAGCTCACCGGTTCACTCTGGCTAGGTAGGTTAGGGGCCTTAGATTCATTGATCGTGTTCGAGGTTCGGAGATTGTCTTAGTGACAGATGTCAGGCAAAGTGTCAGAGAAAAAAATAAGAAAATTTGTGGTGAAGTGTTCCGGGCGGTCAAACTATATAAAACTTAATCTAAAATTTACAATAAAAGAACATAAAAACAACCAAAAAGAAAAGAAAAAGACATTAAATTAAGAAAGAAAAGTGGTTCCGAAAAAATAAAAATAACAAGAAAACGGAAAATACGTGAAAAAAAAGGCCAACCAAATGAAAGACAGGAACACTTAAAAGCAAGACACTGAAAGGACAAGACAAAGTTATTTGAGAATAACCTTGAGTGGTGAGTGGCAAAATTTTTGTCCAAAGTAGTTGAGTACATGTAGACTTTTTTTTAGGCATAATACAATTTCAACCTCAGCAGGCGGACCCAACTCTTGGGCCGCCGGTAACCATTTTTTTGGAGGTTATAAAACTTTTTTTTGAGGTTAATTGCCTACCGCCGATAAGGAAAGAAACCAAGAAAAAAACTATACAACAAGAGCGGAGACTAATCGAAACCAGCAGTACCGCACCCGTCATACAGCGCCATCTGGCTGGTAGCACATAAAGACGAGGTTTATTCTAATAAAATCAAATTATTCTTCTGTGTTTGTGTTTGTCTCTTAGAATTAAGTTATTTATTTATATATATTTGTTAGTATTAGTTAATTATTATTATTTATTTACTTTGTTTTTGTTATTTATTATTACCTTTTTTTTGTTATTCAGCTATTTGTGAGGTTAGAGTTTCCCAATTGTTTTTTTTTTGTCGCGAATCATGGTTTATGTATGTCCTTGTTTACCAACTTCATCGAGCTCCTTGAGGTAGGGTTTTTGATCGCGTTTTTTTTTGTAATTATTGTGTTCTTTTTCTTCTGGGTGAAACTACCACACAGGGTGCCCCAGATTAAATGATTTAAAAAATTTTGGGAAAGCTGATCTTTTTTTCTTTTTCTTTCAACTTAATTAATCCAATAATGTGAACGATTTTTTTTGTGAAGTAAATTGGTTAAACGTTAATTTTTGTCTTTTTGTTGTTGCTTTAATAAGCAACATGAATTAAGGAACTTTTTCCGAGGGGTGCCCAAAGTGGCCGAAGTTTTGACAGGTGAGGATGTGGTGAGTTGAAGCCGACCATCTGCCATCTTGGGGGAATCTAAAAATGGCCGAAGATTCCTATGGTAGGGTGGGTAATGGCCTCACTGCACTAACACCAGCAGTGCCTCTGACGTGAAGATAGTCCGTCCGTCAGTTACTAGTCCTTTTTTCCCTATGTGTTTAGGCCTGATCTGTGTATTTGTTTGCAGGTGAGGTTAGGTTTCCGGGGGCAAGATCCCCCCCCGTCCGACGAGCTGACGCCGTGCATCGCAAGCAGGCCGCGCCCCCGGAACTTAGCATTCTTTCCTTTTCCAACCCTATTTTCCCAATCCTAGTTTCCTTCCTCTTCCAAATCTGACTTGTCAGATTATCCCAAGGCTCCCCTCCTCTTGCCTCGCAACAGCATAAAACGTCCCACCCCAAAAATATGTCGCTTGCCTTCGAACGAAACACTACAACAATCCAGCATAATTTAAATTAAAAAAAAACCCAAATCAATCGAACAATCTTCGAAACATCAAAACAATCAAAATAAATAGCATCGAATAAAAATTTGAAATATGAAATAAAACACCAATTTAATAAGAAATTTAAAACTTTATTGAAATTCAAATCGTTCTTAAAATAAATTTACAAAATCTTTACGAAATAAATAATCTACGAACTTAAAATATATAAATAAAACAAAACAAAGCAGCTTAAATCAACGTTTATTTATTTTAAAACCACAAAATGAAATAATATAACACACAAAATGCAAACGTAAACAAAATTCTTAAACACTAAGCCCAAGCTTCATCGAGGGAAAATTTTAAAACAATAATGCAAACATTGTAAAAAACAACTTTATCTTTAATTATAAATAAAAGGAAATAAAATTTATTTTAATAAAAATTAAATCAAATGTAAACAAAATAAGCTCACTTAAAACTTCACTTCAAAATTACAAAAAATTCAAAACAACATAAACTTTGGCAAAATGGCCACTTCAAATTATAACAAAATGCACACAATGTGTCCAACACATAAAATTAAAAACAATGTCACTCGCGATATCAAAATCCGAAACACAACAAATAAATGAACGTAATGTCAACTTAATGACGTCACTTAAATTCACCAGAATTTCACAAATATATTTTTGAACTATATGCTTCATATAAAAATATCAACACACGAATTCACTGATAATTATCGTATACATATTGTACATGCTCAGCATATGTACCTATTTAATAAAACTGTACCAAATATGTACAGAAAACACCGGTTAAATCGGACCGTTATAACACGACAAATAAAATAACCGTATCATACAAAATTGCGAATATTTAAATGAAAATCTTATAAATATTTATTTATGATAAATATAATATAATATAATTTAATTTAGAATTAAAATCACATTCACGCAATTAAATCAAAATCACATTCACGCAATAAAATTTATATCACTCAACAAACACTCACCTGGGTTATCATCTGCAAGGCCACCATCAATATTATTAAATTCGCATGACTTAAAGTCATTAAAACAACACTCAACATTAAAACATCACTTAAAATATCACAAGGAACACAAATTTAACCACCAAATTTAAACACAATAACGCTTAATACACAATAAAATTTAGTCAAAAAACCACTCATAAATTTTATTAAAAAAATAAAAAATATCGAACACATAAAACATTGAAACCGACGCGACGCATGAAAACCGAAACCCAACTGATAGTATAGTAGTATGCCTCAATGGACTATATGCAGATTGTATTATAAACCATTTACACATTACACTAGTCAACCAACGGATCTTTTCCATTCATATGGAGAAATGCAAAACAAACAAAAAAATAGTAACTTGTTCATGTGTACAATTGTTGTTGTCGTATTATCAATTGCATTCAATGTTTCAATTCTAATTTGTTTCAACTCTCTTCTGTTCAAAATAGATAGCGGCGTTTTTTGTGGAAATCAAATAGACGTCTTCAAATACCTGCAAAACATGGGTCCGGAATATGAAACTTATCTGAGGGCGAAGAATGTGCGATTGTTCATGAAATATTTTAAAATAATAACAATAAAATTAGAATTAAACTGTTAGATATACAAATATTTATTGAAAATTGCAAATTATGTTAACCTAGCTTTAAGTTCAGAATTGCCAACTGTTGTAATCGAATATTGAAAATAAAACTTATCGAAAAATGTCAATTATATAAAAAGTCAAATGAAGGTCAAAATTAATTGATGTAATACACTTTTCGATTGTACCTTTTAAGATTTTGGATTGTAATAAAACCTTTACTTTGACAACAACATCGACAACGATTTGGTTCATTTTGCATTCTTTTTTTTCTTAATTTCTTACATAAAAATTCAAGTTCAAGACAAACAGGCATTGTAGATAAGAAACTCATTCGAGATTTTTGTCGTTTGATTACTAAGTCATGCTCCGGAATTAAAAAATATGTTTTTGTACTTGATAGTCCAACAATCAGGGAAAGCCTTATATTAGACTCAGCAAACGCTGTTTTGTCATGTTAATAAAATTACTCAAAACGCATTAAATATTTGTGTAAAGTCTCTCCTTCAAATTTACGTTAGTTGGTGGCGTAGCAACGTTCGCAGATTACAGTTATACTAAACATATGGGCAGGAAATTATTATGTGCGTTTACCAACTAAGCCAGAAACGTTCATTTTCAATTAACTTAAATTTTACAATAAAACAGAGGAATTTCATTTAGTTTTTCTAGAGCCCATTTACCTACTAAAAAAACAACGCAAATTAAAATTGTTGCAAAGCTGTTGAAGACGACAAGACAAGCTGCTGAATATGACGAAGAGTCGATTCATTACAATCTTCGCAAACACTTTCAGCTAGAGCTGTTGTAGTCTCACCACTGGGAGTGTTCTAACCGATCAAGTATCATCCAGTCATGTAGTTCTTGAAGTAGGTCTATTATCTCTCTCGATCACATAAAATATTTTGTATGACCGTTAGTCAAATTTCGATTTGGCAACCCGATCACTGGTTCAATTGTCTACATAGTTGGAATAAATTTCTTAAATATTAAAACAAGCAATAAAAAGCACTTAGAGAATTAATAGTACCTTTATCAAAAAGCATAGAAAAACTCGGTTCGTGTATTTTAACACATCGTCGCTTGCATTTGTAGTATTGGCTGATGGAATTTAAGTTAAGTCCATATTAATTTATTTATTTTTTCAGCAAATTTTAATAATCAATCATAAAGAAAATGAATACCTAACTACAAAAGTAAACTTTCAGTCAATTATTTGTTCTCAAATAACTGCCATGCATTTTGACCAACGTCCCTTAACGGCTTTTAGAGGTTTGATATTGATAATATTTTTTTAAGGAAGAAGGAAAGATTAAAGATTAAAAATTAAAACTTTTTTTTAAAAACACTGACCTTTATGCTTAAAAAAAAACTGCTTGCTAGTATGTTTTACATAAATATTTTAATATTTTAATACCTGTATTTGAATGATAAATGTCATCAAATTTCTCTCTTGAATGTCAAATTAAGCAGCTCTAATGGGGAAAATGAAAATGGCAGCAAACAAAAGAGGCAAAATTTGTTAGGACTTCCGTTCTGTGCTACGAGGATGATAACACCAAACAAAAATCTTTTGTTGACTTCCTGAATCTGAATAAAAATCCATTACCTGTCTCAAGAAAATAGACGAGAACATGCAAGGCCTCAAAGAGAACAATCACGTCTTGTCACCTGGAAACCTATTTTTTTTTTCTACTCAACATAATTTATGCAAACGAATTTTCGTCATACATTAAGGAGCAAACATATTCATATAAAGGTGTATGGAGGTAACTTTTTATCAATGAATTTTACGAGCTCACGTTGTTGTTTCCGTTTCTAAGCAGGCACTTGTGTACGATACACCAAAACAAAGGCAAACGACACTCTCAACAAACTTGGCTTTTTGCCGATTTACCTCTGTGCGAACTAAGTATTCTTTCCGTCCGTCACCCAATTTGTTTAGTCTTTCCGGGTTTGTGTGTTTTGTTAGACTATCGACTATGTACATTTTTGGTGTTTAAATGTGTAGGATCTTCTTTCTTTAAACATTAAGTGAGTACTTTGAATGTTTCATTCCTGTGGTTGCCGCCTAGTGCTGTCTTAATATGCAGCACCAAAAGAGAAGGACATCAATGGACTATGAATTAAAATTTGTTCCTGAAAGTTTCAACAATTCGCAGTAGATGTGGTTCTGTCAAAAACTTGAAAAAGACCTTACACTTCCTAAATAGGATATTCCCCCAGTCCAGGAGATTCAGAAAAAACGACCAGGTACAGGTCATTGTTCTTAAGCCGATTGATGGTCGCCTTTTTGTCAACCTTACTTACTACAAAATATAAGTTTGAAGCTCTTGATTCTTCCGAGAATGAGTTCTATATTCTATTGGATGAAGCCCGGTTAAGGTGTTTTTGTTTTTTTTTTTGTATTAGAACAATTAACATTTTTTTTTTCAACAAGACACCTTGTAAACTTATTTCCGACAGGAAACGTAAAAGGAAAAGGATAATTAGTTAACAATTTTGATTTGCTTTTAATCTTACAACTTCTTAGCATATTTCCATGCAACTTTTGGCCAGCAAAATACAAACCTGCGCACTAATATAATGTCAAACGCACGTTTTCAACAGGGTTCAATAAGAAACCGCAAAAGCAAAACGCAAGAAAAACTGTCAAAATTATTTCTTTTATTTCATTTAATTGGAGTTTTTGTCTCAGTCAGAAGCCACAAAGAGTTGATGTTTTCTTGTGAGTTTCAACTTTCCACTTCAGCTTCCAGGTTCCAATTTTCAACTTCAAAGAGAAAACAGATTCCACTTTTCGCCGTACTCCGAACTTCCCTTAAAAATTCACCAACTCGATAATAACAAGCCCTAGCCAGACTACACCAAATTCCATATAAATTCTACTCATTCCCTCTTGGTCTCTCGTTGGCATAGGGCCTCTTTTAAAGGATTTTCTGACAATCATGAACGGCTACGTTATAATCATTCGTTTCCAGTTGAATCTGTTAAACAAACTCTCATCATTTGGAGAGGATGAACTTCGCGGAAGTTTTCATTCATAGCGTGTTGTTTCGACGTGTCAGGAACTCTAAGTGAAAGTGTGTACCTAACCTACCTATTTTAATTATTCTGATGTTTTGGTTCCGGTACAACAATGCACGCTTTTAAGTGTTGTGCCCTGAGTTCAGCTATTCTTTGTTCTCAAGTGTCATTGAAAGTCCTGTAAACATTTAATTATTGGCGTGTTTTGGCGAATAAAAAGTGAAGTGTTAACAGAATTGACAAAGTTGAGGGAGGAAAATAAAATCATACAAAAAATTACAATAGGACTAGTGGAATTCGGCCAACACGGATTAAGGCATTTATTCAAAACCAATTTGTTTAAGCAAATTTTCGAAAGGAATTATCATTTTAACTTCCTCCAAACAACTGAATGAATAGTTCTTTTAGCTGGAATTTTTCAGTGTTACATCGTCAACATTCAAAATTATTCGTTCCCTTACCTGAGGCTTGCATGACGAAAATTTAACTTGAGGTCTTCATCCTGTTATTAAACAGAGGTTTTTTTCCTGCTCTGGAAGAAAACAATCGATAAGTTATTTTTGTCTTTTTTTCGGGTGTAATTAATTGAGTTCGAAAGTTTTTATCAACATTTTAAAATGGCGTGTCTTAGTAACCGAAGTTTCAAGTGTATATGCATTTATTTGATTCTAATTGAATCCTCGACATTTACAACAGCTTTTGCAGGATTTTTAATGAGGCAAAATTATAATGCAACGGTCGAAAGCACCAATAAATGCCATAATCGAAGACCTCAACGATAATCCGTATTGTTGTGATCTTGTCGTTGTTGGGAGATTGTTGTGAGAATTTATAAAAAAAAACTGTGGAGGTAAGACTATATTAAATAGAAGGGATGAAACAAGTAATATGAAGGATGGTGGGAGGTGTTTAGGAACAAGAAGTTGTTTGATTTCTTGCACAGACTTAAATAACCATACCTCATGAAACAATATTTCGAAATAAACTAAGGATTCCCACATTTTTAACTTCCCAGAGGAAGTTATTGTAATGGGGCCGATTTTATGAATCTCCAATTTTTGTATATCTCCATGTTTCGAGGTCACTAGAATCCGAATCAAGCGTTTTTATGATGATGTGTGTGTGTGTCTAACACAACCCTAATATAATGAAAATTATGATAATTTCTGCAATAATTTCAACAATATTGCAAGAAATCTTATAGTTAGTGTGAAAAAAAACAAAATTCAGGAGTATCATGGACTATATTTGATTACTAGCTGACCCACCAAACGCTGTTTTTCCATATAATATTAATATTCGGAAATACTAATCCGATTAGAAAAATGCTTTCACTAATAGAAAACTACTATATTCAGGAGTAATATAGGCGCCACTGTTATTCAAATGAACTTATGGAATTTAACTTTGAAAACAACGTGCGTGTACAACTACACGGAACGCATCGGCTGGAAATTTCACTCTGGGAAGTTAGTCGTGTGGACAACATGGGTCGCTCTCATATTTTTAAAAATTAATCATGAGAAGGTAGTTACAGTTTTTTTACTTCAAATTCACCCTTTTACAAATCAAATTCACCCTTTTACAAATCAAATTCACCCCTTTACAAATCAAATTCACCTTTATACAAATCAAATTCACCCTTTTACAAATCAAATTCACCCTTTTACAAATCAAATTCACCCTTTTACAAATCAGATTCACCCTTTTACAAATCAAATTCACCCTTTTACAAATCAAATTCACCCAATACTTATAAGGAATATAGATAGCTATCAAATATTAGAGGAAAAGTCCACCACAAAATAGTCGAACACTCTGCGGTGAATACCTATGTATTTTGTAATTTGTTGTGTGGATTATTTGAAGAGCTACAGAGACAACATTTAAGCCATGTGTCATGTGTGGTTAATACCTATGTACTTGATACATAATGCAAGTATTCACAAAACGGAAGAAGCTCAAAACCTTGTTGATCAAACAACTCATACGCTTCTTTTTTTACCACCGTACTCCCCAATGCTAAATCCAATAGAAGAAGTTTTCTCGAAAATTAAGCTTCACGCAAGAAACTTATTAGCCGATCCAACAAATAACCAAAGTTTGGTTGACATAATAGACACTTCTGTGTTCTGTCGAGACGGTAACTTCCGAAAATTGTCACAATTATTACATGAATATGTATGCAAAGTTACCCGCTGCAGCTGCAGATTTTTGATATTATTACACATAATGTTTGAATAAAAATGGATTCAATAAAATTGGTATTTTTCGTCTTAAAAAAAATGATCTTTTGTGATTTTAATTTTACAAATACATACTATCTTCATTATAAGTTCAGGGTGAATTTGATCTGTAAAAGGGTGAATTTGATTTGTATAAAGGTGAATTTGATTTGTAAAAGGGTGAATTTGATTTGTAAAAGGGTGAATTTGATTTGTAAAAGGGTGAATTTGATTTGTAAAAGGGTGAAATTGATATGTAAAAGGGCGAATTTGGTTTGTAAAAGGGTGAATATGATTTGTAAAAGGGTGAATTTGGTTTGTAAAAGGGCGAATTTGGTTTGTAAAAGGGTGAAGTTGATTTGTAAAAGGGTGAATTTGAAGTAAAAAAAACTGTATCTTACATTGAAAGGTATGAATCAAAAAGTATTTATTTAAAGCTTAAAGAAATCAATAAAAACAAAAAAAAGGTTAAACATTTTACTTGGTTATGAAATTTTGTAATTTTGGATTTCTGTAAGAGTTCTGAAGGCCGCCTGTGAAATGGTTTAACATTTTTCTCGGGACAGAAAAGTTTATGCTCATTATTTTTCAAATTTACATAGCCTGCAATGGCAAAAATGTCATTTCATACCGATGAAAATTTAAGAGAAGTTATATACGGAGAGGCAACCCACAAACAAATTCGACGGTTTGAAAAGTTACGCGCAAAGCGGGCGCGATTACTTAGCTCAATCGTTTTCCTTAAAAGGTGCCGAAATCAGAATATAATACCCAACTGTGTGAAAATAAGTGATAAAAAACATATAAATGGTTCAATCCGAATTTTGGATAAAGCCAGTGAATTATTGTTGCGAAAATTAATCTCCAATAATTATTTTGATGTAAATTGTGTATCGAAACAAATATATCAATTGCATTTAATGTTATCACAACGAATGAGTGCAAAAGATTTTCATTTAGTTGATGCAATAATATTCCAACAAACAGAAAGAATTGCGGAAAAGTGTACACAAAAACAAACCAAAAAGTTCAGTTCTCTCTCAGCCAATGTTAAAAACAACAACAACAATTCTCAGTGTGTTGATACAAATTGTGTGGTGAATTTCTCCAGCAAAGTACTTGATGAAAATATGATTTCAATTTTATCAAAAGGTATGAATTTTGCCCCTTCTCCTATAAGTGTTCCTATTGAAAATATTATAAGCAATATTGAAGAATCCATACGAAGGAACAAAATAGACAGAATTTCAGCTGAAACTATAAGACAAGATGTATCGGTGTTGATTCGAAAAGACAGAAAGATTGATCAAAATATCAATCGGTTTGAAAGGAAAGCTCTTGAAAAACTTAGGAAGGATGAAGAAATAATAGTTTTACCTGCAGACAAAGGTAACTGTACTGTTATTCTAGACTCTGAAGAATACAACGCCAAAATCCTTTCGTTACTAAGTGATCAAGTTACTTACAAAGAAGTAAATTATGATCCAACATCAAGAGTGCTCAAAAAAGTTCGAAAAATTGTAAACGACAATAAATCAGTCCTACAAAATCAGAACTTAATTCCATCATGTCCTCAAGCACCAAGAATGTACGGACTTCCTAAGGTACATAAAGAAAATGTACCTTTAAGACCTATAGTCAGCCAAATAGATTCACCAACATATTTGTTAGCTAAAGAACTAACTTTTAAACTTAAGCAACTCTGTGAAAACTCAAGCTCAGTTGTCAAAAACTCAGAACACTTCGTGTCCATGCTCCAAAATCTCCACATCAAAGAAGACGAAATAATGGTTAGTTTTGATGTTACTTCCTTATTCACTAATGTCCCAATTGAAGAAACCCTCAATGTAATTAAATTAAAGTGGTCCAACTCCGAAAATAATTCTAAACTATTAGAATTGGTTGAGATATGCCTTACATCAGGATATTTCCTGTACAATGGCAAATTTTATTTACAAATTGATGGCGTTGCAATGGGTTCACCTATTGCACCAATTATTGCTGACATATGGATGCAACATTTTGAAGAATTGGCACTAGAAAAAGCATCAACAAAACCAATAATTTGGAAAAGATATGTGGATGACACATTTTGCGTCCTGAAAAAGGATCAAGTTGAAAGTTTTCTGTTTCATCTTAATTCCATACATGAAAAAGTTAAATTCACTATGGAAAGAGAACAAGAAAACTGTTTAGCTTTCCTTGACGTAAAAGTAATACGTAAACAAGATGGTTCGGTTGGTCACACTGTGTTCCGAAAAGACACTCATACAGACAGGTATTTACACGCAACATCGCATCATCACCCAGCAAATTTGAAATCTGTGGTATCGGCTCTTGTGAACCGTGCTCACAAAATTTGTGATCCCGAACACCTTGAGCAAGAGTTGAAGCATGTAGATGACGCACTCGGAAAGAATGGATATAGTTCCAGACAAAGAACTTGGAAACCTAAACCCAGCTCACAAAACATTTCTACACCTCCAGAATTGGAAAAGAGGGCCTTTTTGCCTTACGTTAAAGGTGTAACGGATGGAATTGGACGAATACTACGGAAATATGACATAAAAACCATATTCAAACCACCAACAAAAATTCGTCAACTTTTAAGGTCACCTAAGGACAAAATTCCATTCCAGAGCCCTGGTGTTTACGCTGTTCCCTGTAGCTGTGGGTCTTCTTATATTGGAGAAACGAAAAGAAGTATAAAAACACGTCTTAACGAGCATTTAAAAGCGATACAAAACAAAGCTGTTACAAAATCTGCAATTTGTGAACATTTGGCCTACAACGAGGATCATTTTATCCGGTTTGATCAAGCCAAATCGATCTCAAATGAAAAGTTTTATGTGCCTAGGATCGTTAGAGAAGCAATTGAAATTAAAAAACATAAAAATTTCAATAGAGACTCTAGCTACAAACTATCGCCGACATGGGATCCTCTCATAAGCAAAACAAAAGTGCATAAAACTAATACAGCTGCAGCCGATGTTGTGAGCTTTGCTTGCATTCAACAGCCAACAACAAATATACCACCCACAAGCGACCCAAGTGCAACAACATCTACGCACCGGTACAATTTAAGAGAGAGAGCTAAAAAACAAAACAAAAACTAAAACAACATCGATCAAACGTCAGTCTCATCCCGTGACCACGAAGCTTGAAATTTCTTCGAAACGTCGGGAAAAGAAATTTGAAAATATTTCTCATATTTAACGCGGTAAGTTCCGATAAAACCTAACTTATAATTAAAGAAGTTATGTTATTGCGTGACGCTACTTAGTTTTGTAATAAACCAGCTGACCTGACCCGACAGACTTCGTGCTGCCTCAATCGATAAATAAAACAACTTATTTTGTGTATCCCGCTACCACACTACCCACTACCTAAAAATTATTTATATGGCAAAGCGAAGTTTACCGGGTCAGCTGATAATCAGGTTGTTTTCATATTTGAAGCACGCATCGTGTCTATTTTATGTCAAACTTCATAAACTTACATTAACAAAGTTTATTTCGTACAACGAATTTAACATGGTGCTTTAAATCTAGATAGGTATGTAGGTAGGACGATGAAAGTGAAGTTGACTGTAATTTTTTAATGCCACAGCCACAGCACAAAAAAATAAACACAAAAGAGAAGAAAAATTGTTGGGGTTTGCCACCCTTAACTTAACACTACGGGGTATAAGAACTGTGATAACCAAGCAGATTTGCAATTTTTTGTACTAAAGAATAAACTCTTGATCAACTTACTCAAATGACATCTTAGTCTTAGAAGACTATTGCCACTTATCTCAAAGTCAAACTCAAAAGGAAACTCAAAATTTGTTAAATTCCCTCTCAGGTACTGCTCTTTATTTTCTTTGATAAGTGTTGTTTCCAGGAAAACAAATATTGCAAACTCAGATAAAATATATGGATTTGTTTTTCTTTTAGCAAAATTTTAAGAGAGTAATTATTTGGTGTTTCGGATTTAAGAAATCGAAAAAACTGTCAATTTCTTAACAGCAATGGTTATCACAGGATATGTCAATGTTCTAATGTGGGTAATAGAACTCATTCAAATTAGGCCAAGTAGTTAACAGAACAATATTCGCAAAACGTATTTTAGAAAATAGCACGTATACGCACCAGTGACACCTGTTGTTTGGTTCAGTTTGACAGACAGAAGCTTAAACATTTGTACCACAAATATTAAAATTGTCGCCTTTGATCAGGGCTAGAAATAATGTTTAACTAAAAAAGCTAGTGTTTGTGTATTAAATAAACATTCAAGAGCGTGGATGAAGCACAGCTTCATTGTAAATGCATCCTTTAACGACAAACGTTCACCTTCATTGTTGAATGTGTCTGTTGTCTGTACATAGTTTCAAGAGGTGCTCTAACTGAATACAAAATTAAGATGACATCCATTGCTCTTGAAAATATGTTTTAACATTAAAATGCATAGCACAGTGTGGTAGTGGAATTTGTTATTTTCATTTGAAGCTAAATTCGAGTGTTATGGGATTTTTTGGTTTACAAATAAGCCAACAATTCCTTTTCTATACACTATTTCAAAATTTCAAAAGATCAAGGGTACTTATGTTTAAATAATTTTACGATTTACAATACAAATCAAATTGAAAGCTAAGGTGTTTGGCTTTGACTTTAAACCAGCTAAAATAATTTCAGTTAATGGCACTCAGGCACTGCCAAGTTGGTAAGCGAATTTCACTTGCCCAATACATGCAAAGCAAGATTTTAACCCACAGACTGACTGATTTGACGTATGACACGCAAGTTAATGAAAATATTTATCTACCCCGACAAAGTATACTTTCAAACGGGAAAGGTAAAGAAATTTCATTTTTGGTACGGATGATAATGAATTGAATTTTCGGTGGGGATCCAATTTCCAGTTAGCTAAATGATTCTTTGACCTGATCTTTTATCATTCTGCTGACCTTTTTTTCATTCATAATTGCCTGATTATGATGCTCAATAATAAGTTAGTGTAGCATTTTATATGGGTGCGGTTGTTGAGGATGATGAAGATGAAGCTTTTACTTTTTACTTTGCTTATATAGGACACAAGTTCTGAAACTTGTTTCGCCAACTCATCAGATCAATCATTTCTAGGCACTTACTATGTCATGAACGCTAGAGATCGTAACACTGTGATCGGGGGAGTTTTAGAGAGTCTTATTCAAATAAGGTGCATTACAGTTTTTGAATTGTATGTTATTTCGTTGGATTTGTGAGTCACCAAACTAGCATTCATCCGCTATTTCTAAACTTTAAACGCCTAAACAAACCATATTGGAATTGCACACTTACTAATCTCATATTTTTCACAAGATAAATCCTTTTTTATTTATAAGGAGAATCATTCTGTTTAAAATTGATATTTTTACACAAAAATCAATAGTCAAAAATATGTTCTTCGGTAATCATATCTAAAGTAGTTCTCCCATTTGTAATGCTTCATTTTACCATTGCTTTTGGGGTGTGCTATTTTAAGAAAAAAACGTACATACTGCTTGGATGGTACAAGATTATGGAAACAATTTCTATAGTGAAACGAAAAGCAACCGTTTGAAGCTTTTAAGTGAGAATTCACCGGAATATAACCCTCACTCCTTTTCTTTATAAAACCTTAGACGACTTATGAAATTGAAAGTTAAAGAAGCAAAAAGTGTTGTACTGGAAATAGTTTATTTGAGTACCTATAATAAGATTGGTTGAAAGTGGTAGAGGCATTTGAATTACTTAAGGAGATTATTAATTTATATTTAGAAGCGCACAGTCTTAGTCGTTGTTCATGAATTGTCTGTACAACGAATTTGTAGAAAAGATTGGGGCTTAAAAAGCAGTCTGTAACTAGAGATTATGAGACGACGAAAAGACGGCAAGCGAGTTAAAATTGAAATACGAAGTACAATATACTAACTCTTGAATTCGTGAACCAGCATAGAACTGAACATTTTTACTCGGCAATATCGACAAATTAAATTTTATTAAACTGTAAATGTTTGAATTCCAGTTAGTATTTCAATAGAAAATATTTAACAAAAAACAATCAAAGGTTCAATCCTTGATAAATACGAACAACTTTTTCACATCGATCTGAAGAATAACCATTGTTAGTTAGTCCAGCTCTGTAATTCCCTAACCAACCATGAACCAGCTCAACAGAAGATTTTAGCTTTGTTTCAACTTTCAGTTTCGAAAGTTTTTTTCGTGTTTAAGTTCTCAAAGAGTAAAGTAGCATGCTATTGATTAAATTTATTAATTGCTTGAGAACATTTTCCTTTTTCTTGTTAACTGTGCATTAGAGTTTTAAATGAAGTTGGTTTAATTTTGTATTTCAGGACTCTTGTGAGTATTTGGTTGCTTTTTGAATTCATTTAATAAAACCATAAAACAGTACGGATGTCTTCTTTGGAAAGTTTACATTGGTTCTTGAACTAATTAAGCAAAATATAAACAAAAATTAAACGTAAATGTTTCAACGTTGTGTAATCGAAAGTTTAGAAATTTCAAATTCTAGTGCTAGTCTTTTATGCGGTCCTTGAGATTCGATTCGAAACGTTCAAAAGCCTTCTAGGTCGCTTAACTTTGATTCTCCTGGCTAGATAATCAAAATCACATGAAGCATTTATTTTCAAAGAACCCAAAAGGTTTCTTACGAGGTCCTTGATTGAGCAAGAATCATAGTGATCGATACGATGGGTGTTTTATAAAGTGACACTTTAATTGATAGCGCACTCAAGGGCTTTTTTCTAGACCATCAGGTTATTTAAGGTTTAGTAAGATATTATGTTGGTGTATATTGGTTTTGAATTTCTGAACATTGCAATGACTGGGGAAGACAGAGCGTGGTTAATTGTTTCATGCTCGATTAGTACGGCTAAAAAACGGTTCCCTGTACATAACAATACGACCGAAGTTAGACTCGAAGGTGAACTGATCAGCATTCATAAAAGCGCGAGAATTGCGAGTGGGTCACCGAGCTAGATTGATCGTGGCCGCCATTCTTACTACTGAGGTAAATTGCTTAAAATGGGGAATTCAACTGGCAATTTCTCTAGAGCGCTTACCTCAGAATTAACGATAAAATAAAGAGGAAAAGAGAGAGACTAAACGTCACGAGACGGTGTTCACACGAAGTGAATGAGCTAGTGATGTATCTATCGCAAATCATTCTAAGAGGCTTTAGAATGTAGCTGGGGCAACAGCTCAAGTGTGGGAATTGTACATAACAACTCGACGGATGTACGTTTTATAAATAGATAGGTGCCCAATTAGGAGGAGGCACACATTTCTTGCACCGTCATTCATCCTTCGGCATTGGGGTATATTTGACTTGTATCTCCTCAACAATACAAGACAGCGTTAAACTCTACACGGTTTCTTATTCCCCATTATAGGTACAATTCTGTTCAAGTCAGAGTTTGATTAGCTTATCATAATTTGCCTTTGTGGAACTCTGAAGAGGAGGGATGTGAGTCTGTCTCTGTAGGCGTACTGTATTCTTGTGGGTTTCAGGTGGATTTATATTTGAAACATTTTCTGTTGTGATATCCCTCTATCGCGGTCTGCTCGCTGGTAAGTCAGTGCTTGCTTTGCTTTTCGTAAGGGGGCCGTGTAATGGCTGCTACTGGTAACTATGCACATAATGAGTGGTCCCAAACAATGTTCGCTCATCATAATGTTGTGGACATTTCGTGCTTGAAAGTGTTGTGAGTTGAAAACAATGTGTCATAGGTGTTTGATTGATTAGAAAGTCAACATGTGGTCTTGTGGATATTTTCCCCAACCTTAGGCCCCGTAGGAGTCCTTCAGTAAGAACCCACTATCATCGATGGTATAGTGCAGGCTATCGCTTTCGGTACTTTCACGAAAAATGTCTTTTACTTTAAAATCTCAAGGAACAACTTTCATATCAAGCATTATGTAGTCTTTTCCAGAGAACGTATCTTTGTGGCCCTTATCTATCTTTGTAGTTGAGATAACACACGTATACATATGTCAATAAATAACTTTTTTCCAATGAAAATATTTCAACTTGTGCAACATAATCAAAGAAGAACAGACTCTTTGATATATAAAACGAGTTCGCCATTCAAATGGTGGAAAAAAAGCAAACACTCTCGTAAGCTCTGTGATCCCTAATGAACTCTACACAACTCTTCCTTCATAAACACTGCAACAACATCCGTAAAATCACAAACAAGATCTAAGCACTCTTCAGCTCCTAACTAAAAGCAAAGAACATTTTTCCAAAAAAGTATTATCCTCCGCAAATTATTACTGTCCATTATTTTTATAGTGCGGATTTTCAAAGAGTTTCTCTTGTCAGTTATCGTAAAATAAACTCCAATGAGGGTGACTTTAGTCTTTCTCTCGAGCTACATTTATAATGGAATCCGGACAAAACAGCAAGATAAATATATTCGATGATTCATAAAATATCACTTGTGATTATAGGGATTTCAATGCAGTTAAACGAAACGACTCCTGACGTTAACCAGGTCTTTCCAATTTTCTAAGGAATCTATAGGTATAGGATTACACTGGAGGATTAGTTTTTGACTTTGGAATATAGATGCTCTTTTGAGTGTAGGTGGGAATGTATCATTGGAGAATATTTCACCTGGATTGCAGAAACCCGATATTTCTTCAAAAGAGTTCGGTAACAAAAAACCGGAAAAGAGGTAAACCAAGGTAATAAAAAGCGAGAAACCCTATTGCGAGAACTCTTATCTTTGTTAGAGAAACGAAGAAGGGTTGCTCGAGACGTTTCTGAGTTCCTTCAAGTTTAAATAAAGAAAGGAGTCACTGTGGAAACAATTCGGTTTACCATTGGTACCTGAATTCTGAGAAGATTAGATAAACAAGTCACGTTGGAGTTGAATATTCAAAACTTACATCATTAAGGTAGAGTATAATGCTAATGGATTGTGTGTCTACATATTGAATGCCTATATACTGGCTTAAGGATGCACTTGACATAAAAAGGATTTTCAAGATTCTCTGGTTTGTAGAACTATTATTTTGTTGCTGCCTAATGTTCAGCTGGCAGATGAGCAAGTATGTGAGTATGGATTTTGCAAACTAAAAATGGCTGTGGTTGTAAACTCTCAGTTTAATGAAAACCTAAGCTCCATAAAATAAAAGGTTAACTCCCCGATATAAAGGCTTTAAAATGTCTTTTTTTCATTTCGTTTGATCCTTCTCTTCCATACCCTCATCGAAATAAAATCTTAACAAGTTGTCATTGAAATTTAACCTTTAATATGACAAAAAGAAATCGATATTATTTTTCTTAACTTTCTGGGAAAATTCTTTATTATTTGAAAAAAAGGTTGACAAAAAATTGAGGATGAACAAAAAAAAAAGTTCAAAAAATCGAAATGATATCCCTTAAAATTATTCAAAACGACCGACATTCTAATCTTGGAACTCCTATGAATTCTAAATTCTTCCGACGGATACAAATGTCGATAGATAGGCGTCATATCTATCGACATTTGTATCCGTTCACATGCCCCCAGAAGAAGAAAATCTCAACTACAAAAAACCAATATGCATACATCGGGGCCCATAAACCTCCTTGTTCTCATACACCAAAAAGTTACACACGAGTCAGGATGTTGTCTGATATATACAGCAGCGTTTTATTTGTTTTCTGTTTTACAAAAAAAAGAAACCAACAAAAAACGTAACCATATACAAATACTCCTTTAACTTTTGACACAAAAAAGGAATGACTCGACCTGAGAGCTTCACACACAGTTTTTTCTATTTTTCTTTTTTTTTCTCCCACACGAGCTCTGCGGGTTCCTATAATTTCTTCAAACGATATACATACGTAGGTGTGTATAAGCCTTACCCAGATTTGTGGTCAGGTGCGGAAAGTATTCGCAATTGGAATATTGGGAGGAAATCGACTTGACTGTGGCAAAAGAATTTTGAATCAAGTTCTCTGTTGCGATGCATAGGTACAATTTTGACATCGTCTTTCTGCAATAAACGAAATTGTTCCCATGTTGAAAGAAAGTTTCGAAACAACATGGACAGGATACATTCTTCAAAACATTTGCAATCAATAATTGCAATGGCAGCAATTAATAAGAATACAAAATCTTGCATGATTAGTTTGAGCCAAATGAAATTGGGTGTTTATCCCAGGTAAAGAGTGTTAAATATTTTGCACAGTGTAGTGAATCAGGAATACTTTTTTTCTATTTTTTTTGCAGAAAAGAAACAAAAATAAAATAAACATCAATTAATTATAGTAAAAACAAGTCGTTTGGAATTAACTTTAGTATTTTTGCAGTGTCATGAGTCATGACTTAAAGCATGCCATCCATCATTCTTAAATAAAATTCTTGTGAAAATTGTGACCTTCTGTCATTCTGTCAATCTTTAAGAAAGAATGCGACTGCTCTTCAATATTTGTTAGAACTAGGTACTTGTGCCATCAATGAAAATAAATAAAGCTTCGAATGAAAATGAACATATCAGATTCATCACTTGGAATGTGAAGTATGAAGCTATGAAAACTTTTGGAAAATGTATTCGAAGTTGGAATTTGTTTTGAGAATAATGTAAAAGGAACGAAGAAAGGAGTATACATACTAGTGTTAGGTGTTTGTCCTCGAGGGGTCAAGAAGTGCAAAGCTATAGGTTTCCCTGAATCAATCAGGCTGTAGTATAGTAGAGCAATGGAAGTAAAAAGTACTTTATAGGCGCCATCGAGTCAGTTGTCGAAACACTAAGTTGGACTTGAAACAGCAGGGCACAAGATAATGACACATATCTGGTTTTGCTATTTACTCCGATTGTTGCCTGACGCTACCCAGTACCCAGCTTGGCACCATAAGAATGCGGGTGTCCTACCTCTCGCCACCTTTCCAGTGCAAATTGAGTCTGCGCACCATTTTAAATTATACTATAGAGGGATTCATGCTTCGCAATATATTCGATATAGCTTACCAAACAAACAGTTTCTTAAAAAGTGCGTAAAAATTTAAAATTAAATGGCTCAAAATTATAGTCGCTAATGAACAACTTTAGTGTGATACTAAGCTTAAAATGACGTTTGAGTCATATTTGAAACGTCATTTTAAGCTAGTATCACACTAAAGTTGTTCATTAGCGGACTATAATTTTGCGCCAATGTATTCAAGATTCCTTAGTTTGTCAGTGTAGGAGATGGATTTCAGAATAATTGCAGGGAACCAGATTGGGGGAGCGTGCCGACCGACCGACGATGGAACGTCACTCCTCAAGCAGATGAGGTGCTCGCGTACCTTATAAGCTCTATTGAAACCATACATCAGGATCCATTTCTTCAAGGTTTGGAGGTAAAAATGTCTCAGTTAATTATTTGTAGCGAGCTAATAGCGCTTTTACTACCACAAGATCTTAC
Source organism: Sphaerophoria taeniata (assembly GCA_943590905.1). Taxonomy (NCBI): domain Eukaryota; kingdom Metazoa; phylum Arthropoda; class Insecta; order Diptera; family Syrphidae; genus Sphaerophoria; species Sphaerophoria taeniata. The sequence continues at coordinate 116,639,143 of OX016541.1, read as the reverse complement.
GTAGTATGGTATAACATATTTGGCAAATATGAACATGCGGTACACTGTATACACTGCGACGAAGTAAAAACCAGATTTTCAGATGGTGCCTTGGTCTACGGGCATGTATCGGTTGAATATATAGTTCGAGTATAGTAATGCTTCTGCTTGTTACAGAAACCATTCTTCTGCAAGGTTGACTTAGGTTCTATTGCCGACTAAGGTAACTTGGGTCAGGCGCGGATCTAGAATTTTGTTTTGGAGGGGGTCACAGGATAGAAAAAAATCAAAATAACATAAAATAGCAGGAAAGCAGGAAAGGTTAAAACGGTTAGAAATTTTTCATAAATTCACATATTCAGAAGTTATGAGCAAAATTAATTTTCCAATATAGTCCAGTTATTTTAGTAATCTGCGGAAAAATTCCTAGTGGGCTAGATCTTTATGTACACCTTTATAACGTAGCTCTTATGAGTTGGTTATTTTAGTAATTTTAAAGAGAAACTGAAGATTTTGATATGAAAGGAGAAAAAACAATAGAGCAAATGTGAGCGCGTACTAGTCCCTCTATTTTACAGAAATATGCCTGAGGCTTATTTTTAGATAATCTCGAGACGAACAATTTGACCACTATTGACCTCCGGGCAATAGGTCGCGAAATATTCACGAAAAACTGAATTTCGCCACCTTTTGACCACCATAACTTTTTTAGCCGGCACGGCACGATATCAATGTCGATTTTCACATCTTCATAAGAGGTACGTAATAAAGATGTACACAAATATCTAGCCCACTAGGAATTTTTCCGCAGGTGAAACCTATAATGACTGGACTACGTTTTTGAAAAATAAAAAACAAAGTAATGTGTTTACTTTTCACTTTCGAATGAATAAAAAATCAAATTTGACAGAAAAAAATAAACTAGCTTCTTTTCTTCTTTGTTTTCTTTGTTTTAAACACCCAAACAAATATTTTTCCAGAGCCTGTTCGTCATAAGGTTTAAAGTCGATTAAAAAAGGTTTTGATGGTGGTATTAAAATAAATGCTTAGGTGCCATAATTAAACAAGTAGTTAGTGAGAAATAAAAAAATTCAAACAATTATAGGAAGTATCAGTAGCGGTGACGTGAAATAACGTCCGACGAAATGAGCTATTTTCTGAAACTGAAAATCTCGCAACACAGTTGAATGTGAAGTTGATAGTACCACGCGTTGTTTTCTTGTCAAAAACATCGATATAACCACAAACAGAATCAAACCCCGGAGGAATATTTCCGGAGAGCAATTTACAACGTTGTGACGGACCTCAACGAAAGGCTCTTTCCAGACGTGATAAAGCTTTTTGCGTTAACAGTGTTTCTGCCTCGGACTTCTTATTCAGCGGAGGACATTGAAGAAGTTCAGCTTGTAGCAGAAACGTACCATGATGCTTCTGAACTTCCCCTTCGAGCATTATTGCCGAATTTGAGTTGTGTGTAGCTAAATGCAACCGAATTGTTGAAGACGGCGGTGAACTCCCAGATTCGGTTCCTCTCGCACTTGATGCGTGTGATGAAGTAATTTATCCGGCTATTTAAAGACTGCTTACGATTTTGGAGACGCTCCCTGTTACTGGAGCCACTGCAAAAAAGAGTTTTTCAATTCTCCGTCGTCGCCTCAAAACTTGGTTGAGATCAACTATGGATCAAGAGGAAGCAGAAATAGTTAAGTAGAAGTTCCTGGGAGACCTGATAGTCCCGAATTTGTTTCTATGTAGATAGACAAGACGTGTCCTGTCTCTGTTCTCTCCAAAAAAAACGAGGTTCACAATGTTAATCTCACTAAACACATAATTATCTTCTTTTCCTTTGAATGTAAGTCTCGTTGAAATCCTCTTTTACAAATACCTCTATGAAATGATGTTTTATACAAAAAAATGTCTATTCCGCAGAAAATATCTTTTCATAAATCCATTAAAACATCTACGGCCCAGGCACCAGCCAGTAGAAGCTTTACTTTTCTTTTTGTCTGGTTTTTTTGTCCTCTGCTTAAAAATATTAGTGCAATATAAAGCTTGTTGGAAAAAGAAATGCAAAAATCTAAAATTTTACCGGACTTAATGTTGCACATTTGAACAATTTATTGCACAACCCTAAATTTTTTGTTCTGTCATCAGTGGAAATTGTATTTCTATGGTGAAAACGACCGACATGATGACAGAGCAACCCCTACTGCATAGTGTCCTATTGATATTCCCTTTTAGATAGATTTTGTCATGTGATATTCCCTAGGAGAGAAGAGTGAGACCATTACTCTTGCCAACAAACTTTGACGACCGATTTGATGGACACAAAAATGCGAACGTGTCAGTGGTACTGATTGACGTGACCTGGACGCTCTTTGTCGAACTTGAATCATTGATGAATCTGATGTGGTTATTTGATTTGTTATGTGGATGTTATTCAGGATGGTCTAATCTCCATTGCATCCATGAAATCGTTTAGAATATGTACGAACGAAAACGAGCTTGGCTGTCACACATCATTGCGGATGTGTTTTGGTTTGTTGGGTTATTACCAATTAACAATCGGAAAGGTTTTTGGTAAATAAAACAAAGTGGAAGGCAACAATTTAAAATCAAAAATTCGATAAAACCACATCACTACGGCGGCGGCGGAATTTACTCTAAGGTACAAAAAGTGGCGAATTTATAAATATTTTTAAGCTTTGGTCATTTTAATGCTGTCGAGTAATTTTTTTTTTACTGATTTTTACATTGATTTTTGATTTATTACTGTCATTGTATTGAAATAATTTCTTCATCCTTGAGATGTAGTTTTTTGATATTGTGGCAACACTTCCAGTAGAAAATGAAAGAATTAGAATGTAAGACGACAAAAGAGAGAATACCGGTTGGGTGGGATTGGGAAATTGGGATAGCGTAATGAGAGAAGAAAGAAAATAAAGCATTGGGGACGCCAATTGGCGTTCATTCGACTGTATACTTCGGAAAACAGAACTCATCGGACGTCTTTTAATATCTGTTATTTATTTGACATTTTTGTTGCTCAAAGTAAAATATATAATTTATATTATATTAACTGGACCAGGCAAGGCGCATCTCCCTTATTAAAGGACTAAACTCAGATCGTTGTTTACCTCTCTTTAAGTTTCAAATGAACTTGAGAATTCAAATTTGAATCATTCACGAACTTGTGGCTGTGCTTTTTCACAAAATCAAATTGCCCGTAGCTTAAGTGGTAAGGTGCGTTGGCTGCTAAGCAGAACGTCGTGGGTTCGAGTCCTTACTCGCGTATCCATAAAGTTTTTATTTCATCTTTCACGGGCACTGCCTCTTGCTGACAAATCTTCCAAGAGTATCAATCTGTCATGAAAAAGTGCTTCTCAACTTTGCCGTTCGGAATCGGCGTTAAATTGTAGGTCCCCTCAATTCTTCACACTCACTCAGAGAATTGTTGATGAGAGTAAGCCACTTAGGCCTTGGCTGTTCAAGAGCTGTCGCGCCACTCTATTAATTATTAAATTAGATTTAATTATATGGGAGACGTGAAGAATCCTTAAAGAGGGCGCTGTAATCGCCCGTTTATCAGAGTTGCTTATAACCGTTTGAAGGACAATAGACACTTGAAGCTTGGTATTTGCTTTACGGTAAATTTTTGAAAACAAATACGTGATTTTACTGTGAGGACGATGAGGCGCCGTATACGCACATTTATTTCGCTGTATAGCCTGGGTTTAATTTTCGCTTCCATTCTCAATTTCTGCATAAGTGACCAAGATCAAGTGAATTATTTCACTAGGATCATGGATCAATTCCAACTTATTTTATTTTATTTACGTTCTTAAGTTTACCCTCTTCAGAACTCAATTACCTGCATTCAATTCCTTAAAAAGAAATCTGAGAATGGCAGAGAACCGCTTGTCAAAATAAAATCGCTTCGCTCCTTAAATTCAATTCGGCCCTTTTCAACGGATCAAAAGAACCATATAATTTCAATAATCTAAATATGTTTTTATACAATTGACCGAAACCCAACAATACAACCTAAAATGACAGCACTTTTCGAATACCTATCGTAAAAATACATTTTATTGAAACTTTCCTTTGAACATGTGCTCGACAAAATTTATTATTTGAATTGATTCCCTGCTGCCGGGCGCATTCATACCTTACAACATGGAGCTCAATTATTTCTTTTCATTTCATAGCCAATTGGTTTCTCTTTTTGGATCGTTTAGCCCCATTGAACAAAAATGTGTATTTGCTCAAACTTACACTTTTTCTATATTTAGGTACATTTGTAGAGTCAATCAAACAAGGGACAATAAAGATTCCAACAGATAATAAATGTTCCAAAGGCCACAAGGATATGCCATTAAAATAATTGGCATTTTTCTTTTATATTCTTGATCCATGGTAAGTGCTACTGCCCGTCAGTATTTATTGCCAGCAGGAGTATTATACTTGTCGATCCATGCCACCAGGGACAATATAGCTGCCGATCCGCAGCCGCTTTGAATATAGTCCCCGTAGACTCTAAAATGAGTCGTTTGGATAACAGGATGAATTCCAGTTACCAAAAGTTCCAATATTTTAATAATATTTTTAGTAACAACCTCGAGTCCCATACATTAAACGAATTCGAAAAATTCCTCTATGGTTTAATTTTAACATCCCGTAAGGGTTTAAAGATGCATTTTCAATTGCTTGCGATTTGAAACCGTTGAATTTCTTCCGCCTTTACTATACCACACTACTACCAGCGACAGCCAGGCGCTGACACTGCTGACAGCACAAAAAAGAACAGAATCTACCTATAGTCCACCATAAGAGTAATGTAGCAAAGCATAGAAAAGCTATAAAATGATTTTTAAGCCAAACTTTGTCACCTACCTGCATTGAAAATACGAACCTACATACACACACCCAGTATAACAATTGATGATTATGCTCTATAGCTGTAGCTTACCACGTTTGGTAGTTGGTACCCCAATTGATAGCTAGATGAAGTAGAACTAAGCAAGATACATTCTACAAGCAGGAAACTTCTACCTTAGCTAAAGTTTTGTGGTGTAGACTCTACACTGTAGAGTGAAAATTGTTTGTTTTTCTTTCCATTTTTCTTGTACCTAAGTTTGAGTTCCCACCCTTTTCTTACTCTCTTTTCAAAGTATTCCTTATTTTTTTTCGTCGATTTTGTCCGAAATAAGTGCCTCTGTGTCCTAAACTGGACATAAAGAGATCTAGTTGCCTTATATCTCTAAGCAGATTGGATATAAGCTCGTTAATTGGTGTCATAACTGGACACTGTCTAATAGAAAGACACGCCGCCGCGCGACTGGGCGTATTTTAAAACGATTTCTGCGGAAGCTGCATGAATGAGGAGGAGGAGGAAACAAGTCTTCTCCTCCTCTGCACCTGTCCTGCTCTGGCTCATAAACGTAGGATTCACTTATGAGAATTCTTTTATAATCAAATTCTTTAATTTCTACGAACAAATTGATGTATTGAAGAAAGAAACTCCAACATTGATTTCTTAAGTTGGTTCATGGTTCAATGTAGAGTAAAACTACTGGGACCATGGGAATTAAGAAGGGTCATTTAGTGCTCTAAAAAGAAACACAACAAACTTCTTGTATTTGTTTTTATTCATATATTTTTGTTAACGAACTCCTCGAAACTTTTCTTTTTTTGACGAATTCGCATTCGAGTCGCGTTTAACCTAAATTATGTACCAAAAGTTGCAATCCAAGAACCCAACTTTTTTTGTCATTCTATATTGAGGATAAAATACATTAAGCATTAACCACAACATATGAATTGGTTTTTGCCATTTCATTTTCATAATCAAATTCGAGGAAAAAAGGGGCATAGGATGTCCAGGAAAAAGCAATACAACCATCATCGAAGGAAAGAAGAGAGTAAAGACAAAACAGAGTCCTTATACAGCCCCAGAACACACAATCCGAAAGATGTGCAAATTTAATTTTATACTTCTCTTTGCTTTTGTTCAAACGAAAAAAAATATGAAAAACCGGAAATAGAATAAGGAACCAAACGAACCCGAACTAACTGCAAAAATTTCCATAAGCTTAATGGCGGTTAGCACGTGATGGTGGAAGGATATCACAATTCAGGACAGTCTCGACATTACGCAAGGCATAAAAAGGAGTTTCCTTATAGTTTTATTTGCTTATGGTGGAGTTTTTCAAGCTCGATTATTATATATGGAGGAAAACAAGGAGCATGTTAAGGGAATTTTTGTTTCTGTGGAATGTATTATGCATTTGTAAGATAGCTTCATGATTCTGTGTCCTTACGATTTTATCATATTTTGTTAGAACATCGCAGATTTATTTTTTATATATTAACTTCACTCTCTGTATGGTTTTACCATAGCATAAAATTCTTGAAATCTTACGATCTAGCTCATTTGTTTGTCTAGTTGAGTCGCTTGTCCTTCGAGCTGATTCTTTCTAGCAAAAGATGATGATTTGCGAATTTCCCTCTCGACAAAAAATATAGATATTACTCATACATAGTTACAAATGTATATGTACTTCGTTCACACAGTTGCACTTTTGCCGTGGAGAGTCAACCTACCAACTTAAATATGAGCTTGCAACAATACACTTTTGCGATTTTGTTCCAATTCAAGGTGACAATCATGGTCAATATCATATAAACTGTAATTTCTTAGGACAGAAGTGTTCGTTTAACACTAAATGGGACTTCGAAAAAAAAATACTATCGAAAACCCGGAAACTGAAAAAGAAATCAGAATTTGAAAGTTATAAGGCAGAAATGTCAAAGTGGAAAAAGATTTTATTTAAATTGAAGGTTCAACAATAATGCAATTTTGTTTACTTAAGGGCCAGTTATAGCTATCATTGAAATTGATCCGGAAAATTTTTGAATGCATATTTAACTACGTTTTCTTTTGAATAGGATCGCAACCTATATACCAATCGATTGGACATTACTCCAAAATTTTTGTTTACAAAAAAAGTTCAATTACACACTTATTTTTTTCATTATTATGTGTTTTTCCATTTTCCGGTTGTAAATTAATTTTCCTGAACAGCTGATTGCTGTCTTTGTTATTAAGAATAAGTAATAATGCGTGCGTAAACCGGCTATCTATAAAAAAACAAATCTTTAAATATGATTTCGACATACATATTTATCTTCACCGCCACTGCGGCTACCAATTACATACGATCTATAAAATATTTCACTTCGTTTCCAATAAATCTGACCGTATGGCGTCATTGGCGGCTTGAAAGTTGAAGAGCTTTTGGCTTACAATTTCGTTGGAAATTGCAGTATGATCTTTAACTTCATGATCCTGAAATTAAACTTGATATTTTGCTAATAATTCAACAATACTCTAAAATTTTTCGAAAATTGATATCAGCCTTTTCTCTGTGGCCACGAAAGCCAACATAAAGTTGGAAGAAAATATCAAGAATGGTGAAAGAAATTTAGATGATCGATCTTTGCTCTTCGTATTGTAACTTCCATGAACTTCTTAAGCGCCTGTCATATATTTCCAGTCATCATAGTCTTCTATTTAATTTTTTTTTTTTTTAATATCCGCTTTGCGAATAGCTAACATGCTGCAAATACACACAAGCTCCCCGTTCTCTTACCGAGTTCTATATTTTTTTCTTCTTTTCTTACCAACATAGATTCAAAGAGGTTATAGGATAATTTTTGTAATATAATACATTCGTTCTTCAGTATGATTTGAAAACGGTTGTTTTGTGCGCCTTCATTTCCAAAGAAATATTTCAGAGAATGTCAAAATAAATCATGATGTAGGTATATTGTATACCTACTATTTGACTTCAATTTCACCTCCTTTATTTTCTCAATGTTATCTACATCAACCTTAAAAGCAGAAACACAATGGCGCTTTAGGCAGACGCGTCGTTGCGTTACGATGCACCCGCTTCACGTGTGCTTTGAATGACAGTTCTCCCTCCATCATCATCAAACAGATTTGCCACTTTACTCCTTTCGAAGTAGTTTACTTCGATTTTTGAAAAACTTTGAATATCTATTCCAACTTCGCACCATCAAGAATGTTTTGAAATCTACTTCACTCGATTTTACTTGATATTTCCAAAATCTGCTTCGATTAACTCATTGAGTAATTTTATGCCTACAGTTCTCTTATTTTCATCAGGAAAATATATAATCGATAAGTTTCTATCCTTATACACGAACAATAAGCGGACACACTTTACAAACACGAAATGTCAACCCATACATATACGCAAAGTATGAGTTACGTGATTGTATTAAAGTGTTTAATATTTTACGCCGTGCGCAACTTGGGTTGGAATGTTGGTTAAATTTAAGCACTAGTGTCATATTTTAGCTTGCTAGTTAAATTTTAACACATCATATCCGCCATGTAGTGTCAAAATTAAATCGAAAGTCAAGTTTGTATACACATTTTAATACAATTCACACACGGCTCTAATTGTAGATCTGTCTATGTATTCATGGTCAATATAAAATACACTATTTTAAAATCTTTTTCGCTTTTTCTCAATCTACTTCGCTTTATTCCCAAATTTACTTCGCTTGCATTTTTTTTTTAAAGTGGTAACGCTGCTCCAAACAACAAATGAACAAACAGCTGTTGAGCTGTCAGACAAAGCAAAAGTTCAACCAAGTTGAACTTTTTTTTGACAGATGGTGGCTTCTTTACGTTTTCTTACGTTTGTCAAAAAAAGCGTACGTAGGAAAAGCGTCATTGTGTGAGGTTACACAGATTTCCTATAGCTGAACTTTTCGCAGTTGTCAAAATCGACGGCAAAGCGTCATTGTGTTTCTGCTTTAAATGCGCAATTGAAATAAATTTAAATCCCTAAGCTTTGTATATCTATATTATAGTAGTTTCATCCTAGAGAAACGACGACAGCGACGCGTGTTTTACCAACCAGAACTATTTATGTCGGTACTATAGTTCCCATGAATAACTGCCAGCGCCATCGACGAGAAAAGTTTCCAACCTAAAATTCTCGACGATGAAAATACTATTAGGTGTATATACAAAGCCCTAAGCATAAAAAAGTCCCCCCCTAATTCGACCAACAATAGGCCATACGGCCAACGTAGTTAAGGTACTTAATGTTTCTTTTTCAATTTTTATTTTGCCATTTCTAACAAATCCGAAAATATTTGTAAGATTCCTTACATCACCTAGGTGCCGAAGACTTCCACTGACAGTGAAAATAAACCATTACGAGAGGAAGTGGAAGAAACAAGAAAATTCGATTGCACAAGGAAATTTGTTTTTCTATGTTAAAGCAACACGTATTTCCCGAAGGATTCCAGAATTTAATGGCAGCTAATCCATTTACCTACTTTAACACAGTCACAAACGATGAGTTGGTGGAGCACCTATACATTAACACACACACATGCTTGTGTTATTCGGGCCTATTATTGTCGTTCCTTTCCATGAAAAGGAGAAAGAAAAACCCAACACAATCCTGCCACCATTTATGTAGGTTCGATGTTTAATGAAATTTAAAGTCTAGAATTTTTTAAGTGTACAAGTGTTCCCACTACCTTTGCCTTCTTCACAAAAATACAAAAAGTAACACGTACGTATTCATGACCGTCTGTTTATTAAACCACCCTCGTTATTCGAAATAATACCACCACTTCGTTTGGTATAATCTTTCATCAAAAGTAAAGTTATTCGAGTTCTTTGAGGCAACTTTTACAAGCCTAAAAGTGCGTGTGAGGATTTTTGATTTATTTGAAAAACCAACCAAAAAAGCGAGAAAAAACCTTTGTATTCCATTAAGTAGTTAAAACACGCAAGTTGGAGAGTGATTTTTTTGGTAATGCGGTTTTTAACTTAAGTTTAATTTAACAAGCTAAAGGTATTTGCCTTTGAGGACTTTGATGTTTATTCAAATGCCTATTTGAAGTGGTAGATTTTTATTTCTGTCTTTTTCTTCTCTGATGCTTGTGCACGTAATTGCAATTGTATATGCGGTTTCCTTGGATCTTTTGATAAGGAAGAAATATTTGTTGTTTTAAAAGTATTGTTCTTTTTATAATTTCGGTATTTCATGATTAATTATATCATTTTGGGGAAAATTGTGAGAAAAACAGATTCGTTTGTTGGATTGGATTGTTTGTAAAATTAACAGCAATTTTAAGTATAAAGGAGCCGTCACACACTGAAAGGAAAATACTTTCAGAAAGCGTTTTCAAATTTTAGAGTTTGTTATTTTTCTGAAAATGTTTTCAGAGAGCAGTCACACTATGAAAGGAAATTGCTTTCTGAAAGTGCTTTCTGAAAACATTTTAATTTCAAGAAACTAAATTTTCTGAAAACATTTTTCGGGTCGTCACACTATAAAAGCGAAAGCGTTGCTTTCAAGAAAGCAAAAAACTTTCACAAACAGTTTCTGAAAGTAGAAAACGTTTTCTGAAAGTGTTTTATGTAACTTCATGTGATATTTGAGCTAGTTTCGTTGTTTATCCAGAATAGCAACAAAATGCAGTCCTCTGAAGAAATTTTGGAATATAGGCAATTAACTATTTTGGAAATTATCCTACGGATTTCACAGCACGTTACTGAAAACAAGGCGAGGAATCGTAGGTCAATTTAGGTGCGACCATTTTGGGAACGTGATGCTGAAAATCAGTACCACGTAAATCTCATGAGGGATTTGCGCGCAGAAGGAGACGAGTTTTTCCGCAACTTTGCTCACGTTTCGGAGGAGCAGTTTAATTTCCTGTGTGACAAAGTACGTCCGTTTGTAAAAAAACAAAATACACCATGGCGTGTGCCTATCAGTGTAGAGGAAAGAGTAGCTCTGACACTGAAACACCTTGCACATGGCGATAATTACAATACACTGTCTCAAGTGTTTCGTATTTCCCGGCCAGCAATCACCAAAATTGTTCCAGAGGTTTGCAGTGCCTTATATCAAACATTGGCACCAGAATATTTGCGAGTAAGTATTTTTATTTTGCATTAATTGAATTCAGGAAATGTGAGAATGATAGATATGGATAAATGAAAAAAGTGGTAAAAAAAATTATTTGTGTCCGATTTATAGAGTTCTATATTGCGGGAACATTGATTGTGATTGTTGACCATCCTGCTGGTCCTTTTGCCGAGGTTCCTGATCCACTTCATGTTGCGGTGAAAGCACCTCTTGGACTGTTGGTCCTCGCGCTATCCAAAATGGACCGGGTTCAGAAGATGATGTGCTGGAGAATAGTTCACTCTCCGCCAAATCAAGTCTGGCTGATTCGGTCAATGAATCTGCCAAAATTAGTTGTATGCGCGCTTTCGCGCATTTGACAATTCTTTCATGTCGAATACTGTTGAGCACACTCACCAGCTCCATCCCAAACTTCTCGTTTGGCCCTTTTGTTTGGTTCATTTTTTCCCGTGTCTTTGAGAGCTCCTCGTAGAGGGGACCTAATGCGGATGCCAGGTCATTATCGCCTCGCTTTTGACGTTTCGACATTTGCTGTGCGGAAGAAACGATGTCATTATCTCCACGCTTTTGACGTTCCAATGCTCGTGGAACAGATCTCTGCACACCAGAAACTGAAGATATCAACTGATTTGATTCCAGCACCGAATTTTCTCTGTCATCATTCGTTTTCTCGGTTGCATCTTCGGAGCATAACTGAAATTAGTTTTTATTATTTAATTGCAGACACCATCAACGGAAGAACAATGGAACAAAACTGCAGATGATTTCGAGACGAAATGGAATTTCCCGAACTGTGTGGGTGCACTAGACGGAAAGCACGTAATGTGCAAGGCACCTGCGAATACGGGTAGTGCATTTTTTAATTATAAAGGGACATTCAGCGTGGTTTTGATGGCTTTGGTAGATGCCGATTATAAATTCATTTATGTCAACATTGGAGCAAAAGGATCTGGATCCGATGGTGGAATATTTTCTAGCTGCAAATTGAGTACAGCATTGGAAACAAATTCTTTGAATTTGCCACAAGATCGACCGTTGCCCGGTCGCACGATGCCCGTGCCATTTTGCATTCTACATGCATATAAAATACAATATATTTAACAACCTTTTTTGCCACTCCAACTTTTAAAGTGCTCAACGTTTTCAAATTAAATATAAACAACAGAATTCAATTTACTTTTTTATGACATTCTATATAAAAGGTTCTATATAGGTAAGCGCTTGCTGCAAGTGGGTTGGAAGGAGTTAAAATCTTTTTAGACAGCTAAGCGGAGCGGGCTATCCATACTCTCTCCAAGAAGTCTGTTGACCTTGATATCTGCCTAGTGAATTTACTGCCACAGTTGCACCCTTACCACAAAAACAATTGTGAACTTATCACCTACTTCCTTTATTTTTGGCCCACCAGAGTAGGTTCTATGTAAAACATACATTCGTTTTCAAGAAAGCAAAAAACTTTCACAAACAGTTTCTGAAAGTGGAAAGCGTTTTCTGAAAGTGATTTGCTTTCTTGAAAACGATTTCAGGAGCTAGTCACACCGTGAAAGTTTTTTTTCTGAAAGTGTTTTCAAGAAAGCAAATCATTTTCAGAAACGCTTTCAGGAAAGTACTTTTCGGGTCGTCACACTATGAAATGTTTGCTTTCAGAAAGCTTTTTGCTTTCTGAAAGTACTTTCCTTTCAGTGTGTGACGGGACCTTAAGTATAAAAAGTAGTATTAAAAGTTTATGACTTTTATGGGCACGAGTAGGATTCGAACTTACAACGTTCTGCTTAGCAGCCAAAGCAATTAACCACTAAGCTACGGACACTGCATTGCAAAGCAGATAGAATGATCCGAAGTACTTGAGCTGTAATTAAATATATAATTATACCGCATTAGCTTACCTAACTGATACGTAGACGCTTATCTTAAAATTATGAGTTTTCGGAGCAACTGCTGCCGGAGTTAAAAAAAGGAGTAGAGGAAAAGGTGAACTATGGAACTTGTTGTTAAATAGGAACCCCTCTCTAAAACCAAAACAGATAGTGCCATCTTTTAGCGAATAGCAACATTTCGTGAAGTCTCATAGCAAATACTCATATTACCCAGATACACAACTTTCGCCTTGATCATTTTGTCGTGAAGCTGTTTCCAACAACCGAGCAAAATGTAAAACTTTTTTCACTGTTTTTGTTTGTCTCGAAAGTTCATAACGGACCGTGTTTTCGTCTGGTTAAAAATTCATAAATACTATTTAGTGTTCGGATTTAAAATTTTTAAGGTGAGAATTTTTTAATTTCCTTGAATAAGTGAAAAAAAAAACAATGTGTAGGGGAGAGTGGGTATGTTTGGGACACTTTTCGAATAGGTACATTAAATTTGCCGAGATCTTATAGATCGTATCTGAGCAAAATTGATTTCTAAAGATAAAATAACATTTTGGCAACCTATTTTCAGCTATAAAGAAGGCGAAAGTCCGACAGAAGAAAAGCAAAAAATCATTTCATGAACCAACTCACTTTGTCCCAATCCTCCTACGAGCATGAGGATTGGGACAACTATGGGGTGGAATGGGACACTTTTCGAATACATTACATTTGCCGAGATCTTATAGATCGTATCTGAGCAAAATTAATTTCTAAAGATAAAATAACATTTTGGCAACCTATTTTCAGCTATAAAGAAGGCGAAAGTCCGACAGAAGAAAAGCAAAAAATCATTTCATGAACCAACTCACTTTGTCCCAATCCTCCTGCGAGGAGGAGGATTGGGTTTGTCCCATTCCTCCTGCGATCAATAGGATTGGGACAACTATAGGGTGAAAAAGTGATGTCCCAATCATCCTGCGTGGCACTTTATATAAATAATTTATAATATCACTTTTCGTGTGGCAATAATTAAACAAAACAACGATGAATTCACTTAAAAAATGGTGTTGCTACCTAATTATTACACTCTTTTGCGCAGTAAGTTTACACATTAAAAAAAAATTCACTCAAAGTTTACGCAGATGTTTTACTTTTTATGCACAAATTACCTTTTTTTAATCTCCACTCCGTAATTTTTTCCCTAGACACAACTTGTTTTGTTGAGGGATGGGGACAGACTGAAGACAGAATCTGTCATACAAAGAAAGAGAAAGAAAAAGGTAGGAATTGAGAAAATGCCTAAGTCCCATTCCTCCTGTGTCCCAAACATACCCACTCTCCCCTACCTATATTAAAACATGAAGTCTTGTAATATGGAACTTGTAGAGGAATCCCTTACGTCTTTTTACTAACGGTGGACGTGGTAGGAGTGGTGTGAACACCGGACACAGAAGTATTGATCAATTGGAAACAACATCAGAATCCAATACTGCAATATCTTCTGGTGATTCTGTTCTTTCGGAAAGCGGCAACGGACGCACACCCACGGAAGCAGACAATGATGTAAGTGGCATGTTCTGCTCCCAAGGCTATTCGGATGATCATCGTGGTGAGGTTTCGGTGCTGTGCCAATCCTGCAATCTTTGGGCACTTATGATTGCGCAGGATGCGATCATGACTATTATGTATGCGATTTTTGTACTCAGAGGTAAAATGTTATTTTAACATACCTACATTTAATATGGAACATAGGGTTCCATAAAAGGAGCATAAAAATCAAAAATATTATAAGTAGTTTTTTTGAATAAAGTAAAAAATTAATTACAAAAAGTTCTCAGAACATGTTCTTTTTCTTATATATATTGGAAAAATATATATGTTCAAAATACAGTCAACATCATTTTCACATGACAGAAATGTGCTGACACGATGGGAAGTGATTTCCTTATCGCTTCCCACAAATAATAACAATTTAAATAAAATATTTAGCTATATCAAATATCATTAATCGTGAGGCCAGACGAAATATGAAACAAATAAAAGTTCAATATCTGGCCTCGCGCACCTTTAATTTTAGATACACATTCATATTATAAGCTAATAATGCTGACTGGGCAACCTTTGGGTTTTGCCTTCTGCAAGCCTTCTGTCCAGCCAGTCTAGTCACTCAGTGTTCAAACTTCAATTTCTTCAGTTCAACTTGTCAATAAATATTTTATTAAGTTAAAGTTTGTTTTATTGTTTCTTTTTTCTCGATTAACATATTAAAGAGTACCTGTGATATTAAACAGAACATTTGGCGACCGTGACAGGACCATCTAAAAAAGTTTAGTGACCTGTGTATTGTGCGAAGTGAAGTTAAAATTAATAATAAAACAAACAAAGAAAAAACTCTAAAAAATTTTATTTGAAAAAAAAAGTGAAAGTAATTAATCATGAACACATTGGAACAACTCACGAGTCAACAGGAGGAGGTAGGCAAGGAAATTTGCACCCTCGCGCGCAACTACGGAAAGGACGGTGCTGACCGAAAGAATGTCCAATATCTAAGGACACGGTGGACCAAACTCCAGTCCTTATGGGAGTCCTTCGATAGCGTGGACAGCGATATACGGAACAATCATCCGTCGGCAGCCGACCACGACTACTTCACGAAGGCGTATTATGATGAAGTGAAAAAGGTGTACGAGTCAATAAAAAACGACATGACCAAGCGTTATGCTGAGCTGGAGGACAAGGATACAGCCAAATCCAATGGACAAGGGGAAAAGACCTCAGCAACCATTCCTCTGCTAGAGCATCCAGGATCAGGAGCAGTCCAGTCCCAAGAAGAGCACAAAAAAGATCGGGACGACGACACCCAACTAAAATCATTCCAGGTTCCTGCAGGGCTGAATAAGCCACATTCTGAGGGTAATACTGGCAACGCTAGGATAACGAAGGAACACAAGTTCCGATTGTTAAGTAAAATCTTCCTGGCATCGTTGAACAAATGCCAAGTTGTTTTACAGGAAACAAGGCCAAAGGAATTCGAGCAAAAGGTGAAAACACTAGCAAGCAATTGGGAAGACGTAACAACTGCATACAGACGCCTTGGAGACGATGCATCTGTAGGCGATATTGAGCTTTATTTTGAGCTTCAGGACCTATTGGACTCAAGAATCAGTTACTTGCCAGGCAACACATTGACTAATACATCATTCCCATCCGACCAAGTAAGGACTACGTCAATAAAATTGCCAAAAATTGAGATACCAAAGTTTGATGGTAGCTACCTCAATTGGCCCCAATTCTTTGATTTGTACACGCAAATGGTGCACAATCAACCAATCCCGCCGGCACAGAAGCTATACTTCCTCAAGACAAATGTCACTGGCGATGCCCAAAATTTAATTCAGCATTTTCATGCAACGGATACCAATTATAATCTGGCATGGAACACACTAGTAGACCGATTTGACAACAAGCGGCTATTGCTGACGGCGCAGCTGAGCAGATTATTCCAACATAAAATCGTTAGTGACAACGCCAACAGTTTAAAACGGCTTCATGACACTACGAAGGAAGTCATGCAAGCCACCAACAACCTCGGCTACGATACTTCTGGATGGGATCCGATAATCGTTTATCTCCTGCTGGAAAAATTGGACAAGGACACCCGGATGCTGTTTGAAGAATCACTGGAAGCACCGAAGAGCAGTCCAACTTTAACGCAGCTGTTGGAGTACATTGAATGCCGGTTCCAGGCGCTTGAAGCAGTTAAGCCAGGTGATAAGAAGAAAGTGGTGACCGCCGCTTCTCAAAGCTCTAGGGAAGTCTCAAAATGCAATTTTTGTAAAGCTTATAACCATAAGATCTTTAACTGCAAAAAGTTTTTATCTCTTTCAGTGGAACAGCGAAACCAGAACGTTCGAAAGCTCCAATTGTGCACGAACTGTCTGCAAGGACATCATTTTTCATCGTGTCAGCAGCAACGGAGGTGCAAAACTTGCAACGGGAGACACAACACCATACTACACTATCCTGGAAAGAAGGAAGCAAATGTTAGCCCGATATCCGGTAAGTCATGTGAAAACGATGTTGACCAAAAAAGTGATTCTTCTGAAGATAGAGCCAGCTCATTAGGAGTTGCGTTAAGGGGCCGTGAGGTCTACCTTGCTACAGCAATAGTTAACATTGTCTGTTCAAATGGCGTGCGTGTTCCCTGTAGAGCCATGTTAGATTCAGGTTCGCAACTCAATTTCATAACAACCTCTCTAGCTCAACAGTTAGGATACAAAAGACAAAAAAGGAATGTCATCATAAGTGGAATAGGAGGAAAGGAAAATGAGTCTAACTTCGTTATGAAAATTCCTATAGAATCAAGAACCTCCTCCTACCGAGCGAAGATAGAAGCCTGTATACTGCCTACAATAAGCGATTACATGGCAGCAACCCCTTTCGATTATAAGATTTTAAAATTACCATCAAATATCCAGCTCGCTGACCTGGATACCTTTAATTCACGACATATTGATTTATTGATAGGGGCTGAGTTATTTTTCGACTTGATTTTACCAGGTAAACATAAAATTTCCGATAATCTTCCATTTTTGAGAAACACAAAGCTAGGTTGGCTCCTAGCAGGAAGTACACTAGATTCTGAAGGCAATTCATTTTGTCATTCAGTAACAAAACCTACTTTGACCTCATTAGATAAATTGGTTAGATCATTTTGGGAAAGTGATTCATTTGAAATCGAATCGAACGTCTACACCGAAGAAGAATTTCAATGTGAAAAACATTTCAAAGACCATGTGGAAAACACTCCTCAAGGTCAATACATAGTACGTCTACCCTTTAAAGAAGACCCATATAAAATGTTAGGGAATTCAATGGAGACGGCTAAAAAACGTTTTCAATACTTAGAAAAAAAACTTGATCGCAATGCAGAGTTAAAAAAGGGCTATATCAATTTTATAAATGAATATGAAAATCTTGGCCACATGACTCAGATTGCCCAAGATAAAATATCAAAGTCGCATTATTTTCTCCCACATCACTGCGTATTCAAACCTGATAGTTCATCTACAAAGTTAAGAGTTGTTTTTGATGCATCTGCAAAAACAACATCAGGTCATACACTCAATGATATACTTATGGTTGGCCCAACGGTACAACCAGATCTATTTTCAGTCATTGCAAATTTTAGATTACATAAATACGTATTTACTGGCGATATAAGTAAAATGTACAGACAAGTGTTAGTTCATCCAAATGATAGAGCATATCAGCTCATTCTTTGGAGGGAGAGTAATGATGATCCTTTAAAAATATTTCAACTTAATACAGTTACGTATGGAATGGCTTCTGCCTCCTTTTTATCAACCAGATGCCTTGTAAAATTATCATCTGATTTTCAACATGCATATCCCAATGCATCTAAAATTATTACCCAAAATATTTATGTGGATGACTGCCTTACAGGAGCAGACACCATCCATGATGCCAAGATGCTACTAGACGAAACTAGGTCATTACTTAGACAAGGGAATTTTGACTTGACGAAATTTTGCTCAAATGATCAGCGAATCCTTGAAAACATACCCAAAGAAAATCGTGAGAAAATGTTAACGATTTATCAATCTGAGGTAATTAAAACACTCGGATTGGTTTGGGATCCAATTCAAGACGCATTCAAATTCTGCTATACGTACAATACGCCTTCTGATCAAGAAGTCACAAAACGTACAGTTCTTGCCGACTTGGCTAAATTCTTTGATCCCTTAGGACTTATTGGACCAGTTATTTTACTAGGTAAAATATTTCTTCAAGAAATTTGGAAAACCAAAATCTCTTGGGATGAAAGACTACCTACAGAGCAGGCACACAAGTGGAAAAACTATTTGTCCCAATTTTCATTACTGCAAGAAATTGCTATACCTCGGTTCGTGTTGATAGATTCTTCAGTGAAATTAGAGTTACATGCATTTTCTGACAGTAGTGAAAGTGCCTTTGGCGCATGTATTTATTTGAAATCTTTTGACAAAGATGAAAATATATTTATCCAATTATTATGTTCCAAATCACGAGTTGTTCCTTTAAAGGCAACAACTATAGCACGGCTAGAACTTCAAGCAGCAGTACTGTTAGTAGACTTAATACAAAAGGTACTACCAATAATATGCAAGCCAATTTCATCTGTAAGCTATTACACAGATTCAACAACAGTTTTATCATGGATAAGGGCACCTTCCTACACTTGGGAGACCTACATTGCAAATCGTGTTGCTAAAATTCAATCTAAATCAGACTTCAATCAATGGAATTATGTAAAGGGTGAAATAAACCCTGCAGATCTAATATCGCGTGGACTAGGAATGCGCGATATCCTTAAATCAAATGTTTGGTTCAATGGCCCAGAATTTTTAAAGCAAAATAAGAATTCAAAAACTCAAATAGATTATATTACTCCCGAAGAAATACCAGGGCGTCGCAAGCAAAAAACGGTGTTGATGGTTGAATCATCAATAAATCAAAATTGCCTGAAGATGGGAATTAATTGGAAACACATTCCACCTCGATCTCCTCATTTTGGTGGGCTTTGGGAGGCTGCTGTTAAATCAGCAAAAACATTACTCCTCAAATATTTAGGTGAAGCTTCCTTGACTTATGAGGAACTTTCAACTGTTGTCGTTCAGATCGAATCTATATTGAATTCGCGCCCTCTTACACCTATCTCTTCAGATGTTAATGACCTAAATTCATTAACACCAGGCCACTTCCTCATCGGAGCTCCTTTGACCTCTTTACCCGAACCACACGTAGATGATTGTAAAATTTCGAGAATAGACAAATTTCGTCAAATACAACTCATCCAACAACACTTCTGGAAAAGATGGTCAAACGAATACCTCCATCTTCTGCAACAGAAGCTAAAATGGAAGGAACAGTATCAAAATCTAGTACCCGGAACGATGGTTGTTCTAAAGGATTCACACCAGCCTCCAATGAAATGGAAGTTGGGACGTGTAACTGAAGTGGTTAAAGGGAGTGATGGATTAGTGAGAGTGGCAAATATCAAAACAGACACGGGAACGTATCAAAGAGCCATCCAAAATGTATGCCCTTTACCTATTGACAGCGGTAAACAAGAAAAAGATCTTTCAAGATCCGAATTGAGAGATCAATCAATGAAATTAAGGAGTGGAAAATCCCTCAGAGTGTCCATTCTGTCACTTATTTGCCTAGTATTCCTTTTATTCCCCTTAGTCTCAACGTTAGAAAACGAGCCATTATTTATTTCCAAATTTGAAAACTCTACAGGTATATATTTTGAAGACATAGGCAGCGCTAGCACAGTAAACAGTTTTTGGAGCATATATATATTCTATAACTTATCGTCGTATTGGCTAGAATTAGGGGATGTTAAAATTTATCTTAACAGAATAGATAAAATTTGTTTCAATGAATTAAAAACAAATACTTACTGTTCACCTACGATTGACTCATTTAAACATAGAATATTTGCAATCGAATCCAACAATGACTTAATTCATAATTATCACACTTCTTATACCAAACGAGTAAGAGTTTCCAGATCCCCCTTTGACTTCATTGGAAATGTTGCCCATAGTTTATTTGGCATTTTAGATCAAAATGATGCAAAGGAAATAGAACATCAAATTTCTATGGTCGATCAAAACGAGCAACATCTTCTGCATCTCTTCAAAAAACAAAGCTCAATTGCAGATTCCACGGTCAATTTAATGAAACGTAACAATCAACAATATCAGGGTCTGAAAAATATTTTTCAGACATCCTTAAATAATCTCGAGAAGCATCAAGAAATAATTGATGCAAGTCAAACCTTTTCAGCCTTAAGTTCGTTTATGATATTATCGCTTACAAATTTAGAGAGAATGCAAGACATATTGCTTGATGTTCTGCTTAGCCTCAATGGAGCCAAAATGAATCCTCATTTCATATCCACGTCCCAATTTATGAAGCAACTTCAAATAATAAGGAATAACCTTCCATCTAATATTAACATTCCAAGAGCATCAGTTCTTGATATTTTTAAATTGTCATCAATCAAGGGACGAAGTCTAAATGACTCATTAGTATTTGAAATGGTGATTCCGTTAGTAGACAATCAGGAATTCCAACTTTTTAATCTGGTGCCATTCCCGATTTTTCAAAATAATGCGAGCTTTGTTTTGGAATTATCATCCCGTTATTTGGCAGTCACTCCTACCAGGGACAGATACTTCGAACTGTCGGATAACCAACTAATGTTATGTAATCTTCTCTCAACAAGAAATTATATATGCAATCAACAACTGCCAACAATGATCCATCAGGCAAATAGTAATACATGTGAAATTTCATTGCTTAATCATCAAACAAGTGCTCTAAATCACTGTTCTTTAAGAAAAACTATCTTTCAAGACCAATGGATCAGTTTGAGAGCTTCAAATAGTTGGATATTTGCCCTTAAAGACGCTACCACTGGTCTTCTTATATGTGATGGTATTACAAAAAGTTTAACCTTAAATGGAAGTGGTCTGATAGAATTTTCAAAACCATGCACTCTGAAACTGCCACACATAATTATAAGTGGACGAGTGAAACCCAATAGTAGTATGCAAAACTCATTCGTTCCCTCTCTGAAGATCTCAGAAGCAATTAGACCAACAACTCCATATAAAGATAGAGATTTTATCGCATTCTCAAAAAATAATACCGATTTTGCTGGAGTTGAAGAGTTAAGGAATAAAATAAAGGAAGTAGTTAATGAGTTAGATCAGGATTCGAATAAATCAAATGTTATGAATTTTCATGACTACCATCATTATGGAATGAATTTTATCTTCTCTTTATTGATACTTGGGGTCATTATCTTCTATTGTCTTAAGAAAAGGAATTCGCAACCCCCTCCCAGGGCACACGCATCTCGTTTTGAAGTGGATACATCTTTTTAATGAAATATTTTTTTTTTTTTGTTTTTTCTCTCTCTTCACTTTCTTCCTTTAACTTTTGAGGGATTGAGTCCCTCAAAGGAGGGGAGTATGTTCAAAATACAGTCAACATCATTTTCACATGACAGAAATGTGCTGACACGATGGGAAGTGATTTCCTTATCGCTTCCCACAAATAATAACAATTTAAATAAAATATTTAGCTATATCAAATATCATTAATCGTGAGGCCAGACGAAATATGAAACAAATAAAAGTTCAATATCTGGCCTCGCGCACCTTTAATTTTAGATACACATTCATATTATAAGCTAATAATGCTGACTGGGCAACCTTTGGGTTTTGCCTTCTGCAAGCCTTCTGTCCAGCCAGTCTAGTCACTCAGTGTTCAAACTTCAATTTCTTCAGTTCAACTTGTCAATAAATATTTTATTAAGTTAAAGTTTGTTTTATTGTTTCTTTTTTCTCGATTAACATATTAAAGAGTACCTGTGATATTAAACAGAACAATATACTTATTATTATTGAATACTATTTAATTTCTTCAGCTAACGGGTATAAAAAAAAGCTAAAAAACAAAATGGGGTTCCATATTCCCACCTTCTCCCCCTACATTATAATGTGCTATCCCGAGAAGATCCCAGAAACAATTTGGCGAGTACATTCTCAATGAATCAACTAAACTAAAAGCCGTACAATACAAGACCGCTGTATTATAAATGCTGCTCTGGTTTACGAGATACACTGTATCCCGTATTTATAGGACTAGGGGTCGTACACCCCCGTGAAGGGTTACGATTTCGACAAATGTAGTTGGTCTATTTCTCAGCAACAAAATACACCACTGGTCTCGTGTTGCTAGCTGCTCTGGTTTATGAGATACACTCTATCTCGTATTTACAGGGCTAGGTGTACCACCCACCCCCGTGAAGGGTTGCGATTCCGACAAGTGTAGCTGGCCTATTTCCCAGCAACAAAATAGCAACAAAATATGGAGTTGGATTCAAGTCGATAGGTGCTTTCTTTGTCTAGATATATAAGCGGAGATTGTAGCGTAATATTACGTCAGGTCCTCAGCCGTTTCTCGTAAACTAAGAGAGGTACAAAATCAATTATTTCGGTACAAAATAGCAACAAATTAGCAACAAATTCCCAGATGGTCCCCGAGTCCGGCTTATAAAATGGAGATTCTAGCGTAATATACGTAAGTTGGTGTTGATGTGGCCGGCTTCTCCACGAAAACTTAGGTAATATTTTTTTGTTGCTTATTAAACGACACGTGACCTATTGTGACTTATTCAAATACTATTTTTCCTGCGTAAAACATGTTTTCAGCACGTGTCTAACTTAACATAGATTAAGAATACCTCAGGAGTGGACTTTTGAAAAAATATAAAATCCATCAATCGCCGTCAAACTTCCTGGAATTATGGCTAACAAATATTTATATGTCAACATGTAATTTATTGTAATTCTTGTTTATTGAACAAAACATTTTTCAAATCTAAATCAGTCTCTTACCAGTGAGTGCCAATAATGGTTAGAATCATAACAAATCCTTGAGGCCAGGACCACGAATAAAAAAAAAAAACACCTACTATACCCAACCCATGTACATGTTTCTTTGTAAAACACCCTCAAGCGCACTATTCTAAAAACAGTTAGCGCTTATAACAACATCGAACATACAAATTTAATTCCAGAATTTGCTT
Source organism: Sphaerophoria taeniata (assembly GCA_943590905.1). NCBI lineage: Eukaryota > Metazoa > Arthropoda > Insecta > Diptera > Syrphidae > Sphaerophoria > Sphaerophoria taeniata. Next base: position 116,615,654 of record OX016541.1, on the reverse strand, counting down.
TTAATCAGAGGAAAAGTTTAAATGCCAGTATCAATTCAAAGGATATGAGATAAGGATATGGACGAAACGAGAAGATGGAAAAGAAAATTCAACCCGAACTTGATCCTCCATTCATCGCCGTAAATTCCATAACACTTTGTCATTGCCACGTTCCGGTTCCCCTATGATAAGCGAAGCGCGGCTGAGGTGCCATTGAATAGAAGAATTTTACGACAGTCACCGCAAAGGTGTCACCAAATTGATATATCCCACTCACACACACCACATAATATGAACAACTTCATAAAACATAGAATGAAATATTAATGAGCTTTGATGCTGGTATTTTGCCTGCCTTCTTGGTTCAAAAAATTCCAACTCGTTGCCTTAAATATAAAGTATATGAACATTTTAGCAAGAAACTTAAAACTTTCTGTTTATGTGTAAAACTTTCGAGGAGTGCAGAGAAAACATTTGCATTTGCATAGCTGAGTTTTAACATAAAAGAGTTAAGAGTTAAGTAAAACTTTGTCACCCGCATACCATAGCCAGCTATCACATCCTATTATTCGGTCGTTTGAATATGGCGGCGAAGTTTATTCGTGCACAAAAAACCTTATTTGAACGTTCTGAGGACAAGCAGAAGAAGAAACAAAACAATGGCTTTTCCTTGAAAGAATTCGGATGGATACTGTTTTGTGGGTGCCCAGATGTTATGTTAAGTCGCTCTGAAATTACAGAATGGAGACAAAAAAAGTTATGCAAAAAATCTTGTTGAGTCTTATAAATTTAAGTATAAGCGGATGAGGAAAAAACGAAGGATGACGTGATTTGAAGACTTACACTTTCTATAATGAGGAAAGAGCGCGTAATAAAAATAATTGCTTGAAGTAAATTCTTTTGGCAAAATTTAACTTAAGAAATGAACTTGAGTTACGGAAAAAGAAATAATTTTGCTTAAAAATTGAATGTAATTATGTATTTTCACAGAAAAAGAAGTGCTTCAGTATTTTAATTAGAATCTCAATTCGGACATGTGAGCGTGTATTTATTTTGCACTGCACAAGTTAACTCTTTCGTGACTTAGGAGACTAAAGCTGCAAGGTTCTCAATACTCTTGCTTACAATATTGTAAAAACATTTTAATTTCAACATAAAAAAGGCGTATACGTACCTTTTTTTCAGCTCGGTATGTTTTATTTATTTTTGAATCACAAACACTTTAGTTGGAATTTAACCAACGAACAAAATTATTCGACAATTTTTCAATCCACTTAACACCTTAAAACTGATGTTTTTAAAGAGAAGAAAAAGGGTTAATGCAATGGATTAAATGTGCATTGGAACATAAAACCTGTAATGTGATGAAAGAAACACTTTGTGTGTTTTTATTTTGGGGTTTATGGTAGTTTGGTCGAATTTACCTAAGGCTATTTGTTTTTATTGTGGTTTTTTTGTATAAATTGGTTTTCTTCAGGTGCAATTCTTCTCAGCCAATCCAATTCAAAAGAGATTTTCCATATAACTTAAATCAAAAGGTCCAATTGTGGGCAACTCGTTGTTCGAGCATAGCAATTGGTAACTCACAAACAACACTAGTAATGTTGGCTTCCACATGAAATTAAGAGCTCAAAAATATAATTTCTCAACAAGTACATTGTTTGACGCCGCCGTGTTGTTGAAAGAACATCCTATTAAAACCGGGCTTGATTTTCAGGAAACCAATAGGTATGTTGGCTCGCGAATCGTTGCTATTGACGGTAACATTCTGATTTGTCTCATTTTTGAACTGATTCCACCAGATCATAAGCAACACCATACCGTAATGGATGCATTGGAAGCTCTTGAACCTCTCTGGCTTGCGCATCAACTCAAATTTGACAAATTTGTATGCTAACCTTGCCAATGCGCCAGAAAACATCTTTGAACCAATTTTTAGCATTAGACAAATTGAAATCGTAAGCTTCAAGTCTTACATAAGTTGAATTTTGTACGCTTTAAAGCAGAGTTCCTCATGTTAAAAACGTCAAAATGGGGAATACAAGAAGCCAAACTGCTCAGGAAGACAACAAATTGATTCTTCTCAGCAACGTCTGCTATAATCTCACCACTAAGTTTAATTGAGTAAACTGGGAATCAAATTTTCTAATGGTATTGGCAATAGGAGTTTCAGTAGATCGATTGCACAGCGTATATTCCTCAAATTCCTCAAAAAATAGACAAAACGCTGATTGTTGTAATACTGAACAACTTTGAGACACTTTTGCAGTGTGAGTCTTTTTATATGGACTTGCCAGACGATACTTAACAAAAAATGCATGCAGAAAAAAAAATGCATGTTCTTTGTGGCATGATATTGGACCAATGACTCCTTTCGACGATAGAGCACACTAATTGCAATGAACGCTCTTCGTTCACTTGTTGTTTTTCTGAGCCCCATAAACTGCAATTTTGTTTATCTACACAATATCACCAAATGAGAAATGTGCCTTATTGTTAAAGAAAATCGAAATATCGGTATTTATTGTTTGTCCAATACCCGTTGTTCGATTGTTATTAACAATTTTTTAAGTGATCCTTTATCGTAATTAGCAAATATTCTACAAATATTATGACTCTTCAGATCACAGTTAAGCTTGACACGTATAAAATGCAAGCGCTACCAGCTTAAAACTGCGTAATGAATGATACTATATGATATTACTATAAATAAATCGAAAAAACGAATGAATCCCATCCGCCTTTCTGTCTGTCTGTAAACACACTTGCAGCCTTATCCACTTGCCCGATTGACTTCATACTTAAAAATTATAAGCTTAGGTGAATTAGGTGGGTCGTTGTTTTGATTTTTTAAGGATCAAAACAAAGGATAGATACCATACACATTTTTCAGCCAAAAACCAAAACTTTAAATTTTCTCAAAAACGACTCCTACGATTTTCTTAAACATCTCGTTAATTTTTTTCGTAACATTTTATTTTTGAACTAGCTGACCCTGCAGACTTCGTACTGCCTCAATCAACAAATAAAAGCTCTAGGCTTTGGTATCCCGCTACTTCTCACCCGCTACCCTCTACCCGTTAACCCAATACCCTCTACTCGCTACCAGCTTTGCGCTACCCTAGTAAACGCTATGATTGGCCCCCTTATTTGCTGATTTTCACGTTAAATTGGCCCAAAACTTTGATTTTACTCAGGCTATATCTAAAGTGAAAATTTTATTAAAACTCATTGAGGATTGAGCGGATATAGAGTCCTTACCGGACTTACAAACTTAACAATACAGCTCAAATTATATGCAAAAACTTTTCCATTTGAAAATCAATGCATATTACATGCAATTTTCCTTTTGAAAACCAAAGAGTTTTCTGAGTTTTTCATAAAGAACTTTCTATTTTTCATTCAAAAACCCATTTTGAAGTTTTCCAGTTTTCCATTTGAAAACCAATGCAACAACAATGCAATTTTCCTCTTGAAAACCAATGGGTTTTCTGAGTTTTGCATCAAGAAGTTTCTATTTTCCATTTGAAAATCAATGCTAGGTGCATTATATGCAATTATATGCAATTTTTCCTTTGAAACCCAATGAGTTTTCCGAGTTTTTCATCAAGAATTTTCTATTCTCCATTCGAAAACCCATTTTGAAATTTTCCAGTTTTGCATTTGAAAACCAATGCACCTACAATTACATGCAATTTTCCTTTTGAAAACCAATGAGTTTTCCGAGTTTCTCATTAAGAACTTTCTATTCTCCATTCGAAAACTCATTTTGAAAATTTCCAGTTTTCCATTTGAAAACCAATGCACTTACAATTACATGCAATTTTCCCTTTGAAACCCAATGAGTTTTCTGAGTTTTTCATCAAGAACTTTCTATTCTCCATTCAAAAACTCATTTTGAAAATTTCCAGTTTTCCATTTGAAAACCAATGCACTTACAATTACATGCAATTTTCCCTTTGAAAACAAATGAGTTTTCTGAATTTTTCCTCAAGAACTTTCTGTTTTTCGTTGGAAAACCCGTTTTGAAACCCCAGTTTTCCATTTGAAAACCATTGCACCTACAATTATATGCAATTTTCCTTTGGAAAACCAATGAGTTTTCCGAGTTTTTCATCAAGAACTTTCTGTTTTACATTCGAAACCCCATTTTGAAATTTTCCAGTTTTCCATTTGAAAACCAATGCACCAACAATTAACTACATGCAATTTTCCCTTTGAAACCCAATGAGTTTTTCAAGAACTTTCTATTCTCCATTCGAAAACCCATTTTGAAATTTTCCAGTTTTTCATTTGAAAACCAATGCACCTACAATTACATGCAATTTTCCTTTTGAAAACCTATGAGTTTTCCGAGTTTTTCATCAAGAACTTTCTATTCTCCATTCGAAAACCCATTTTGAAATTTTCCAGTTTAACATTTAAAAACCAATGCCCCTACAATTACATGCAATTTTCCCTTTGAAAACCAATGAGTTTTCCGCGTTTTTCCTCAAGTACTTTCTATTTTCCATTCGAAAACCCGTATTGAAATCTTCCAGTTTTCCATTTGAAAACCAATGCACCTACACTTACATGCAATTTTCCCTTTGAAAACCAATGAGTTTTCCGCGTTTTTCCTCAAGTCATTTCTTTTTCCATTCGAAAACCCGTATTGAAATCTTCCAGTTTTCCATTTGAAAACCAATGCACCTACACTTACATGCAATTTTTCCTTTGAAAACCAATGAGTTTTCCGAGTTTTTCATCAAGAACTTTCTTCTCTCCATCTCCATTCGAAAACCCATTTTGAAATTTTCCATTTGAAAATCAATGCAATTACATGCAATTTTCCCTTTGAAAACCAATATTCATAATACGAATTTTTCATGCACGTAGATTGTGGAAACTTAAATCCATGCCTTTTTAAAATATCCGTTGTTAAAATTTTCTTTTGCACAGAAAATCGTGCCCAAGGTTCAAAAGTTTAAGTATGAGTTCAGCCTTAAATATAGTAAGGAAGAATGAAAAGGAAATGAAATGAAATGAAATGAAAAAAGAGAGACAGAAGAAAAGCAAAAAATCATTTCATGAACCAACTCACTTTGTCCCAATCCTCCTACGAGCAGGAGGATTGGGACAACTATGGGGTGGAATGGGACACTTTTCGAATACATTACATTTGCCGAGATCTTATAGATCGTATCTGAGCAAAATTAATTTCTAAAGATAAAATAACATTTTGGCAACCTATTTTCAGCTATAAAGAAGGCGAAAGTCCGACAGAAGAAAAGCAAAAAATCATTTCATGAACCAACTCACTTTGTCCCAATCCTCCTGCGAGGAGGAGGATTGGGTTTGTCCCATTCCTCCTGCGATCAATAGGATTGGGACAACTATAGGGTGAAATAGTGATGTCCCAATCATCCTGCGTGGCACTTTATATAAATAATTTATAATATCACTTTTCGTGTGGCAATAATTAAACAAAACAACGATGAATTCACTTAAAAAATGGTGTTGCTACCTAATTATTACACTCTTTTGCGCAGTAAGTTTACACATTAAAAAAAAAAATTCACTCAAAGTTTACGCAGATGTTTTACTTTTTATGCACAAATTACCTTTTTTTAATCTCCACTCCGTAATTTTTTCCCTAGACACAACTTGTTTTGTTGAGGGATGGGGACAGACTGAAGACAGAATCTGTCATACAAAGAAAGAGAAAGAAAAAGGTAGGAATTGAGAAAATGCCTAAGTCCCATTCCTCCTGTGTCCCAAACATACCCACTCTCCCCTACCTATATTAAAACATGAAGTCTTGTAATATGGAACTTGAAGAGGAATCCCTTACGTCTTTTTACTAACGGTGGACGTGGTAGGAGTGGTGTGAACACCGGACACAGAAGTATTGATCAATTGGAAACAACATCAGAATCCAATACTGCAATATCTTCTGGTGATTCTGTTCTTTCGGAAAGCGGCAACGGACGCACACCCACGGAAGCAGACAATGATGTAAGTGGCATGTTCTGCTCCCAAGGCTATTCGGATGATCATCGTGGTGAGGTTTCGGTGCTGTGCCAATCCTGCAATCTTTGGGCACTTATGATTGCGCAGGATGCGATCATGACTATTATGTATGCGATTTTTGTACTCAGAGGTAAAATGTTATTTTAACATACCTACATTTAATATGGAACATAGGGTTCCATAAAAGGAGCATAAAAATCAAAAATATTATAAGTAGTTTTTTTGAATAAAGTAAAAAATTAATTACAAAAAGTTCTCAGAACATGTTCTTTTTCTTATATATATTGGAAAAATATATACTTATTATTATTGAATACTATTTAATTTCTTCAGCTAACGGGTATAAAAAAAGCTAAAAAACAAAATGGGGTTCCATATTCCCACCTTCTCCCCCTACATTATAATGTGCTATCCCGAGAAGATCCCAGAAACAATTTGGCGAGTACATTCTCAATGAATCAACTAAACTAAAAGCCGTACAATACAAGACCGCTGTATTATAAATGCTGCTCTGGTTTACGAGATACACTGTATCCCGTATTTATAGGACTAGGGGTCGTACACCCCCGTGAAGGGTTACGATTTCGACAAATGTAGTTGGTCTTTTTTTGGCAACCCTGTCGATATTTGGCCTGCCCGTGCTTTCAACAAGCTCCCGCAACTTGTTTAAATTCGATAGTAAATCCTTGTTCTAAAAACCAAGTTTGATTAAAATACCGTCATCTATCAATTTGTTTCTTGTTTCACTTCATTGCAATTAAAGTGTTTGACATATTATATTCTTTTTTTAATTGACTTTACTTGACTATATTTTGATTTAATTTCATCATAAATCGAGTGTTTGAGTGATTTTTATCTGGTGCTCTCAGTTCTCACAATTTGCTGTTAATCGTTTTGCTATTGTCTCCCTTGGTGAGTTGCAACTTTCTTAGTGTATGTTCTGCCAATGAAGCAAATTTGAAGCTACACAAATCTGTATCGGTTTCGTTTCATGCCGCAACAAGTTGCAGTCTTACATCTTCTGGGCTCTTTTTCAATCAATTAACACCAATATTGGCACCGTCATATAACTAACTGAGGAACACTTCATCCATCGTTTTTATGCTGCGTTTTTTACAGCGAACAGCGCTTAAATCTTACTACCGGACTACAACATTCATCAACTTTCTGACTGTCATCTTCATCTCCGCATCATCTTACCTACATGCACGACGACGCTCGCAAGTATACATGTTTATGATCCACAATCTACATCAACATTGCATTTGAACCTTTGCGAAAATATCATCATCATCATCATAACCTGAACGCCATCTGTTGACAATATTTCCTTATTTCATCCTTTCATCCATTTAGCCAAGATCAAAACCGTTTTACAATTAAATAGCTTAAGTGTCTGCTTGTTCAGTAAAATGAATAAAAACCAATCCTGTGGTAATATCGACTGCACCATTACAAGTAAGACCAGTGATTGGATTGCATGTAAAGGAATTTGTGGAAAGATGTTTCATCCGATTTGCACTGGAATTAGCAGAACTGCTAAAGTTCATATTGCCGAGATATCTGAAATCTTTAGCTTTTATTGTGCTGAGTGCAGATTAATAACTTTGGCCGATATTCTTACAGCAATCAAATGTAATAATATGAAAATTGACCTGGTCTCTCAATCTGTATCGGAATTAAAGAAAGAAATTCGCACAAATTTTACTAAAACCAACGAACTTTTGATGGACCTTGGTGACTCCTTTGTGAAAAATATTGAGATTTGGCAAACAAGTCTCAAAACACAATTGTCCAAAATTGAATTAGTCTCCAATCAGACTCGGGACAAATCTAATGATTGTTTTGAAAGTCTAATTTCACTTCCCGATAAATTCAACAGTCAACTAAAAACCATCCATTCGTCCATCTTGACCTCGACTTCATCAAACATTAACGCAACTGGCGCGTTAAAACCAATCGAAGAGAACTTATTCAGTTTAGAACAAGCTATTAAAGCTCAATCTAAGGCTCTACAGTTTATCGACATGGATTTCACTGCAACGTATGGAAAACTCATAAAAGATTCCCTAATGCTTGCTGACGTGCTTGTGAAAGAATCTGTTGCTACCCGTATCGCAATCTCTGACATCTCTGAAGACGTACGAAGTTTACATAGCAAAAATAGAGATACTTCACCTGATTCAATTGTGGTTCATAACAACAAATCCTTACATCAGGAGCTTCAGGATCATGACTCTTCATCAAACGGAAGCATTTTGGATATTCCCCCTAACACAACGTCTTCGCACATACCAACGCTACCAGCTCCACAAACTGGTACAACCAACTCACACAAGGATAACAACAATTTATCATCTCCTATACTGTCCACTAATTTCAAAGTTTCCAAGTTCTTTGTCAATGAAGCTCCTCGTCATGCTAACATTTCTTGGATTATGAACTTCTTCAAAAACAATTACTGCTTTCAACCCTCAAGATGTAGCCGAGTTGGTTACGGAATGTTTAAATTATCTATACCGGATATCTATGAATGGTTATTTGTAAATCATCAGTTTAATTTGAGAAATAGCGACATAAAGATTGTGCGTTGGTGCGATCGTAAATCCATAATTAGTAATAGAAGTAATATTAATAATAATCTTAAGTTTAATTATAACCATTTTTCTTCCTTTACAGTACCTGTAGTTCATAGTCCTAACAATCCTTTACCCCACACTTCAAGTTTCAGTATCTCCCAATTACATGATCCTCATAGGCAGTTTAAAACTCATTTTTTTCGAAACTAACCAGTCATTACCTCTTGACCAAAATTGCATCCATTGTCTATCAATTTACTACCAGAATGTGAGAGGACTTCGCACAAAAACTTCCCAACTCTACCTTAATGCCCAAAAACTTCCATACAACCTCTTTGCTTTAACGGAAACCAATCTGACATGTGATATAAATAACAATGAACTTTTTACATCCGATTTCAGTGTTTTCCGAAAAGATGTTGTTGTTTCTAATTCTTCTAGCAAGGGCCGTGGTGTTCTAATAGCGATCCATTCTGACCTAAATACATCTTTGATAACAATACCTGATACTCTTGACTTAGAATTGATCTGTGTTAAGATTAATCTTCCTAATCGAAATATTTTTATCATTTGTTGTTATATCCATCCAACCCAACCTACATCAGTTTACAAATGTTTCATTGAAGCTATTGAATATATAGTTGATTTGTGTAACCCCAATGACGATCTCATTATTCTTGGAGATTTCAATCTTCCTTACTTGACATGGTCCCTCTCTGAAGATGGTACCTATTTTACAGCTATAAATACAACGTCTGACAAAGAAATTCTTTTTACTGATCGCCTTCTTGCTTCAGGGTTTGTTCAAATGAGTGGCATCAAAAATAGTCTTGGCAGACAGCTTGACCTCATTTTTACATCTGATGTTGAGAACACAATTGTCACTGAAAGTAAGCATCTGTTGACTAAACTGGACACCCACCACCCACCCCTTTCAACAATTTTTGCTTTTGTTAGTCCCAACGTACGTCCGGAGTTTCAAACTAACACTAAATTCAACTTTCGTAAAGCTAACTTCAACTTATTAAACCAACTTATTAATGATATTAATTTTGACTTTTTGCTTGACCATAATATATGTATTGACCTCAAACTTCAGACGTTTTACTCTCTCTTACAAAGTTGTTTTTCTCAATCTGTCCCAATTCTTATGCAAAAAAACGTTTCTTCATCCCCCCCTTGGTATACAAAAGAACTTCGTTGTCTTCGTAACAAACGTAACAAACTATGGAAAAAGTTTCTAATGAATCGATCTAATCAACAATTCTCTGACTATATCCAAGTGTATAATGATTTTAATACTTTATGTGAATATCTTTATTTTAACTATATATCTCAGATGCAATTAAATATTTTATCCAACCCGAAAGAATTTTTTCAGTTTATAAACAGTAAAAGAAAGTCTGATGGTTACCCTTCGGTCTTTAAATTACATGATCAATCATCTTCCGATCCTGTTACAATCTCAAACCATTTTGCTGAATTTTTCAGTCAATCTTTTTCTTCCAACAATTTCGAAATCGATGAAAATTATTTTAATTACATGAACACATGCAATCAAACATCTTTATGCGCTATTAATATCGACATTTCTATCGTGATACAAAAAATTAATTTACTCAAGGACGATTACTCTTCTGGTCCTGATGCTATTCCTCCAATAGTGTTAAAGAAATGTGTTGACAGTTTAGCAATACCTTTAACAGTCTTATATCAACTGTCAATTTCAACAGGTATATTTCCTAAGGTTTGGAAAGAAGCTTTTATTATTCATGTTCACAAAAAGGGGCCCAAGAATGATATAAATAATTATCGACCCATAGCAAAACTTTCTTGCATTCCCAAACTTTTTGAAAGTATAATCTATGACAATATGTTTTTCCACTGCAAACCTATCTTTTCGCCCAATCAACATGGATTTCTTAAAGGAAGATCAACCACCACAAATCTTATTGAATTTGTTTCTTTTAGCTTGAGCGCTCTAGAAAGTGGAAAGGAGGTCGATTCCATAGCCACAGATTTTAGTAAGGCTTTTGACAAAATCTCCCATAAGCTTATTCTGTTTAAACTTAATAAACTTGGCTTTCCACCTCTTATTGTCTCATGGATACAATCTTACCTATATAATCGCCAGTACAGGGTTTTGTTTAGGAACAGCATTTCAACGGAAATAAATGCGGGGCAGGGACATTACTCCACGGGACATAAGTCCATAATGGACTTATGTCCCACTTAGGTGGGACATAAGTCCGTAAATCGATTTTGGACTTAAGTCCCACTTTGGCGGGACATAATTCCTCAAAAAATAATTCTGGATTTATGTCCTATTTCTCAATATGTTTTGTTTTTGTTTTTGTTTTTGGACGAGATTTTATGGTCCTGAAAATCCGTTGTCTGAAGAATCGAAGTGATTTCATTCCTCTTATTCAGTTTTCTCTCTGCTTTGATATCCAAACAATTTTCTTATATAAATACAGTTATTGTAGGTATTACAAACAAATAAATTGGCTTCAATAATTTGAATCATATGAATGTATGTACTACATTTTTTCTGACTTGCTACTCATTAGAAAGGAAAGAAAAGGATATGGTGACGTGTCATATGGTCACGTGTCATATGACACATTGTGAAATTATCATATAGCCATATTGGAACATAAGGCTATTTTTTCACTTTTCAAGAGCGTTATTTTTCCATATTTACTTGCGACATTTTATTACTGTCACTAGAGAAAACATTATGAATTTTTAAGAATACATTTTAATTTATTTTCTTGATATTAAATTTAAATTAAAGGAAAAATAATAACCTTTATTCGCACAAAGCGAAACGAGGGGTGCCCAAGAGATGTGAAAATAAAACACACGTGCGAGCGGAAAAATAATCGTCATTCGCGCAGCGGAAATTTTTTTTTGCCCCACAGAGAATCAATTTGGGGTGTGAAAATAAAAAAATTCGCGCGAATTTTTTTATTTTCACACCCCAAATTGATTCTCTGTGGGGCAAAAAAAAATTTCCGCTGCGCAAATGACGATTTTTTTTTTTCATTTAAATTTTAAATCAAATAAATAAATAATTATAATACATCTTTGTTAATTCATAATTTTTTCTAAAGATAAACTCATGTAAAAATAATAACGCAATTCTCTGGAATATTTGCACAGGAATTTTAGAAAGCATCAAAAGTAGTCAGTGTTGAAATACATTACATGAATATTTATCTTGTTTAAATTCCTTTTTAAAAATATTATTTTTGTTATTTATAAATCTTTTTCTATTTAAACTTTGAAATATTGATATTTTTTCAGGAAAAAATTATTACAAGTGTCATTTGGCGCTTTAGAAAAGTGACAATATGGCTATATGACAATTTAACAACGTGTTATATGATCATGTTTCGAAATATGGCCTTATGACACGTAGCCATATGACACGGCAACCTAATTAAGTGAAGTCAGAAGAAATGAATGTAAATTATTTCGAATGTTTTATGTTTAATCATTATTGTTCTACTTTCTGACCATAAAGGCTCAAATTTTAAAATAAAATAATTATTTTGTTCATGGTGTTTGATGAATTAAAAAAATTGTGGACTTATGTCCCATTTATCAAACAAAAATTGCGGAATTATGTCCCACCTAAGTGGGACTTAAGTCCAAAATCGATTTATGGACTTATGTCTCACCTAAGTGGGACATAATTCCATTATGGACTTATGTCCCGTGGAGTAATGTCCCTGCCCCAATAAATGCAACATCTGGTGTTCCCCAAGGTAGCCACCTCGGACCTCTTCTTTTTATATTGACCACCAATGACGTTGAAAAAATTATTTCCAATGCTCAACTACTTATATATGCAGACGATATGAAAATTTACAAAGAAATATGTTGTTCCGTGGATATTGACCTACTCCAAACTGATATTAATAGCTTTAGTACTTGGTGCCAAATGAATGACCTTGAACTAAATATTAATAAGTGTCAATCTATAACGTTTTCTCGTAAGTGTTCTACAGTTTCTTGTAGAACTTATACTATCAATGACGAATCTATTCCAAGAGTAACATCGATCTCTGATTTAGGCATATTATTTGACTCCCAATTGAATTTTAAATCGCATATCGACAATATTATTAATAAGGCTAATTCCACTTTAGGATTTATTAAACGCTGGTCTAAAGAGTTCTGTGATCCATATGTCACTAAATCCCTTTATATAACGTTCGTTAGACCTGTACTTGAATATGCTTCCCAAGTTTGGTGTCCTCACTATCAAGTTCATATTCAAAGGATTGAAGCTGTCCAGCGTAGATTTATTCGTTTTGCCCTTCGTGACCTTGGTTCTGGATGGGAAGATCCCTTTAATTTACCACCTTATGAGTCTCGCCTTCTTCTGTTGAGCATGTATCCCTTATTTATTCGCCGTAACAATGCTGATATCGTTTTTATACATCAGCTGTTAACCGGAAACATTGACTGCCCATCTTTGCTTCGAAAGATTTCAATTAATACCAACCCACGTCGCTTGAGATCGGTTATTTTTTTTCATCTTCCTTTTCACCGGACTATATATGGCCAAAATGAGCCTATGACCAGAATGCTACGTAAAGCAAATAATTTAGACATTTTTGACCCCTGCCTTTCCAAATTCTCACTTAAAAATTATCTTCTTAGTTTACCAACCTAACTTATTTATAATTTTATGACTATGTACCTATACAATAATATAATGTTAATCATATTAAATTTTTAACCTTAGATGTAAGATATGCTTGTACTAAGTATTCAATAAAATTAAAATTAAAATTAAAATTAAAATTAAAATATTTCTCAGCAACAAAATACACCACTGGTCTCGTGTTGCTAGCTGCTCTGGTTTATGAGATACACTCTATCTCGTATTTACAGGGCTAGGTGTACCACCCACCCCCGTGAAGGGTTGCGATTCCGACAAGTGTAGCTGGCCTATTTCCCAGCAACAAAATAGCAACAAAATATGGAGTTGGATTCAAGTCGATAGGTGCTTTCTTTGTCTAGATATATAAGCGGAGATTGTAGCGTAATATTACGTCAGGTCCTCAGCCGTTTCTCGTAAACTAAGAGAGGTACAAAATCAATTATTTCGGTACAAAATAGCAACAAATTAGCAACAAATTCCCAGATGGTCCCCGAGTCCGGCTTATAAAATGGAGATTCTAGCGTAATATACGTAAGTTGGTGTTGATGTGGCCGGCTTCTCCACGAAAACTTAGGTAATATTTTTTGTTGCTTATTAAACGACACGTGACCTATTGTGACTTATTCAAATACTATTTTTCCTGCGTAAAACATGTTTTCAGCACGTGTCTAACTTAACATAGATTAAGAATACCTCAGGAGTGGACTTTTGAAAAAATATAAAATCCATCAATCGCCGTCAAACTTCCTGGAATTATGGCTAACAAATATTTATATGTCAACATGTAATTTATTGTAATTCTTGTTTATTGAACAAAACATTTTTCAAATCTAAATCAGTCTCTTACCAGTGAGTGCCAATAATGGTTAGAATCATAACAAATCCTTGAGGCCAGGACCACGAATAAAACAAAAAAAACACACCTACTATACCCAACCCATGTACATGTTTCTTTGTAAAACACCCTCAAGCGCACTATTCTAAAAACAGTTAGCGCTTATCAACAACATCGAACATACAAATTTAATTCCAGAATTTGCTTTTAATCAGAGGAAAAGTTTAAATGCCAGTATCAATTCAAAGGATATGAGATAAGGATATGGACAAAACGAGAAGATGGAAAAGAAAATTCAACCCGAACTTGATCCTCCATTCATCGCCGTAAATTCCATAACACTTTGTCATTGCCACGTTCCGGTTCCCCTATGATAAGCGAAGCGCGGCTGAGGTGCCATTGAATAGAAGAATTTTACGACAGTCACCGCAAAGGTGTCACCAAATTGATATAGCCCATGTTTTATGGAATGTGTCGGAATAAACTTTTCATCGAATGCCGACTTTCCAGTCACTGTGGGATCATTTTATGACAAGCTACACACTCACACACACCACATAATATGAACAACTTCATAAAACATAGAATGAAATATTAATGAGCTTTGATGCTGGTATTTTGCCTGCCTTCTTGGTTCAAAAAATTCCAACTCGTTGCCTTAAATATAAAGTATATGGACATTTTAGCAAGAAACTTAAAACTTTCTGTTTATGTGTAAAACTTTCGAGGAGTGCAGAGAAAACATTTGCATTTGCATAGCTGAGTTTTAACATAAAAGAGTTAAGAGTTAAGTAAAACTTTGTCACCCGCATACCATAGCCAGCTATCACATCCTATTATTCGGTCGTTTGAATATGGCGGCGAAGTTTATTCGTGCACAAAAAACCTTATTTGAACGTTCTGAGGACAAGCAGAAGAAGAAACAAAACAATGGCTTTTCCTTGAAAGAATTCGGATGGATACTGTTTTGTGGGTGCCCAGATGTTATGTTAAGTCGCTCTGAAATTACAGAATGGAGACAAAAAAAGTTATGCAAAAAATCTTGTTGAGTCTTATAAATTTAAGTATAAGCGGATGAGGAAAAAACGAAGGATGACGTGATTTGAAGACTTACACTTTCTATAATGAGGAAAGAGCGCGTAATAAAAATAATTGCTTGAAGTAAATTCTTTTGGCAAAATTTAACTTAAGAAATGAACTTGAGTTACGGAAAAAGAAATAATTTTGCTTAAAAATTGAATGTAATTATGTATTTTCACAGAAAAAGAAGTGCTTCAGTATTTTAATTAGAATCTCAATTCGGACATGTGAGCGTGTATTTATTTTGCACTGCACAAGTTAACTCTTTCGTGACTTAGGAGACTAAAGCTGCAAGGTTCTCAATACTCTTGCTTACAATATTGTAAAAACATTTTAATTTCAACATAAAAAAAGGCGTATACGTACCTTTTTTTCAGCTCGGTATGTTTTATTTATTTTTGAATCACAAACACTTTAGTTGGAATTTAACCAACGAACAAAATTATTCGACAATTTTTCAATCCACTTAACACCTTAAAACTGATGTTTTTAAAGAGAAGAAAAAGGGTTAATGCAATGGATTAAATGTGCATTGGAACATAAAACCTGTAATGTGATGAAAGAAACACTTTGTGTGTTTTTATTTTGGGGTTTATGGTAGTTTGGTCGAATTTACCTAAGGCTATTTGTTTTTATTGTGGTTTTTTTGTAGGGTAGGGTAGACTGGGTACGGTTGAGACAATTTCGCTTTTATTGTTCATAACTTTGATTTCTGTAAACTGAGCGATGAAGTGGATATGTTTAATAAAAAAGCGGGTTTTCATCTACAACTGAAGGGTAACTTTTGAGTCCTACGTGCATTACTTTATGAAAAATATGGAATTTAAAAAAACATCTTTTTTGTTGCAACCGTACTCATACCAAGGACGGTTGAAACAGTGACTGGGGTCAGTTGAAACAAAATGAAATAATAAACATATTTTTTATTTTTGACATTGTTTTACAATGTTTATCACATATTCCATTGGGTGATTAATTTTTTATTAATAATAATTTATTAAAAAAAACATAACACAAAAAAATCAACAATTAATAAAACAAAACAACACGACAATAAATAAATAAATAATCCATATCTTTATAAAACAAAACAAACGTAAACAAACTTAATTTTAAAATAAACTGAACAAAAACCTTATTCCATCGTGTTTTTTAAACGAAAAATTAATTAGTCGGAATATTCCGAGTAGCAATTGTGGCAAACATATGAGCTCCTATATAAACTACGTACAAATTTTGTTTCAATCGTACCCAAAAAAAATGTTTCAACCGTCCCCAACCCTTGTTTAAATACAAAATTGTATATAACTATTATCACATTAAAAATACGTTGAAACAGGTCACTGCGATACGTTATGCACTCTTCATTTATAACACAAACAGATACACAATATTCTTACATAAATAGAAATTCAGTTATTGAAAAAGAAAACGGCACATAAATACTTACTTTTGGTTGCCAATATAAAAAAAATGCTCTCTCATACGATTGCCACGCGCCACGTGAAAAGGAAAACCTACGATTGTAGCACTATGTATTTGCTTCGTTTGCTCTTGACAAACTTTCGCGTATCGCCTACCGTTCCTGGAAAATTTGATTTGTTTCAACCGTCCTTTGTTTCAACCGTACCCAGTCTACCCTAATTGCGGGAGAGATGCCGCGTCGGGAGAGATGCCGCACTGAGCCAAAGTCATATATCTAGTAGTCCTGGCCAAAATTTTTTTTTTTCAAATTTGTTCGTTTTACATTCAAACTAAAACGCAGTAAAAAAAAACTGCAAACTTCGAACAAGTAACGGGAGTTTTTGGTGTTTGTTTTGTTTTACGCTACCGTCTCGACTATGGAAATTTTTCAGTCTTTTGGAATATTTAGTTGAATAAACTAATCGTTGCGTGTTTTCTTAAATGTAAGTCTTTTTTGTAGTTAATGAGTATTATAAGATGTGATTGGTGTGATTTTTTTCTTGTTCTTATTTTTTGTTGTTGTGTAGTGTCATGCGGCATCTCTCCCTCAAAAAAGGGATAGATGCCGCATTTTTGTTAGGGGAAGATGCCACATTTTGATTTTTGTGTTCTTTTTTGTTTAGAAGATAAAATACAGCTTAATTATTTCACGTAAATATATCCGTAAGACTGATCGAGGAAGTTGGACCGAAGAGGGCTTAGAAAAAGCCAGAAAATCCATCGAGGAAGGTATGTCTGTGTGAAAAGCAGAAACAGTGTTCGGCATTCCTGCCACAGTCTCAGAATTGGCTATTCCAACCGCAAGTAACACCACGCATTCCTGCAACTATTCAGAAAATGAAACCCACACTTCATCGTGCCCTACGCCAACCAAACTTCTTCAAGAAATTTCACCACTGCCAAATATTCCAACACCAATTTTTTCAAGGCGTAGGCAGTTTGCAGAGGTCTTAACTACGCCTTCCTCGATCAAAAAAAAAAAAAAAATCTCCCATACAAAGCCAAAAAAATAAAAAAAGATCCAATTAACGCAAGGATCAATAAAAAATTCATTGGACCGGCTGAGGACATTAACAACTGTGCCGAATGTTGGGAAAACTATTTCTCAACAGAAAAAAAAAGAAGATTGGGTGGAATGCAAAAAGTGTCGGAAATGGCTGCATGAAAATTGTACCCGGTACAAGAAGCCTGGAAACATCATGTGCACAGATTGTGGGCGTAATGAGGAACGCAAAAAACATGTTTTGCAATAATTTAAAATATTAAATTTAATGAATTTAGTGTGCGGCAACTCTCCCACACATGCTGGGAGAGATGGCGCACTTAATACTTTTTTATTTTTTGTTAAGTTAATAAGTTATTAATTTTTTTTTTATGTTAAGTATTTTTGTATGGTAGAATATAAACCCATTGTTAAGTTTTGTTAAAAATAAAAATTATATATATAGTTAACATAGTCTAAAAATTTATTTTACAAAAACCGCGGCATCTATCCCGCAATTACCCTATAAATTGGTTTTCTTCAGGTGCAATTCTTCTCAGCCAATCCAATTCAAAAGAGATTTTCCATATAACTTAAATCAAAAGGTCCAATTGTGGGCAACTCGTTGTTCGAGCATAGCAATTGGTAACTCACAAACAACACTAGTAATGTTGGCTTCCACATGAAATTAAGAGCTCAAAAATATAATTTCTCAACAAGTACATTGTTTGACGCCACCGTGTTGTTGAAAGAACATCCTATTAAAACCGGGCTTGATTTTCAGGAAACCAATAGGTATGTTGGCTCGCGAATCGTTGCTATTGACGGTAACATTCTGATTTGTCTCATTTTTGAACTGATTCCACCAGATCATAAGCAACACCATACCGTAATGGATGCATTGGAAGCTCTTGAACCTCTCTGGCTTGCGCATCAACTCAAATTTGACAAATTTGTATGCTAACCTTGCCAATGCGCCAGAAAACATCTTTGAACCAATTTTTAGCATTAGACAAATTGAAATCGTAAGCTTCAAGTCTTACATAAGTTGAATTTTGTACGCTTTAAAGCAGAGTTCCTCATGTTAAAAACGACAAAATGGGGAATACAAGAAGCCAAACTGCTCAGGAAGACAACAAATTGATTCTTCTCAGCAACGTCTGCTATAATCTCACCACTAAGTTTAATTGAGTAAACTGGGAATCAAATTTTCTAATGGTATTGGCAATAGGAGTTTCAGTAGATCGATTGCACAGCGTATATTCCTCAAATTCCTCAAAAAATAGACAAAACGCTGATTGTTGTAATACTGAACAACTTTGAGACACTTTTGCAGTGTGAGTCTTTTTATATGGACTTGCCAGACGATACTTAACAAAAAATGCATGCAGAAAAAAAATGCATGTTCTTTGTGGCATGATATTGGACCAATGACTCCTTTCGACGACAGAGCACACTAATTGCAATGAACGCTCTTCGTTCACTTGTTGTTTTTCTGAGCCCCATAAACTGCAATTTTGTTTATCTACACAATATCACCAAATGAGAAATGTGCCTTATTGTTAAAGAAAATCGAAATATCGGTATTTATTGTTTGTCCAATACCCGTTGTTCGATTGTTATTAACAATTTTTTAAGTGATCCTTTATCGTAATTAGCAAATATTCTACAAATATTATGACTCTTCAGATCACAGTTAAGCTTGACACGTATAAAATGCAAGCGCTACCAGCTTAAAACTGCGTAATGAATGATACTATATGATATTACTATAAATAAATCGAAAAAAACGAATGAATCCCATCCGCCTTTCTGTCTGTCTGTAAACACACTTGCAGCCTTATCCACTTGCCCGATTGACTTCATACTTAAAAATTATAAGCTTAGGTGAATTAGGTGGGTCGTTGTTTTGATTTTTTAAGGATCAAAACAAAGGATAGATACCATACACATTTTTCAGCCAAAAACCAAAACTTTAAATTTTCTCAAAAACGACTCCTACGATTTTCTTAAACATCTCGTTAATTTTTTTTGTAACATTTTATTTTTGAACTAGCTGACCCTGCAGACTTCGTACTGCCTCAATCAACAAATAAAAGCTCTAGGCTTTGGTATCCCGCTACTTCTCTACCCGCTACCCTCTACCCGTTAACCCAATACCCTCTACTCGCTACCAGCTTTGCGCTACCCTAGTAAACGCTATGATTGGCCCCCTTATTTGCTGATTTTCACGTTAAATTGGCCCAAAACTTTGATTTTACTCAGGCTATATCTAAAGTGAAAATTTTATTAAAACTCATTGAGGATTGAGCGGATATAGAGTCCTTACCGGACTTACAAACTTAACAATACAGCTCAAATTATATGCAAAAACTTTTCCATTTGAAAATCAATGCATATTACATGCAATTTTCCTTTTGAAAACCAAAGAGTTTTCTGAGTTTTTCATAAAGAACTTTCTATTTTTCATTCAAAAACCCATTTTGAAGTTTTCCAGTTTTCCATTTGAAAACCAATGCAACAACAATGCAATTTTCCTCTTGAAAACCAATGGGTTTTCTGAGTTTTGCATCAAGAAGTTTCTATTTTCCATTTGAAAATCAATGCTAGGTGCATTATATGCAATTATATGCAATTTTTCCTTTGAAACCCAATGAGTTTTCCGAGTTTTTCATCAAGAATTTTCTATTCTCCATTCGAAAACCCATTTTGAAATTTTCCAGTTTTGCATTTGAAAACCAATGCACCTACAATTACATGCAATTTTCCTTTTGAAAACCAATGAGTTTTCCGAGTTTCTCATTAAGAACTTTCTATTCTCCATTCGAAAACTCATTTTGAAAATTTCCAGTTTTCCATTTGAAAACCAATGCACTTACAATTACATGCAATTTTCCCTTTGAAACCCAATGAGTTTTCTGAGTTTTTCATCAAGAACTTTCTATTCTCCATTCGAAAACTCATTTTGAAAATTTCCAGTTTTCCATTTGAAAACCAATGCACTTACAATTACATGCAATTTTCCCTTTGAAAACAAATGAGTTTTCTGAATTTTTCCTCAAGAACTTTCTGTTTTTCGTTGGAAAACCCGTTTTGAAACCCCAGTTTTCCATTTGAAAACCATTGCACCTACAATTATATGCAATTTTCCTTTGGAAAACCAATGAGTTTTCCGAGTTTTTCATCAAGAACTTTCTGTTTTACATTCGAAACCCCATTTTGAAATTTTCCAGTTTTCCATTTGAAAACCAATGCACCAACAATTAACTACATGCAATTTTCCCTTTGAAACCCAATGAGTTTTTCAAGAACTTTCTATTCTCCATTCGAAAACCCATTTTGAAATTTTCCAGTTTTTCATTTGAAAACCAATGCACCTACAATTACATGCAATTTTCCTTTTGAAAACCTATGAGTTTTCCGAGTTTTTCATCAAGAACTTTCTATTCTCCATTCGAAAACCCATTTTGAAATTTTCCAGTTTAACATTTAAAAACCAATGCCCCTACAATTACATGCAATTTTCCCTTTGAAAACCAATGAGTTTTCCGCGTTTTTCCTCAAGTACTTTCTATTTTCCATTCGAAAACCCGTATTGAAATCTTCCAGTTTTCCATTTGAAAACCAATGCACCTACACTTACATGCAATTTTCCCTTTGAAAACCAATGAGTTTTCCGCGTTTTTCCTCAAGTCATTTCTTTTTCCATTCGAAAACCCGTATTGAAATCTTCCAGTTTTCCATTTGAAAACCAATGCACCTACACTTACATGCAATTTTTCCTTTGAAAACCAATGAGTTTTCCGAGTTTTTCATCAAGAACTTTCTTCTCTCCATCTCCATTCGAAAACCCATTTTGAAATTTTCCATTTGAAAATCAATGCAATTACATGCAATTTTCCCTTTGAAAACCAATATTCATAATACGAATTTTTCATGCACGTAGATTGTGGAAACTTAAATCCATGCCTTTTTAAAAATCCGTTGTTAAAATTTTCTTTTGCACAGAAAATCGTGCCCAAGGTTCAAAAGTTTAAGTATGAGTTCAGCCTTAAATATAGTAAGGAAGAATGAAAAGGAAATGAAATGAAATGAAATGAAAAAAGAGAGACATTTAAAATATTGATGTCGCCTGTCACTCTGTCAGTTTTCTGAATTTAAAAACAAAATTTCGGGTAAGTAAAATTAAAAATCAATGTTTTTTCCTTTTAATAATTATTTCTTTCACTTTCAGAATATCCTACTGCACATTCAGTGCATAGAGGAACATTTGTGCATCATTTATAAAGTTGGACGTTTGTTTGTTTGTTAGTTTATCGACTACAAACATACAAGACAACCGACAAACAAACAAAAGTCTTACTTTATATATTAGTATAGATTGCTCTAAAACGGAATCTCTCATAGAACCGTTTTTTTTTTTTTTTTCAATTTTCTCTAAATGTAATATGTACCTCTCTTTTAGAAGTTCGTAAATTTTTTCCAAATAATATTTTGTGTTTTTAAAATAATTTTTTTTTAATTCTTGTTTTTGTTAGGCCTGCGTCCGTTAATTCCTTTCTTGTATTTGAATAACAACAACAACTTGGAGGTGCTTCTACCAATGACTTTTTCCGTCAACTCCATTGTTTAGCTATTTCACCGCTGCTGCCAAGCCGACTCCTTTTATTAGTGTTGTTGTCTAGTTATTTTTTATTTTAATTTTTTTTTTTCAAAATTCTCTGTCTCGAAAACGGATCAACATTATTAACGGAAATTCAAATAATATACGTTTATATACATGTTCTTGAACACTGCATTCCCAGATTAATTTTAGGATATTTTTGATAAAAAAAACAAAGATAAAAAATTAGATAAAAAAAACTTTACAAGGAATTTAAAAAAAAATGAACGTCAACAATTTTTTAACACATTTTAGGGCATAAATCTTTACTGATAAAATGTGTTTTTGAGGTAGATATTCCAATTTTAATTATCTTATGAATTTTAATGAAATGTTTTTATTTCTTAATGTTTAGTTTTGGAATACAAGAGCAAGTTTGTCCGACCCAGTCATGCACATTTTATATCCAGGACTTTGAGTATTGAGCTATGTTGCCTGTACAAAACTGAAGAAATTAGTATTCAAGACTCAAGTTGAAAAGAACGGTGCGGGGAAATAACTCCACGGGAACTAACTCCACTGAGGGATTTACTTCCCACCAAGTGAGAACTTACTCCACTTTTGAAAAGTGTAGTTAGTTCCCATGTACGGTGAGAACTTAGTTCACTTTCTAATGGGAACTAAGTTCACACATTTATAATACATGGCGCAGGGGAACTGGTCCGGAAGTCAAAAGTCCTGAAAATGGGTTTCGGGGCTAATGACCCACTATGGTGGGTCATAACAACAACCCCAAAATGTCCTATAAATAAATAAGATCATTTTTATTTACTACCTATGTATTTGTCGACAAAATGGATAGAGCAATTCATTTTCAAAGCTGTTGCTATTTCCTTTAATTTGGAAAAGCATGCTAGTGTCTGGATAGCAGGTGCTGCACTGCAATGATTCATTTTGAGCATCTTTTTTCACCTTGGTGGATGATGACTATCTGTAACACTCATCAAATCAATTTGGTTTGATTGGGAGTGGAGCGAGCGGAAAAAATTTTGCCCAAAAGAGAATCAATTTGGGGTGTGAAAATAAAAAAATGCGCGCGAATTTTTTTATTTTCACACCCCAAATTGATTCTCTTTTGGGCAAAAAATTTTCCGCTCGCTTCGCTCGCTTGCAATTTTTCGTTCAAGCTCCAAATCCTTAGTAATACAATTTTTTTAATCATTTGAGAGCGATTGTAGAATTAATAGAGTCAATAAAAAAATTTCTTTCTGATGGAACTTTTAATATTATTTAAATAGCTCAGTTATTTAAAGGGGCAAAAAGATGCAACAAGATGAAATTGGGTTCAAGTACAGTGTGCTTGTAGAATGCCCTACTCTCACCGAACACCAAACTTCAGAAGAACGTTTGCATAGGAAAAAGTTTTCTTTATGTCACATAAACCTACAGCATGCGGTATATTTCAATTGTTATATAGAGTTTAAGAAAATGTTAAAAATTTATAACAAAGGTCAGAAACCCCGAATTTGATTTCTGGACTAATGAACCACCCATGGTGGGGGGTCAGATTTTTAAAAATGGGTTTCCTCTAAGTTTCTCAATATTTTTGTGCATGCGATTTTTTAAAATTATTTTCAGTCTTAAAAACTGAATTTCGGAATGACTTCGTTTCTAAAAGACATTTACATATTTAAATTTCACAAACAAAATTGCTCAGTGTACTTGAATTCTTATTTTAATTTTTTCTCAATTGTACCAAATTATTTCAAATTCGAAGGGAACTAGATCCACTAATTATTTGAGGAATTTAATTCCCACTGTACATGGGAACTAACTACACTTTACAAAAGTGGAGTAAGTTCTCACTTGGTGGGAAGTAAATCCCTCAGTGGAGTTAGTTCCCGTGGAGTTATTTCCCCGCACCGAAAAGAACCACCTCTTAGTTCGTTATCATTCAATGTCAAATATTGTTTAACCCCCGCAAAACATTGCGACTCAGCTATTTTTTTCCAAAATGAAGTCATTACAATACTCTTGATCAGATTTGTATCCAATGACTACAAAAGTCCAAAATCACTATGAAACACTACTTTCTTTATCCATCAGCTGCTGTCAAATCCTTAAAAGTCCTTCTCACTCTCAATAATACAAATATAAAAAAAACTAGTAATCTTCAGCGAGAAAAAAACAAAAACATTAGTTTGCACTTTAAATTGACGTAAGCACACGTTCCTTCCTCCCCTTCCCCAGACAAAAGCAAAGTATAATAAAACACACAACGCAGCGCAAAAGAACAGAGCTCAAGCTATGAAAAAATTATTTTTTTCATTTTTATTACAAGTACCAGTCTCGGAGCCCCCGAATCTGATTTGATTTTTTGTGAAATGTTCCTTGTCCAATTTAGTTTAAACTAAAAGTTTCTGCCAAAGAGTTTGTTGGAGCTTATTAGAAATTGCAAGTTCAATTTTGGAGTAGGTATGTGGGATGGGTTAGCAATTGAAGATTGAAATAAAATATAAGCGAAATACAATACCTACAGTTACTTGTACATCGGAGTCAGACAGTTCGAAAGTTAGATTACGAGGAAAAGAAGGTGACGTGAAATAATGCCAATTGAAATAACGCCAAATTTCAAATTTTAAAAAAGAAATAAGGCCAAAAAAATAATGAAAATAACCCCGAATATTTTAGTATTTTAGTATTTTTAGTATTTGGAATGCAGGGAAATAACTTTACGGGAATTAGCTCCACACGGAAATTTACCCCAGTCAATGCGGCAGTTTGCTCCCATTTTAAAGTGGAATAAATTCCCAGTGGGTGGGAAATAACTGCCCATTTTTTTAGGTGGAATTAATTCCCAGCATGCAACTGAGCTATACAGTTTTTTACGAGGAATATTATTTAAGAAATCAAAATATTTCAAAATAAAAATTTTCAAGGCAGGGTAATTTTTTTTTTTCTTTGAATCATTTTTATTTTCATATCAAGGGATATAAATAATCGAAAAGAACAAAAAAACAACAAAATATAAATGAATTAATTTGGTCAGGTCTTGCTGGTCGTGGTGGAATCTATAACGTAAATAAAGAAAAACTTATAAGTACTCCAAGTCCCGTTTAAAAACAAAAATAAATAACAAAAATAAATAATATTTGTCCTCATAATTGTTCCTCACATCGAGAGAGAGCTAGAGAGCGTTACTTTGTAAATTTACATAAAAAAATAAAACTACGCACACTTTCGTGTACAAAGACAAAACAACATCATGGATCGCAGACGACAGTAAACCATCATTACTTTGGCTGCGAACGGGAGGAAAAACACCACGCACCCGAACCGATTCTCCAAAGGATGATTCCTTACGCCGCAATACCATTGATTCTACACACAGAGGAGGAGAGCACCCCAGCAAACATTTCTCTTCATAAATGACTAGAAAACGATTCACTAAAGTGAAGAAAACATCTGGATCTGAATGTATTTTTGATCTGATTTGGGTCCATCCTCGTAGGTAGCGAACCACATTTTTGAGTCGTTTTAATGATTAATTTTCGACTCGGAAATCCTTCATTTAAATGGAGGCACACAAGCGATTATATATTCATTTATGTGGATAATAATTTAATCTTTTCTGAGCCAAAAATCGTTCATATTAGTGGATGCGCACAAGTACCTTACATCCATTTAAATGAAGCGTGTCTGAAGCGAAAATGAATTCATTTAAGACCTGTTCCTTATGCTGTTTATATTCGTAAATCCTTCATAAAAATGTTAATATTCAAGCAGAAAGAAAAGTACAACATTCCTTAATTAAATACAATTTTATTTTCAAATATGTTTGTAAAGTTAATCACATTTTGATTTATTTTCAATAAAAAATAATAATAATAAATAATGGTCTGGTAATTTTTAAGTACTTTCACCACTTTTAAATGATAATTTACACTGTTTTTTTATTTTTATCACAACACTTTTTTATTTTTATTATTTCTTACACTGTACACTTCATTTTGGGAAAAAATGTTTTTAAATTTTTTATTCACAACGAAATATTTTCTTAACATGCTCACTTTACGTAAACTTTATCAAAGTAAATGCTTTTATTTAGATTTTGAAATTTTGTTGCGACAAGATTCCGTTATCAAAACCAAATAAAAACATCATGAAAGGACGAACAAAAAAAAATCGTTAAAATAACGATGCGTTTTCTCATCTTACATAGAAAGGATCGTACATAGTGCCGAACAGCTGAACCCACTGTAAAATTGTTTTTACAATGTCCCGCAATCATGTGCATGTCTCATATGCAAGAATAAATAAGGAAAAAACGAAAAAGATTCTGGTGAAAGACCAACAATTTACTTACAAACTTAGAATAAGGATTTGCAAATGATCTTTTATGAGATATGCTAACTTGTGCACATTCAGTTTTATTCAAATAAGTGAATGAAAACTGAATGATAGCTTTTTTATTTTCATTTTTACGTCCCTAATTGGGCACGTTCAGATATTCTCCGCCTAAGTGAATCATTTTTGGTGAACAATATCTGGACCTTCAGAAAAATGTTTGCTGGGACACATCTCCGTGTGTTAGTGGGTAAACGTCGATTCATACTACACAGTCGTAGCCCCACCAAAGCAGTACAGAATACACCTGTACTGACAGCGAACGAGAAGGGAGTACGCGCAACTCGAACCGATACCCCAATAGAAGGCTGCAACCACTACGCTAGGTACAAAATATTTTAGCACCATACATGGAGGGCACCGATCAACTCGCTGGCTGCGAACGAGGTAGGATACATACACACACCTCGAACCGATTCCCCAACGGTTGATTCCTCTCACTCCGCCACGGTACCAGAATAATTAAGCACAAAATCCAAGAATAATAAAAAAAGCAAACAACAACAAAACAATATTCTCTCCAACTCGACTTCATGAATTGAAATGATAACAAAAAAAAATAAGTTCTAGATTTCGGAAAGCAAATAAATTATTTCGGGAAGAACAATCAAATCTACAATCTGCCTTCAAGAGAAAAGGGATGAATGACAGTGTTGCAACAAAACAAACAACAAAAATAAGAAAAATAAGTTTCAGAATTACAACCAGATCGACATAGATTGTCGGTCGGCGCGACGGCGACGGTGTGTATCACGCGACAAAAAGCAAACAAATGAGATTAACAAAAATAAAGAAAATTAAGCAAACGAGTCTCTTCCACTCAGTGGAAAAATTATATTAAAAATACAATTTAACTCACCTTTAGCTTCTTAAAAATAAACCAATTCCAGTCACACAAAAAAAAATACTTTAATGTTACTTAAACTCAACTACTGATCTTATTTTCAAATGACTCACACATGGGAACAGTCTTCGACTGTAGTCCTGCGTGCAGTCCAATTTTACACAAACAGTATAGGGGAAGGGGAAAAGCAAAACAGAAAACAAAGCTGCTAGGTAGCCGTAGATCATAGTCATACTTAGATTAGAAGGAAAGAAAGGAAGAAAAAAAAATGATTACTTGCCATTTCTCACAGTTAGTCATTATATTATAATGCAACCAAAATATGTGATAAATTCAAACAATTTATTGAATATGAACATAATTTTACAAGTTAAATAATTATTTGTTTTTTTTCGCACAGTAACAATGGTTGGACATAAGTGCCAAATTCTATTTTGGGGCCAGTCCAGAAATTAAATTCGGGGTTTCTGATCTTCGTGATTAGTTGTAAACATTTTGTAAAACAATAAATTGAGTGGACAGTTTGAACATATTTTCAAGGTTTACCTACATACCGCATGCTCTAAGTCTATGTGACGTAAAGGAAACTCTTCCCAATGCAAACGTTCTCTGAAATTTGGTGTTCGGTGAGAGTAGGGCATTCTACAAGCACATTGTACTTGAACCCAGTTTCATCTTATTGCAGCTTTTGGTCACCTAAAATAACTGAGCTGTTTCAATTACATTAACAGCTCCATCAGAAAGACATGTTTGTTGATGGGATGTTCAGTTTTATTGCATCATTGTGTATGCAGACGTAAGTACTACTTTTGCAATACTAAACCTTAACTCACTTGTTTTATTTCAATAAAGGAATTAGAGCTTGAACTAAAAACTGAAGCAGGTACAACAATTTTATTTTCACGCCCCAAATTGATTCTCTTTTGGGCCGTTTCGCTTCCAATCAAACCAAATCGACAAATAAGTAATAGAAATAAAAATGGTCCTATTTATTTATAACTCCTGTTTATAGTTGTAGTTATGTGTACACGTTTTTTTGTTTTATTTTTACGATGAACATTTTTTTGTTTCCATATAATAGTGACGAGTACAAATTAATTTAATGGTTCTCATAAAAAAATATTTTTCTTCATTTGAGACTTTTGTCCCATAGAGTATAAAATAAATTTGGGACTACTGACCCACCATTGTGGCCCACATAAGTAGGATTTCTGACTTCGGGACCTAATTCTGCATAACTTCAAATCGAAATACTGCCAAATTCTTAAAAACGAAATAATGCCAAATTTTTAGAATTCGACTTTATTTCGTTTGGCGATATTTCACGTCACCGGAAAAGAATGATGTTTTGGAAGTGTTTCAAAAGATGTTCCTTGTTCATTTTGACTTTTTATGTGTTTGTTTTGAGGAGCTTGTTGAACGGAAGACAATTTTAATAAAGTATGTGAACTTAACGCTGGTTAAGGATATACTGTTGTGAGAATTCTTCGAGCAGTCTAAGTTTAAGTGAGAATTTCCAGATGAAATTTTAAAGGCGATCTGACGATGACAATAAACGACATTTCAGAATCATTATTTAATCAAAGAAATGTGCACTTAACTACAACCTGCAAGAAACAATAAATTTTACTATCTTCCATTACAATTTCTTTTTTTCTTGTTTCAAAAAAGTCACCTTGGTCCTGTACCTGTTTGCAAGCAGCGTGATCCAAATGCCTTTTTGAATAATAAAGTAAGAAACGTTTTTCCCATCGAGCAGGGGAAAATAATGAAATGCCACATTGCATTATTAAAAAAGTACATCAAGCCATCATCATCATCATTATAGTCATCATCATGACAGTCAACAGCAGAATATCCTTACAGAAAAATGGACGTTCGGTGAAAAGATATCAAAGAAATTTGTATAAAGAACTCGCAATAATGGCTATCAAATTAAATATCAATCAAGGAAAAAACAGAGACCAATACAGAGATGTTCATACTGTAGAATACTAATATATAATGTACATTATGCTCGGATAGGATAAATGTTGTTCGATTTTGTGTATACCTAGTGAATTAATAATGGGTCTTTCCTTTTTATGACTGTCAATCGGAATGTCTTACCTTCTTTGGAGAAAATATTGATGAAATATTATTAATCACGAGGAAACCTCACCCATTGGCGTGCATCACTGTCGTGATTGGCAATAATTTACTTCTTATGAAAAAGTTATACTACTATATGTGAACCTTATTAGCTTCCTTACTTTGTGGACCTGTACCGAATTGCCCAAGGCTTCATCCTACAATCGTCTCCAGCTAGCTCGATTTCTTGTTAACTGTCGCCAGTTCTGTTCGTGGTTGATGTCACTCCAAGTGCGAGAGCCGGGAAATCACTTCTTTTAACGGTCTGGAACCTGGGCTTAAAAAATGCCGAAGTGCCCGTAGAAAGTTGTTCACTGATGGGTAGTTCAAACCTGATTGGAACTGTAGACGTTGATTCCATCTAGAGAGCTCATCCGCTGCCGTCTGTGAAGTTCCCCAAAGGAAGACACTCCACCGCCCTCTCTCGTTTGCCAACAGTCTTCCTATATTGATTTGATTATTTGTCGTCAAATATTTTCTCTGAGGATGTTTCTGTGGGCATAGATGGGGGCATCCACTATTGTTCCTTCTCCGAATTGAGAGATAGTTGTCTAAGTCAAAATTTACCTGTCGGAATATGTAAGAACGCAATGTGATAAATCTAGTCTTTGAAACTTGGAATCGGACATAAGCAACAAAGTTTATTCTTAGCGAAATGAACTTAACCAGTTGCGGTTTGCTTAAACCAGTTCTCCCGCTCCACGTTAATGAATACCCACACATAAATATTCAAACGTCCCTTACATGCATTTCCACACACACTCTCGTCGTTTGCCTTCTTCCCGGGCGCCGAACTTGCCGAGTTGAAGAAGCTGAGTAAGATCAAAGATTCTCGAGAATTTTTTCTCCAGATGAGTCCTGAAACCAAAGGGCGACCCATATCCCTCTACCCCTCCCTAATCCTTTTCCACTCCAACAAAGGTATGGCGAAAAAGCTGGCCTATGTCACCAACTCCACTCCCACCTTTCCCACGTTGGCACGGCGAAAAAGCTGTTCAACTTTCCCAATCCTTATACTTCAGTACGGTCTCAAGACTGTCTGTCGTTTCCCTCCCATCTCTCTGTAGCACGGCTAACGCTGTCTACGGTTCCTTATCCTATTCCTTCCTGTCAGTACGATGTAAACATTGTCTGACTCCTCACCCCCCCCTCTTCCTTCCAAATCATCACTTCCTAATTTGGGCTGGATCTAAGGTGTTACACGACCCGTGCCGATGATCAGCCTGGCTGAGGGCCCAATTTAAAAATAGCTCAGTCTCTAACGGAGTATCCGGATACCTGGCGAACTCCGGATTAACCAGCCTTATCTGTACATGCGAATCTCTGTGCAGACGGACCTCCCTTTCTTCGCAACTCGTGGGATTTTAGATGGAGAAAAACAAAAAACAAAAACAAAACAAAACTGAGACCGGTACTCTTTCAAAACCGGGCGGCAGTATGGCTCCAGGGCTGTCTGTCGTTCCTCCTGCGGCGGGCACAAAAGAGGTGGTTCTGATATCACATGATCCCTCTTCTGTTGCAAGTTGCAGCGAGAGTAGGCAGGTAGTAATACCTAATTCGAGCAGTGGTGCGGTTGTGAATAACGACCCCACTGCTTCAGGGAGTAAACCTCCCGTCACGCAGCTAAGACCGTCTAAGGCCATCTATAATAAAAGGCGCAAGGCTGAGAGAATCCTGAAGACATCTGGTGCATCACTGTATGCTGGAGGGACATCGAAGCTTGCTGCCCGACTTAGATGGGCCCAAAACGTCCTATCAACACCAAGGACGAGTGACTCAACGTCAAAACGTGAACGGTCTCTGGAGTGGGCCACTTCGACACCAAAACGGCCCTGTGTGCAAAACACCAGCACTCCCCTCAATCCTGCTCCCACTGTTAGGTTGCCATATAGCGATGTGGCAAAAGGTAAGATGGTTGTTGCCGTTATCAACAGGAGCGATATAGATGGCACGATTTCTTCTGATCGGTTGCAGGTGGTGAAGCTGAAACTCTCAGCTGGCTTTCTAAGCCTCATGAGAGAATTTCCGGGTTCACCTCCCTTCATAAGCGATGGAGGTTGGCATCAAGGGCATGTCAAACTCATCGTTTGTGACGACCAGAGGTCTTGTGATCTGTCAGCAGGTTAGGCCAAATCTGGCCAGGTGCGAAGCTCGAAGTTGTTGCTAAGGAGGACATCCCTAGCAGACCTAGAGCCCGCACATGGATTCCAGCTGAACCTTCCTGCATGGAGGACATCCTCCAGATAATGCAGATCAGCAATCCATCCTTGCCTACGCAGAATTGGAAGATCGCTAAGTTAGAAGAAGTCAAGGGTCCTTATAGGAGCGCCATAGTGGTGATCAATAAGGAATCTTTGGCCCCGCTAGCGCTTTCAAAAGGCACAATAAGATACGGCTTTGAGACCGTCACTTTAAAGGTATATAAAAAGATGAGGTACCTGAGAATAGCGAGCCTCCACCCCAACTCGAAGGTGAGCCAGTGGCCGAGAAGCCTGGTACATCGTCATCCCTACCATTGGTAGTTGACGTTGTACCCTTGTCTTCTCCGGCCGGCGGCGGTTCAACCTTCTACTGAAGTCGACAACAGTCAAACCTTAATGGAGACTGAGGACTGCGTAGCTCTTCTGAACGAGGATGAACTTTTGGCCTCATCTTCTGATTCGGAAGATACAAATAAAACTGTGGTGGAGGTTGATCTGCCTAATTGTATCCAAAATGATGCAGTTAGTGCAGATTAATCTCCAACACTCCATCAAGGCTTCGGCCTCTCTCCTACTTCGACTGGCCAGAAGTGGAGAAGACATCGTCCTGATCCAAGAACCATGGATAGTCAAATCCATTATTCGTGGACTCAGGACTCCTCAATACTACCTACTGTATGCGAGCTCTGCGAAGAGTGGGTAAGGGTTTGGAAAGGATTGCTTGCAATTCCAAGTACAGATTTCTTGCCGCTCATGTGCGGAAGGTTCAACCTCCAAGTGGTGCAGAGCGTCAACCTGACTTCGGTCAGGGCGAATGAACCTACGTTTTTATTGTACATGTATCAAAATCACTTTTTACCCAAACGCCGTGATTAATGAGACTGTACTTGATTATCATTGTGATAGAATAAGGCACTAATGAGTGTTTATAAAAAGTTGTTGTTGCATGGCAATATGTCATGCAGTCTTCCAGCTTGGCCACCCATCTCTTTTCTGGATAAAAGACTGCATGACAATGGACACCAGTGTTCCTCTGAGCCGTTAAGTCAGGAAGCTGGAAAACTATCCTTTTGGTTTGTACGGATGTGTGATAATTTCACACATCCGATAGAATGTATGATGATAATGTCATACATTCACAGAGTACAAAATAACAAAAGAGACGACCACGTCTTCTGAAAAAACTGGTGCTCTGGGGTAGTTGATGCCCGGATTCTAATTGAATCTCAACTACAGTTGCGGTTGGCCCCCTTGTGGGAGTTCAGAGTGGCTGTGGTTAACGAGAAATCCGTTCTCGGTAACTGAGTGGTTAGTCTCTAAGCTCAGTTACATAGATAAAAACACATTTACCAGTATGGCTTTTTTTAACGGGAAAAGCAAACTGGTACTTGTAACAAATGTAAATGGTAGAGTAAAGTCTATGGCAACAGGACAAATGCTCCAAGATTAATCTTGTGCCTTTTCTCTTTTGTACAAGGGCAATTAGGGCCTTGAGCCAGGTGTTCGTGTGTATTTGTTTTCTCTTCTACTGTATGCGAGTGATAAAGGTGAACCTAGATCTTGCATATTAGTCAAACGTAGCATAAATGTATTTTTACTCCATAATTTCAGTGATAGAGATACCACCGTAGCTAGACTGGAAACAGCCAACGGAGCTTTCTGGCTAGTGTCGGCTTATCTTGGCCATGACCACCTTGGCCCTCTCCCTGGTCAGACACTGGAGAAGATCATCATTGAAGCAAAACGGCAGAAAATCAGCCTCATAATTGGAAGCGATGTTAACGCTCATCAAACAGTGTGGGGGAGCACTAACATAAACGAAAGAGGTGAGTCACTTTTCGATTACATCCTAGGTACTAACCTCGTAGTAAGTAATGTTGGAAGCGAACCTACCTTTGTCACTAAAACAAGACAAGAAGTTCTCGATATAACTCTAGTCTCCGACTCAATTCATCACATGATTTTGGACTCTATGGTATCCAGAGAACACTCATTCTCTGACCACAGATACATCCAATTCAGAATCAATGTTGATGAAAAATCTAGTCCAATTAAATTTCGTAATTACCGAAAAACCCATTGGACCACTTATAAAACTACACTTCAAAGTTTAATTAAACCAGGACTCCTAAGTCCCTCTCTTAATGCTAGTGAACTTGACAACAAAGTCAAGGACTTAACCTTAGCTATGAACAAATCGTTAGAGATTGCCTGTCCACCCGTATGTGTAAGGGGAAAAAAGAAACCACATTGGTGGACCTCAGGTCTCGATTCGCTCAGGAAAGAGTGTAGAAAACTCTTTAACAGAGCTAAATATACAAGACAGGTTTCCGACTGGGACTCATACAAAAGTTCCCTGAACAAATACAAAACGGAGCTTAGAAGATCTAAACGATCTTCCTGGCGTTCCTTTTGTGATAGAATAGAAGAAACCTCCGATGCCTCTAGGCTACGAAAAATTCTTTCAACAAATCCAGTGATGCCCAGCTGTCTAAAAAGAGCAGATGGCTCCTGGACAGCCTCAAGTGAAGAATTTCTTAACTTGCTACTAGACACTCACTTTCCAGGTAGCTCTCAAAATGTAACCTGTAACAATCAGTTGCACTCAATTACTACTACATCACTTCCACAAGGTCTAATCACAAGGGATAAACTGCGATGGGCTATCAACACCTTCGAACCGTACAAATCGGCAGGACCAGACGGCATTATTCCAGCTGAACTCCAAGAAGCCTCAGACATAGTAACACCAATCCTTGAGGTATTGTTCAATAGCTGCTTGCATCTGGCCCATATCCCCTCAATATGGAGAGAAGTGAAAGTTGTTTTCATACCCAAGGCTGGAAAATGTTCGCAATTTAACCCTAAAGATCTCAGACCCATAAGTCTATCATCGTTCCTTCTTAAGACATTAGAAAGACTGATAGATATACACCTCAGGGCAAACATTGATACAAGACTCATGTCTAATTCTCAACATGCCTACTGTATGGGAAAATCGGTTGAAACAGCGCTACACACCTTAGTACGCACTATCGAATACTCCCTCCATCATAAAGAGTATACTATGGTTGCATTCCTTGATATTGAAGGCGTTTTTAACAACGTGGACACATCTGCAATCACATCTGCACTGTCATCTCTGAATGTGGAGAGTTCGCTTGGAGAGTTAATTCATTTAATGCTTAACAGCAGAATAATTAACTCAGAACTCGGCGGCTTTTCCGCAAGAAGATCTGTCAGCAGAGGTACGCCGCAAGGTGGCGTTCTCTCCCCTCTACTCTGGAATCTGGTAGTTAACAAAATTCTTACCCGTCTGGATAGAGAGGGATTCAGAGTGATAGCCTATGCTGATGACGTTGCTATAGCTGTTTCAGGAAAGCATCTAAATACCTTAAAAGAACTCTTACAAAACGGTCTAAATAAGCTATCACTTTGGGCGAATCGGTGTGGTTTAGGCGTTAATTCACACAAAACCGATTTGGTCCTATTCACCAGGAAATATAAAATTCCGCACATCGACCCTCCTTCTATAAACGGTGTCCAATTAAAGTTTTCAGATGAAACTAAATATCTGGGTCTTATATTAGATAGAAAACTGAATTGGAAGAGCAACATACTTGAAAGAATAAGAAAATCTACGGTAGCTCTTTTCCCTGCAAGAAAGCCATTGGTAGCAAATGGGGTTTGCAACCCAGAATCACTCACTGACTATACACATCGGTAATCAGACCGATTCTTCTTAATGGTGTGTCAGTATGGTGGACTGCCTTGGACGTAAAAACGAACTGCGATAAGCTTAGTAAAGTGCAACGCTCAGCATGCCTAAGTATAAGCGGATCACTTCGTACAACCCCATCCGCGGCACTAGACACCCTACTCTATCTAACACCTCTGGACATAATCAGCAAACAAATAGCTGCTAGTTCTGCTATTCGCCTGAATGCCTCTTCACAGTGGTCTAACAACAACATTGGCCACTCTGTTATTCTTAACTATTTAGAATCAATTCCTAAGCACACAGACTACACCATTCCTCAACTAAAGTTCGATAGAAACTTTCAAACTTCTATCCCTCCCCGTTCCTTCTGGGAAAATAAAACATTCCTGGAAGACGAGGCAATCCACTTCTATACAGATGGATCGAAAACTAATGATGGGGTTGGTGGAGGTGTGTACTCCGAACGACTAAAACTAAGTCTCTCATTCAGCCTTCCAAATCATTGTAGCGTGTTCCAGGCAGAACTTTTGGCGATGAAGGAGGTCCTGCCCTGGCTCAGAGAAAACGTGGTATCCACATCTGATATCCGGATCTTCTCAGACAGTCAGGCAGCTATAAAATCCCTGGACTCTGTCTCTACAAACTCGATTACGGTCCAAAACTGTCGATCGTCTTTAATGGAGATGGCACAACAGTTTAACATTCACCTTCACTGGGTGCCGGGCCATAGAGACATTCCAGGAAACTGCAAAGCCGACGAACTCGCCAAACATGGTACAACATTACCCATTAAGCCACAAATGGCTAATGTTGGTATACCAATCGCTACATGTAAACTTTTGATAAAACAAGATGCTATTAAGAGAACTAACATCAGGTGGAATAACATAACCACCTGTCAGGCAACGAAAAACATTTGGCCAAATTTGGACTTAAAGAGGTCCAGATGCCTGATATCTCTAAGCAGATTGCATATAAGCTCCTCAATTGGTGTCATTACCGGACACTGTCTAATTGGAAGATACGCTGCGCGACTGGGCGTATTTTCTAATGACTTCTGCAGAAGCTGTATGGATGAGGAGGAGGAGATAGTTCTTCACCTCCTCTGCACCTGTCGTGCTCTTGCTCATAAACGTAGGATCCACTTAGGGGAATACTTCTACAATGATCTAAACGATCTCGAACA
This sequence comes from Sphaerophoria taeniata, assembly GCA_943590905.1. Taxonomy (NCBI): domain Eukaryota; kingdom Metazoa; phylum Arthropoda; class Insecta; order Diptera; family Syrphidae; genus Sphaerophoria; species Sphaerophoria taeniata. The sequence goes on along the minus strand of OX016541.1, from coordinate 116,578,953 downwards.
CATTAACTTAAATAATCTTCTACGTTTCGTAAGGAACTCTAATTGGTTTCAATGAGCTTCGAAGAATAGCCTTCTTAGATTCATGTGGTATCATAATGGGCCTTTTGATTGGCCTAAGTGTGTCTCTTAACATCCATGACAGCCACTTTAACCTAACCTAACCTAACCTCGTCGTTTGCTATAATTAAGCTGCACAATTCATCCAGCTTCTCATCCTCGGTATAATTATTAGTTAATAACCATTGAGTCTTGGTTGTCGTCATGCTCGTGAAATCCCAAGCGACTCATTTGGAATTTTCCATGTAGCATGCAAGCTTGCAACGCTCTGGCGGCGGCGTGCGTCCGTCTCGTCTTCGGTAGATGCGGATGCACCACAAGAAGGATCACAGCTATCTTTAATAAATTTGTGTTTCATAATATGCAAAGCCAAGGTAAATCATTTGAGCGGGTGACCTGCTTTCCAGAGTTTGGTGAGCATGTTTTGTTTAAAAATTTCTCTCTATATTTCCTCCTATTAAATTTGTAGGTAATTATAATATCCTCTCTTCTCGTTTTTTCGTTTTTGTTAAATTTATTTTGCGAAGGATAATCCCAGGTTAACTAACCTAAAGAAACACAACACAACAAAAAGAAAACCTGATTTAGCTTTATCTTTCGCGAAGCGCCATTTAACGCCAAGTCGCCACCTGATTCGCCTCAACTCATTTATAATATTTAAGGTGTTCAGTGTTTGCTTTCAGTGAGGGATTTATCAGACTCGGATACTGAGCTAGCTTCTCGCTATCTCGAGGAAGAACTTATAAAATTGAATCAAGTTTTTGAGAGATTTGAGAAAAAAAAACACAACATCTAACTTGAGGTTTTGCATTTTAAAATTATTTGAGGTGTGGTGTGGTTGAATTTTCCAAGGGATTATTTTGTGAGAGAATTAATGTGCTGAAAGTGTATCAGGCAAAATTAATTAAAGGGATCTGTTACGAATGGCAACACTGGCCATTCATGTCAGCACTGAAATCAGAGAATTCAGGAGAATTCAGCACATCAGCGTTTTTTGTTGCTTTTCTTTGACATGTAATTTATATGAGTTTTTAGTCTTGCTTTGTCCATCAGACGAACAAGTCATGTTTTGCAACCCTTTTAAACCGGAGATAATAAATGTGGGTTTTTTAATAATATTTTTCCCACAATAAAAGTCGTACCGTGTTTTATTTAATAAAGGGACTGAAACAATATGGTCCTTCGAGTCGCGATTATAAAAAAAAAAAATCGGAGTGAAAAGAATTTTTTTTTTTAGTGAAGTGCATCAAGACCAGGAGGCCAAGGACAAAGCCAGGAGGCAAAGGAGAAGGTGCAAGGTATAAGTGGATAGAAACTACGCATAGGGATATGCGCAGCTCATCCACACAATATATTTATATTTCACTAAATAAATAAATTTCTTTGGTGCCTTACAAACACCATTTTTCAGCTTTAACGGTGCCTTACAACCACCATATATTTTTTTTTGCGTTGCGTCTTATGGTGCCTTACAACCACCATATAATTTTTTTTGCGTTGCGTCTTATGGTGCCTTACAACCACCATATAATTTTTTTTGCGTTGCATCTTATGGTGCCTTACAACCACCATATAACTTTTTTTTTGCGTTGCGTCTAATGGTGCCTTACAACCACGACCACCATATATTTTTTTTTTGCGTTGCGTCTAATGGTGCCTTACAACCACCATATAATTTTTTTTTGCGTTGCGTCTAATGGTGCCTTACAAACACCATTTAATTTTTTTGGGTTTTGTACGTTTTATGGTGACGACCATATTTAAACGAGATTCCATTTATTCATTAAGGCTCCGAAAAAGTGAGCAAAGAGTAATGTTTAATTTCTGGTATTTTGGATTTACAGGCAGGTAAATAATAAACCCTAATAAACAACGACGGTCTGCTGAATTGACACACACAGCAAATATAAACGGTTATTAAAATTGTACAAAGCACGCAGGAGCATGCAAACAAATTCAAATCGGAGAATAATCATGTAGGAACATGCAAAATAGGTGACTAACCAACTCGCATAAAAATCTTCGGAGAAGAATCATGTAGGAACATGCAAAATATGTGCTCAATAACACACATCCGTAAAGAATATTTCAGGAGAAATAATTTCAACGGAAAATTCCAATACATGCAGCATGCGCGCGCAGCCAACAGAAAAAATAACATCTGGAATCGGAATGTTCTCGAACAAATTTACGTATCCACCACAGGCAGTTGCAGACATAAAAAACAAAAAAAAAAGAAAAACAACCACCAAAATGCAAACTGTTGCTGAAGTCGACACAGTTGCAAATTCTCAGATCTCAAACGAGAAGAGAGAATACAAATGCAAAAGGAATGGAAAAATCATACCTCTGGTACTGGCATTTGCTTCAGTTCAGAATTGAATTTTAAAGTGCGCGGTCGTAGTATAGAGAAAAAACAATAATAAAGAAAAAAAAAACAACAAGGACAAAGAAATATAAACAATAAAAATATAAAAAGAAAAATGCCCAAAAGAGGTATGTAAATATTTTAACAACAATCAATAACAATTAGTGAATATATTGCAGTGAATTCAAATTGTAAAGTGTGTGTGTGTAGAACTAGCAATGGCGTGCGTCGCGTCGTCGCCGTCAGCTTGAGAAGTGTAGTGGCAGTGTAGTAGGTATAATTTTGTCAGAATTCAGGAGAATTTCGTTATGTTCGCGAAATGAACAGTGCTAGGAAGCAAATAAAAAATTTTTATGGAAAGCTAGGAAGCAATTGGGATATATTGATTTCTCTTCTGAACGGATTCAGCGAAAAAAGAGAAAATTAATTTATGCTAGGAAGCAAGATTCACAACCTTAATTTTTATTATTTAATTTAGGTAGGGAAGTGTATTGCTGCAAGCATGAAACAGTGTCAGTGTTTAGAGCAAAATGAATTTTGCCTTGAGGACAAGGAAAATTCTCCCCGGAGGAATTTTGAATATTATTCAGGAGAATTTCACTAGGAAGTGAATTTATATTCAGGGGAATTTCACTAGGAAGTGATTATATATTCAGGAGAATTTCACTAGGAAGTGATCATATATCCGGGAGGATTTCAAAAAATAGCTAGGAAGCAAGGGATAATCCAGGAGGATTTAGGAAATAGCTAGGAAGCTTGGGAAAATCTTTAAAAGTTTTTTTTTGTGTGTCAGGTAAGCAATAACGTGCGTCGTCGCAGTCATCTTAGAGGGAGTGGTGAATTGAAATATGTTTGGAAATCGGAGAATTATTTCTTTTAAAACTATGCTATCAAACAATTCGGATTTAATAATTTTCCTTCTGAACGGATTCAGAGAAAACAGGAAAATTTAATTATGCTAGGAAGCAATTTGGAAATTTAATTTCTTTTCTGAAAGGATTCAGATTAAAAAGAAGAAATTAACTTATGCTAGGAAGCAGGAATTTAAATCTTTTATTAATTTAGGTAGAGAAATGGAAAATACTTGAGAACGAGTATAGGAAAGTACTAGGAAGTACTAAATCAAATATTTATCTGAGGACAGGTTTGGAAAGTTCTAGGAAGAACTATTTTGGAATATTTGCCTGAGGACAGGTCAGGAAAGTTCGAGGAAGAACTATTTTGGAATATTTGCCTGAGGACAGGTCAGGAAAGTTCGAGGAAGAACTATTTTGGAATATTTGCCTGAGGACAGGTCAGGAAAGTTCGAGGAAGAACTATTTTGGAATATTTGCCTGAGGGCAGGTCAGGTAGGGTAGAACTATTTGGGAAAAATTACTTGAGGACAAGTATACAGAAGTTCTAGGAAGAACTATATTTAAAAAATACTTGAGGACAAGTATGGGGAAGTACTAGGAAGTACAAATTCAAATATTGGACTTGAGGACAAGTATTGAAAGTCTTGGAAGGACTGGGGAATAAATGAGAAAATTCTAAATACCTGAATAGCATGGTCTAGGAAGAATTAATTTATAAGATAATAAGAGGTTACAATTAATTTTCGTTGTCAACGTAACACACACACACATTTCGCATAAATCTTCTCTAAGAGAATGAAAATTTATCCAGGGATATATGAAATAAAAAGAAGTATTTTTTTTCCTCACTGTACAAGGTAAAAAGAAGCAGGCGGCACAAGAATTGCCGAATCAAGAGCAGGAGCAAGCACAGGAGTGCCAACCAGATCAAGCACAGGAGTGCCAACTCGAACAAGTACAGGTGTGCCAGCAGGAGGGTCAACAGGAGGAGCGAGGAGGAATAAGGCAGTTTGCCACTCTGCAAAGAGCCATTTCAAGGGCCTTGGCAAATGCGAAGTCGGAAACTACCAATACTTCGTCCAAGGAGGGTATGCTGCTGAGAGCAGATCGACTACTTCAGCTTTGGGAAGAGGCTAATGAGCTTTTCCTGTCATTAGTAGAAGAGGCAACCGTCGAAGATTTGTCGGACTTCTACAGAAGAAGACAAACAAGCAGGAGCTTTGGGAGCAGCCAGGCCGGTAGCAGCAGGAGTTGCAGGTACAAGCCACAGGTGTGGCAGAAAATGACGAAACCAATAGTAGCGTACACAGGAGGTGTACCCAAAACGTTAGTTAGTGTTTGTGAAGGATGTGGAACGGATTCCCATCCGCTTTTCCGCTGTTCGGAGTTCCAGGCCTTGAACCTGTTTGGAAGGAGGGATTTCGTTTCCAGGAGGAAAATATGTCCCAACTGCCTAAGAAAAGGACATCGTAGGGAGAACTGTACTGCAATCAAATGCAGGATGGAAGCATGCAAGAAGGATCCTGCACACAACAGCATGCTCTGTCCAGTGAAACAGGAACAAATTTCGGTGCTTAATCTGAGGATGGAGAGTGCCCAAAAGGACATCGCTAGGAAGCGAAGGCCCTGACTAGATGAAGTCAGAGCGAAGAGGATCAGGAACGATTCCAATACCACTTAAGCCCCACAATTCAAGCCAGGAGGTAAAAATAAAAATAAAAATAAAACTAAATAAAATATAAGGGGATGGGGGGAAATACTTAATTAGTATTCTTAATTACCAATAAATTTTATAAAACATATTTTTATTTTTTCTTATTTTTTGGGGATTTTCAGGAGGGAAAACAAACTTCATGCCAACTATTTTAGTAAGAATAGAAGAAGGGGGGTTCAATATGGGCCGATAAGAGGGTTATTGGACACTGGTTCGGAACTTAACGATATAAGTTATAAATTAATACAGGAGTTGAAATTAACAACATTGCCTCACCACCAGGAAGGCGGTAGGCATTAGCAATGTTCCTTTGGGAATAAACAAAAAATTAAATTAAAATTATTACCGTGGTATAAGTCAAAAACCCATGAGGACATGGAAGAAAGTTTTTTGGTTTTACTTAAAGAAAGCAACTGGGTAGCTACAATTCCTTCAGTAGCATTGAATTTATAATGATTCATAATCCATCAAACGTTTCATGGGCCGACCCAGAATATTGGAAACCTAATCCAGTTCAACTTCTTTTCGGGGTGGGGTTTTTCGCTAAAATAGTCACGTCCATTGTACAGAGGAATATAGGGGGAATGACACTAATAGAAACGCTAGTAGGGATTGTGATTTTTGGAACACAATCAGAATTGGTAGACGAATTGACAGGACAGTCTACTTCGTGCATCCAATATAGGGAAGAAGCTCAGTTGGATAAACTATTGGAAAGACTTTGACAACAAGATCAAGTCAATTCATGTCCACAATGGACAGAAGAGGAAATTTTAGTGGAAAACCACTTTATGAAAACGTATACACGAGAAGAGTCAGGAAGATTCATTATTAAAATTCCGTTAAATGAGGACATTAAAGAACTAGGAAGTTCAAGGGAGATTGCTTTAAAACGTTTCTTATATTTAGAGAGGCGGTTAGCAAAACATCAGGAGATAAAAAGAATCTATGTAGAAAAGATGAGGGAGGAAATTCAGATAGGTCATCTGAAATTGGTCACGGAGAGACCACAGATAGGAGAAATGGTGTATTATATACCGCATCATTGCATTCCAAAGGATAATAGGATTGTTTATGACGCAAGTTGCAAAACTGACAAGGGATTGTCACTCAATGACATTCAATTACTCGGGCCAAAATTGCAAAAGGATTTGCATGAAACTATTATGAGGTTTCGTAGACATAAGGTAGCAATATATGCAGATATTCGCAAGATGTTTAATCAGGTAGGGCTTGACAGGAGTCAATGGAATTTACAAAGGATATTTTGGAGAGAGGACTCTAACCAAAGATTACAGGAGTATTATTATTTTATTATTATTAAAAATTCTTTATTTGACCAAAACTCGAGATACATTTGAAACATTTTACAAGAACATTAGCATGGCAAAATATATATTTGCCGTCTGCCTGAAAATTGACATTTATCGAGAATAAACAAAAAGAATGTTTAAGATTATACTTAATAAATAAATAGATTTAATTAATTAAAATAACATAGCATCCAATGTTTTTTTTTTTTTATAAATATAAATTCCCTGATGAAAAAAGACAGATACATAATATTCAAAATAATTTAATTTACTCTGAAAAACTGTTTCGATAATCTAAGGCATGATCAATATAACTATAAAGATTTTTCCAACCGTACTCTCCGTTTAAGATTTCTTTTGCTTCCTGGAGATTGAGAAAGCTCTTTGAGAAATAAAGTCTTCGAAGTTCCTGCAGAATCGGGCAAACGGCTAAAAAGTGGTTGACATCTTCGTTTTCATTTCTGTTGCAGAGGTTACACCTGGGATTATCATTTCTGTGAGGTTTGTAGTTCAAATCAAGCATCTCAGTCCTTGTTTTAAACAACGTACCTATTTGTTTTGCAGACAGTTTGCTATTAAAATAATTGTTTACAAACAAAGTGTGATTGAGTTGCTTATAGACCAATCTGCTTGGGGAGGTTTGAGCTCTATTCAAGAACTTAAGATACAATGAATCATCCACCAAAGCAATACAATCATAGAAGCTACCTTTCCAATCAGCAGGAGAAATTGTTCTAAGATTTAGATCAAAACTGTGCGCATTTGCTATCTCATACCATTCTTTAAACGGCGACAAATTCCTTCGGAATGCGAAATCCATCATTTGCTTATAGAGATTTTCATTTGACCTTTGCATTACTTTAACTATGTAATCGGCATTAAATTTAAGATTTTTTAGAAAAGTTGGCGGGATACCTGATTCTACATGTATAGCGTAAGTTGGAGTGGAATTTGGGAGTTTAAAAATTCGCTTGAAAAAGTAGCGTTGCACTATCTCAAATTCATCGAGATCTTGGTAACCAAATACTTGAGTTGCATAGCATAAGCATGAGTTTATAGTGGCTTCAAAAACTCTAAATTTAGCCGATATGTCAATGTACTTATTGCAGAAGATTTTGTTCCAAATAAGGTTAATTGCAGTTTTTGCTGACAAGCATTTTTCTTTGACGTGGGGACGAAAATCCAGATTGCTGCAAAACAGAACACCTAAATACTTAAATTGGTTAACCACCTCTATAGGTTCATTATCCAATGACCATGACTCGAGCGGGTTCCTCCTTCGACGTGTGCTTTCAAAGATCATAATTTTTGATTTTGCGGTGTTAATTTTCAAATCCCATTTATCACAGAAAGTTTTCCGTCTATTAATTTGTAACTGTAGTGTGGTTGGGTTGTCCGCCAAAACAACTAGGTCGTCTGCATAAAGTAGAACCTTAATAAGTAGGTTTCCAAACCTTACACCCCCAGGCAAATCACTGGAGACATCGTCAATAAAAAGGGAGAACATAATCGGGCTTAAGGAGCAACCTTGGGGCACGCCGCTTTCAGTTTTGAAGAAACTGGACATGGAGCTTCCATTTGACACAGCAGCGCAAGTATTGGTGAGGAGAAGTTTATAAAGCTTTAAAAATTTCGCCGATATACCTAAATTCGCTAATTTATAAACTAGTGAGTTCCGATTGATAGTGTCAAATGCTGCTCTAAAGTCGATGAAGAAGGCATACAGTTTTTGTTTGTTATCGATGAAACGTTTAGCTATATTTGAGAGTGCAAATATTTGGTCTACAGTTGAAAGACCAGAGCGAAAACCGGCTTGGAAAGTGCTTAGCAGTTTTTTCTCTTCTACCCACCTCATAAGCCTGCAATAAAGAATTTGGGTAAATATTTTTCTCAAGCAAGGAAGAATTGAAATGCCTCTATAGTTTTCTGGTGAGCTGGGATCTCCTTTTTTGAAAATTGGGCAGATTTGTGACATCAAAAAAGACTAAGGTATTTCTTCCTTTTCAAGAAGCTTATTAAAAAAATCAAGAAGAAGATTTAGGAAGGACGGGGAGGAGTTTTTATAGAACTCGGCTGGAATTCCATCTAGCCCGGCTGCCTTATTGTTTTTCATATTCTTAAGAGTTGTTTGTAATTCATTATTTGAAATAGGTTCATCTAGTTCTGGAACAGAGATTGAGGGTAGAGCATATTGAAAAAGTTGTGAGTTTGTTGTATCGTTTAGAAGTCTCTTAAAATGATTTGCTAGTAACTCGATATTTATTGTTGTTGCTGAAAATTTTTTGCCGCCACCTAACAATCTTACTTTACACCAAAATGATTTCGAGTCCTTACATTTGGATAAACTTGTTGCTAGACCACACATAAAAGCTTTTTGTTTATCTTTGCATACTCTCTTATAAGTTTTGTTTGCATCTAAATAAAGTGATTTAAAGAAACTAGACTTGGTTTTCCTAAAAATTTTGAGCATTGTGAAAGATTTTTTTCTGAGTTTTATGCATTCCCAGTCGTACCACTCAGCAGTAAAATTTTGTTTGTTTTTGGTTGGCATGGCTGAACTCTTGATAATTTCAATTATTTCATCAGCCGACTGCTCACAAGACCAGGATACATTGCTCGGTAGGCTATTTACTTTGGCATCGAGTCTACGCTTGTAGAGCGCTACCTGACTATCGACCCATTTATATTTTTGTTGTGGTTCACTCAGAGTGGAATCGAAGTTGATAAATTGTATGGATGTCACTATTGGAAGATGTGCTGAATAGCTTACGGGTTGCACCTCAAAATCCTCAATTGCAGTTAGCCAATCACCTCTAGCCAAACAATAATCAATCATAGAACAACCCTGACCAGAAACAAATGTAAGTTCACCTCTGCTATCTCTTTTAGTTATTCCATTCATAACCATTAAACCGAAGTCTTCAACCAAATTCATTAAACGCCTGCCAGAACTATTAACGGTTATGTCCAAAGACCTTCTCAAACTCTCAAAAGCGTGTGAGGTTGATTACAGGAGTATTGGTTGACAGTAGTCACTTTCAGTCTAACAGCATCACCATATGTTGCAGTTAGATCAGTTATTGAAACTGCTAGGATGGCAAAAGAAGAATTTCCAATCGCTTGTAAAGCAATAGAAGAGGACTTCTATATGGACGATTGTGTGACAGGATCTCACACGGAGAAATCAGCTATCAAACTAGCCAAAGAGATTGATACTGTACTAAATACAGCAAAATTTGAATTGCGCAAATGGAAATCAAACAGCCAGGCGGTTGTTAGAGCTATGGATTCTGAGACTGAAAAAAACTATGTTGTTTTCAGAGGGGGAAGGTACAACTATTTTAGGACTAAAATGGTTGATAGAAGAAGACAAGTTCACCTTTACGGTAAAGAACCCAAAATTTGAAGGTGTAATAACAAAAAGGAAAATTGTTAGTCATGTAGCACAGCTATATGACCCAAATGGATATATATCACCAGTAACAATTATCGGGAAGATATTAATTCAGGACTTATGGAAATTAAAAATCAATTGGGATGAAAGACCACCCATAGATATAGAAAACAAATGGATCGAATTTTGGAATTCAATTATACACTTGGAAAAATTCCAAATAGATAGGTGGTTGGGAACGGGGAGTTATTCAAAAATACAAATTCATGGTTTCTCTGACAGCAGTGAATCCGCATTAGGGGCGGTGATATACGTTAGGGTTGAAGATGTAAATGGTATGATAACAAGCAAGTTACTTACTTCAAGAACTAGAGTAGCTCCATTAAAGATGGTGACTATTCCTCGATTGGAATTATCAGCAGCGGAGCTGCTTTCAAGAATGGTAAAAGGAGTTATCGAATCAATGGAATGGCCAACCGCTGAGTATGGGCTGTGGCTTGATTCTTGCCCTGCATATTTTTGGATAACAAAGGAGACAAGAGATCTCAGAACATATGTTGCGAACAGAGTCGCTTCGATACAATCAAATACAAATATGAAATGCTGGCGTCATATTGATGGCAAGGAGAACCCAGCTGATCTACTTACAAGAGGAGTCTTACCAAAGGATTTGGTGAACAATAATTTATGGCTACATGGTCCTAGTTGGATAACAATGGAAAAAGCGAAATGGCTAAGGAGCAAAATTATGGAAGAGATTCATCAGGAGATGGAAAAGGACTGTCATACTTCAAGGAACCACTGCAGATAAGATTAAGAGGATCCAAAAAATGTGTTCCATTTATTGAATATGTAGGAACATTAGAAAAAGCGATAAATATTCTCAGTTATGCCGGGAGGTATATACAGAATTGGATTAATTGGAGAAAACGACTAAAGGAATTATTAGGGGGAAAGAGACGGAAATCTCAAAGAGGTATGGTTCAACAGGATGTTTTACCACCCACTCTAGAGGAGAAAGCGGGAGCTATGTTATATCTGATACGGAAAAATCAGCAAGAAAATTATAACAAGGAAATAACTGCCTTGAGTGCGGGAAAGCACATACCGGACAGGAGTCCAATACAAGGTTTGAAACCAATTATAGATAAAGACGGGTTACTTAGGGTAGGGGGCAGGCTAGGTAGGTCAGAATTGGATTATGAAATGAAACATCCAGTAATTATTGCTAATGGTTCAAGGTTGGCGGAATTACTAATGGATAGCGCTCATCGACAAATGAAGCATGGAGGCATCTAAGTAATGATGCAATTTATAAGACAAAGGTACTGGATACCAAAATTAAGAGATGGATTAAGAAATCACATTCATAAATGTGTTGTTTGTGTGCGATTAAATGCACGAATGGAGGGACAACTGATGGCGGAACTACCATCAGAAAGGGTCCAGGTTGGGAAACCATTTTTAGCTACAGGAGTAGATTATGCTGGCCTTTTTGAATTAAAGGTCACCAGTGGGGAAGGAAGGAAGAATAGAAGAAAATGTTATGCTTCAATATTTGTCTGCCTAAGGACTAGAGCAGTTCATATTGAGTTCGTAGGAGATTTATTCACAATAGCCCTCATTGCTTGCTTTGAACGGTTTATTGCTAGAAGAGGAAGATGTGAAAAATTGTTTAGTGACAACGGAACAGCTTTCGTTGGCGCATCTAAAGAACTAATTAAAGCTTTAAAAGTCTTTTCAGATAAGGAAGCACTGGAGTATTTACATAACAAGGGAACAGAATGGCATTTTATGACCCCGCACCACACCCAGGAGGTATATGTGGGGCTGCGGATGGATCCATGAGATTTCATTTAAAAAGGATAGTTGGGCAAGGGATATTGCCTTATGAGGATTTCGGAACACTTCTACCTAAACTCTAGACCTCGTCACCCTCTGAGTGACGATCCAATGGACATTCAGGCGTTAACGCCGGGACATTACCTGGTAGGTGAGCCCTTAATTTTACCTCTTTCTTTCAGATTAGATGGAACCCCAGATACAGCAGGAGCTAAGCTATGGAAAGGGTGACAACAAATTATTAATCATTTCTGGGCTAGATGACAGTCAGAATATTTGACCACTCTGCAGGAGCGGAAAAAATGGGAAAAAATCAAGGAGAACTTAAAGGATATGCAAACTACTCCCAGGTAGGGATGGTTTGGTGAGGAAGGTTATCGTCCAAACTGCAAAACATAAACTACAACGACCGGCGCAAAGGATTTGCATTTTACCGGTTCGCCAGGAGGCGGGATTATAAAAACAGGATGTTTTTAGCCGGGACTGTTACGAATGGCAACACTGGCCATTCATGTCAGCACTGAAATCAGAGAATTCAGGAGAATTCAGCACATCAGCGTTTTTTGTTGCTTTTCTTTGACATGTAATTTATATGAGTTTTTAGTCTTGCTTTGTCCATCAGACATGTTTTGCAACCCTTTTAAACCGGAGATAATAAATGTGGGTTTTTTAATAATATTTTTCCCACAATAAAAGTCGTACCGTGTTTTATTTAATAAAGGGACTGAAACAGGATCCTTTTTGCCGCCCGGGGTATCACGAACAATTCTTAAGCAATAGAGGCAATGGTTTGGGTAAACATTTAGGCGGCGTAGGGGGAAACCGGAAGTTTAAATGGTTTCTATAGGAACGGTGTTATTCCCAAAAGATGAACAAACAAAATTCGCAAACAAAGTGATTCCATTGCTTTCCCGAAAAAGGCAATAAAAGTAAAAAGAACAAAGGAAAACACAAAATATACGAGCATTCAAATAAATGCTTAAAAGAAACAATGAAATCAAAAAGGTTAATGGCTCCGGGCGTTAGGTGCTAATAATAGAAAACATTTCAAATAGGTACTCGTTTCGGTTTTGCGAAGGTATTAGAACTTTTTAAGGAGCTGATAATTTTCTCTTAAATTTTTATTTAATTTTTGTAGACACAAACAATAATTGATAAGTTCACCACATTGACCATAGAGGAGGTATTACCTAGAGTCGCAACTTGTTCCCTTTTTTAAAAAAATCACCGTCCAAAAAATTGTGTGTTTACTCCCTTTTCTTGTGTCCGTGAATCTGTGTAATTCCATATCAATGCAAATGTATTGGTGCCTTACCATTTGAAATGCATTGAGAAACCTACAACACATTCGCATTGATATGGACATTTTATCAAATCTAATTTTTTAGGTCGAAAGAGAGCAAAATGCCTTGAGTTCTGCAAGAACATTATGATAACAAAAAGGATGTTTTTATTCTCGATCAATTTCCAATCCTGAAATTAACAATTATCGAATTTTTCTTTTCTATTGTTCGAATTGAAAAATAAACTTATTTTTCATTTTCCAGTTCTAGAATATCAAGTTAGCGAATGGGGTCAGAGGAGTGAATGTGACAAAAACTGTAGTTTTGGTATCATGACTCGCAGCCGAAGCATTTGCAGATAACTCAAAATGGAGGGAAACATTGTCCGTCGTTGGTGAAGAAACGTGGATACCAAGGATTATGTTGTCACGGATATCACGATAGGAAAGTTCAAAGAGGTGAGTTCAGTTGTGTGCATTGTAGACGATTATTTTTATCTGAATGAAATACGAAAAATGTTTTTTTGTTGTTGTTGTTGATGTTATGTCCCTTTTTTTAATTAGAATTGAGACCTTACTCTGTCCGTAAAAACTCTATTTTATGTATTCATCTTTCCCACATCACCTAGGGTCTGGCCACCTGTTTCGGGCTGCCTCGTTGTTCATTTTCAATAGTGGTTCTCATGTTCTCCCGACTTATCCTTTACTATACGCGCTACTTTTCGAAAATGTTAACTGTTGAGTTGAGTTCGTATGAGCTATCTTTTTCGTTACAGGTTTGTGAACGCTGTTATCGTTAGTCTTAGTCAAAATTTATGCAGCTCTACAATTGGAATTATTTAAGACTTAGCCTTGAAAAATAACTTAATTTTGTTTCGAGGTCGTGAACATTTAATGTTTAAAAGTTTTCAGCTTTAAAAAAATGTTTTTAGTTACCTTTCGGATTGTCTTTCAAAAGTTAACACATACCTAGTTAGCCTAGTTAAACCTAGTTAAACTTTAAACGCTGCAAAGCACATTTTCACCAACTATTAAAAATATACAGCCAACATCTTGGGCTTCATGTTACGTTTTTCATTTTGTTTGTAGGAATAATTGCCAGTATCCATTTAAAGTTATAGTCAAGAGGATTTCTCTTAACCCATAGCGTCTATTCTATAAGCCAAGCGAATGTTGAATCAACATGATGTAAAAAATTGTTTCTATTCACAAAGTATTACAGTTTAATAAAAAGAGATTAATCTCGTAGAAAACATGGGCGCAAAATTATAGTCGCTAATGAACAACTTTAGTGTGATACTAAGCTTAAAATGACGTTTGAGTCATATCTGAAACGTCATTTTAAGCTAGTATCACACTAAAGTTGTTCATTAGCGGACTATAATTTTGCGCCATGGAAGTTTTCCCCATCCGCTTGCCGCTTGCATTCGCTTCTGCTGCTACAGAAGAAGAACAAATAAGAAAAGCGAAACAGATTCTTTTTTTGGTAGATGGTTTTGCGAGCAATTATCAAGGATGCTCCCGGTCGTTGAAGGAAAAGGGGATATTAAAAACCAGAAGCCGTTTTGTAAACTGTTTTCCATTTATTCACTCATTGTTTTGCGTTGTATATGCAGTTTAAACATTTTTTTATACTTATCTTAAATTGAATGGTGAAGGTGGTTTCTATCGTTTAGCTGCGAAGAGGAAAGGAAAGTAACAGCGAGTATTTGCTTGTAAATAAATTGCATGCTTTGCCTTCAACGAGGTAAAATTGGGAAGTTTTGCAAAACTTTGATATTAGAAGTTTAGAAAAAAGATAATAATTTGCAATTATGCAAATTATTTTCGAAAACAAATCTTCATTAATTTCTTTTAAATCAATTCTTCATTTTTGTTTGAATTTAATAAAAGTTTAACAATGTTCAAACAAAGTTTAATTTTTTATAGCTTCTAATTATGCATCTGACATCTCCCAAAATCTCTTATGTAAAAACCGTCAAAGACGACTTCAACACTCTCTTCTAAACAATGAAACAGATGAAATCAAAGCTAAAACTATTCTCATTTTTAAATTCTCTTGACCCCAGGAAAAACCTCATTATCATAATTACGAACACTTTTTCCTCCTCACCTCGTTTAGTTTTCGTTTGGCTCGTTTTTCCTTGACCGAACTCAAATCCAAACCCACACATGGTTTGGTTTTCTTGATGTTTTTCTACTAACAGTAAATTGAAACTTGAACACAAAATAGTTACTCATCCACATTCGAAATCCAAAGTTTAAACGTGTGAAGCAAAGGAAAGGTATAAAGCATTTATGTCTCACATGATTCTGGTAATTATTTACCTACTTAAGTTTTGTGTAATGGAACAACCTTTTACTAGACGATAATGGTACCCAGTGAACGGAAGTCAGTTTTTTCTGTGCTACTTGTGCAAGTTTAATAAGGAATTTGGCTACAGTTTTCTTAATTATATTTTTACATTAATGACAAATGCGCAAGGTGGGTTTTAGAATATTCAACGTGGCACGAAAAAAACATTGTTGAAGTTAAAAATAGAGGAAAGCATTGCTATTACTAGCTAGCCGACCCGCAACACATTGTTTCTTTCAATCATAAACTGATGAGCACTACTACTGCCCTTTTTCAATCGAGATGAAACCTTAAAATTAATTATTCTGTTTATAATTTTTTACAGAGATGACGCTTTTTCTTCCGGATTTTACTTTACAGCAGCGTTACCAGACGGAATCTGCGACTTCGCTACAGGGCTACTTTCAAGCATAATCGAGCCCACGAGTGAGTAAATAATGTGGTTTCTTACACTGCTGTCGTTTTTGCTACTATAGTAGTATTTTACTCCTTTCGAGAGTCAAATGCTACTCTACTACCCTTAGACGAAATATACTCCCCAATCTTAGTAAACAAAATTTACCTATATTCTATGTAGTATGAGATAAAACAAGAATCGAAAATCAAAATTCTCACATTTCTAAGCTCATTTATATTAAATCAGTGAGATAGTTGGCCTAAATTTAAGTCAAAGTAACCAATTTATGAAAATTGCCAAACATTTTAACGTACATTTAAAGGTTCCTTAAACTACACACCTAATTCCACACCCTAATTACTCGAAAATGTTGAAAAAATGAGCCTGCCTTTTTTAAACACGCTTTTATGGATCAAGATCAGGATCACTTAAGTCTGTATTTGTAGGTACGTTAATGATTTTGGATCACTACACAACCTACACTGAAGATCCAGAAACGAAATTATAAGCATTAACAGAAAGGTAAAAGTTGAAAACTGTTGCAGAGTTCTTCAGGTTCTTCAGATTCCCAGAGATGCGAACAATAATAATTATTCAAAAGGACTGTTAATAATTATTATATAAACTTTTATTAGAAAAATTGAAACAGAAAATAAGAAAATTACAAAGAGCGACTGATTTATATGACGAGCAGAAAACAAGTGAAGCTTAGAAAACAAAAATCAAAAAGTATTTTCTTGAAAGTAAAAAACACAGTATATGTTTTCTTGAAAGTAAAAATACAGTAGTAGTTCGTTTGTACATATCTCCAACACGCCTCCTCAAACGGACTCGAACAACCCACACTTCGTTCTTAAATCCGTGACTTTATTTTCTGAGAGTGGTTTTGTCAGAAGATCTGCCAACATGTCTTCGCTTCTGCAGTATTCTGCTTTAATTAGACCTTTGTTGATGTAATCCTTGACGAACATATACACTAGTCAAAACAATTAAAGGAACACTTGAAAAAACTCTAAAATGGAGTGGTTTTTTGTAAGGCTGTGTCTCAGTAGAAAAAAGTCGGATTGAAGTGAAATAAAAAGTTTTTCAAAGGTTATCATTTTTTCTTTTCAAATTATTTTGAGTTAAAAAAGTACCGTTAGTCGTTTTTGCTTGAGCGAAAAAAATGTTCACTCAATTTCAAAATCGAAAAAAAAAATAAACTTTGAGGTTTCATAAAATGAACGGAAATTTTTTTCAATCCAACCAATCTAAGATTCAATTTTAGAATTTCGTTGGCTATAATTCACTGTTTGGTTCAGATCGCTACGATTTTTTTTCTAATCAAAAAATGGGTTTACATGCAAAAACACAATTTTGACTTTGGACCCTAATAACTCTGCTAAATATTGACTTATGTCCCTTTTTTTAATTAGAATTGAGACCTTACTCTGTCCGTAAAAACTCTATTTTATGTATTCATCTTTCCCACATCACCTAGGGTCTGGCCACCTGTTCCGGGCTGCCTCGTTGTTCATTTTCAATAGTGGTTCTCATGTTCTCCCGACTTATCCTTTACTATACGCGCTACTTTTCGAAAATGTTAACTGTTGAGTTGAGTTCGTATGAGCTATCTTTTTCGTTACAGGTTTGTGAACGCTGTTATCGTTAGTCTTAGTCAAAATTTATGCAGCTCTACAATTGGAATTATTTAAGACTTAGCCTTGAAAAATAACTTAATTTTGTTTCGAGGTCGTGAACATTTAATGTTTAAAAGTTTTCAGCTTTAAAAAAATGTTTTTAGTTACCTTTCGGATTGTCTTTCAAAAGTTAACACATACCTAGTTAGCCTAGTTAAACCTAGTTAAACTTTAAACGCTGCAAAGCACATTTTCACCAACTATTAAAAATATACAGCCAACATCTTGGGCTTCATGTTACGTTTTTCATTTTGTTTGTAGGAATAATTGCCAGTATCCATTTAAAGTTATAGTCAAGAGGATTTCTCTTAACCCATAGCGTCTATTCTATAAGCCAAGCGAATGTTGAATCAACATGATGTAAAAAATTGTTTCTATTCACAAAGTATTACAGTTTAATAAAAAGAGATTAATCTCGTAGAAAACATGGAAGTTTTCCCCATCCGCTTGCCGCTTGCATTCGCTTCTGCTGCTACAGAAGAAGAACAAATAAGAAAAGCGAAACAGATTCTTTTTTTGGTAGATGGTTTTGCGAGCAATTATCAAGGATGCTCCCGGTCGTTGAAGGAAAAGGGGATATTAAAAACCAGAAGCCGTTTTGTAAACTGTTTTCCATTTATTCACTCATTGTTTTGCGTTGTATATGCAGTTTAAACATTTTTTTATACTTATCTTAAATTGAATGGTGAAGGTGACGACAGTTTTATCGATGCAACATGCAACCCTAACCACACCTCGTTTCATTTTTTTTTTCAATAAAAAAAGAGCAGTTTCTATCGTTTAGCTGCGAAGAGGAAAGGAAAGTAACAGCGAGTATTTGCTTGTAAATAAATTGCATGCTTTGCCTTCAACGAGGTAAAATTGGGAAGTTTTGCAAAACTTTGATATTAGAAGTTTAGAAAAAAGATAATAATTTGCAATTATGCAAATTATTTTCGAAAACAAATCTTCATTAATTTCTTTTAAATCAATTCTTCATTTTTGTTTGAATTTAATAAAAGTTTAACAATGTTCAAACAAAGTTTAATTTTTTATAGCTTCTAATTATGCATCTGACATCTCCCAAAATCTCTTATGTAAAAACCGTCAAAGACGACTTCAACACTCTCTTCTAAACAATGAAACAGATGAAATCAAAGCTAAAACTATTCTCATTTTTAAATTCTCTTGACCCCAGGAAAAACCTCATTATCATAATTACGAACACTTTTTCCTCCTCACCTCGTTTAGTTTTCGTTTGGCTCGTTTTTCCTTGACCGAACTCAAATCCAAACCCACACATGGTTTGGTTTTCTTGATGTTTTTCTACTAACAGTAAATTGAAACTTGAACACAAAATAGTTACTCATCCACATTCGAAATCCAAAGTTTAAACGTGTGAAGCAAAGGAAAGGTATAAAGCATTTATGTCTCACATGATTCTGGTAATTATTTACCTACTTAAGTTTTGTGTAATGGAACAACCTTTTACTAGACGATAATGGTACCCAGTGAACGGAAGTCAGTTTTTTCTGTGCTACTTGTGCAAGTTTAATAAGGAATTTGGCTACAGTTTTCTTAATTATATTTTTACATTAATGACAAATGCGCAAGGTGGGTTTTAGAATATTCAACGTGGCACGAAAAAAACATTGTTGAAGTTAAAAATAGAGGAAAGCATTGCTATTACTAGCTAGCCGACCCGCAACACATTGTTTCTTTCAATCATAAACTGATGAGCACTACTACTGCCCTTTTTCAATCGAGATGAAACCTTAAAATTAATTATTCTGTTTATAATTTTTTACAGAGATGACGCTTTTTCTTCCGGCTTTTACTTTACAGCAGCGTTACCAGACGGAATCTGCGACTTCGCTACAGGGCTACTTTCAAGCATAATCGAGCCCACGAGTGAGTAAATAATGTGGTTTCTTACACTGCTGTCGTTTTTGCTACTATAGTAGTATTTTACTCCTTTCGAGAGTCAAATGCTACTCTACTACCCTTAGACGAAATATACTCCCCAATCTTAGTAAACAAAATTTACCTATATTCTATGTAGTATGAGATAAAACAAGAATCGAAAATCAAAATTCTCACATTTCTAAGCTCATTTATATTAAATCAGTGAGATAGTTGGCCTAAATTTAAGTCAAAGTAACCAATTTATGAAAATTGCCAAACATTTTAACGTACATTTAAAGGTTCCTTAAACTACACACCTAATTCCACACCCTAATTACTCGAAAATGTTGAAAAAATGAGCCTGCCTTTTTTAAACACGCTTTTATGGATCAAGATCAGGATCACTTAAGTCTGTATTTGTAGGTACGTTAATGATTTTGGATCACTACACAACCTACACTGAAGATCCAGAAACGAAATTATAAGCATTAACAGAAAGGTAAAAGTTGAAAACTGTTGCAGAGTTCTTCAGGTTCTTCAGATTCCCAGAGATGCGAACAATAATAATTATTCAAAAGGACTGTTAATAATTATTATATAAACTTTTATTAGAAAAATTGAAACAGAAAATAAGAAAATTACAAAGAGCGACTGATTTATATGACGAGCAGAAAACAAGTGAAGCTTAGAAAACAAAAATCAAAAAGTATTTTCTTGAAAGTAAAAAACACAGTATATGTTTTCTTGAAAGTAAAAATACAGTAGTAGTTCGTTTGTACATATCTCCAACACGCCTCCTCAAACGGACTCGAACAACCCACACTTCGTTCTTAAATCCGTGACTTTATTTTCTGAGAGTGGTTTTGTCAGAAGATCTGCCAACATGTCTTCGCTTCTGCAGTATTCTGCTTTAATTAGACCTTTGTTGATGTAATCCTTGACGAACATATACACTAGTCAAAACAATTAAAGGAACACTTGAAAAAACTCTAAAATGAAGTGGTTTTTTGTAAGGCTGTGTCTCAGTAGAAAAAAGTCGGATTGAAGTGAAATAAAAAGTTTTTCAAAGGTTATCATTTTTTCTTTTCAAATTATTTTGAGTTAAAAAAGTACCGTTAGTCGTTTTTGCTTGAGCGAAAAAAATGTTCACTCAATTTCAAAATCGAAAAAAAAATAAACTTTGAGGTTTCATAAAATGAACGGAAATTTTTTTCAATCCAACCAATCTACGATTCAATTTTAGAATTTCGTTGGCTATAATTCACTGTTTGGTTCAGATCGCTACGATTTTTTTTCTAATCAAAAAATGGGTTTACATGCAAAAACACAATTTTGACTTTGGACCCTAATAACTCTGCTAAATATTGACTTACAAAAAAAAAATAAAGGCAGATTTGAAAAATTTGTTAAATTTTCTACACAAAAACATTTTGAAAAAATAAAAATATTGCTTTTTTCAATTTTTTCTATCAATTTGAAAAAAGGTCCAAAATACGCATTTTTCAATTTTTTCATAAAAACTACCGTTATTTTGTGGTTTTCAGTGATACAACTAATCTGATTTTGGTGAAAATTTCACATCAATACGATTAACCGTTTCTCTGTTTCGATCAATCAAACTTACGAAACACTTTTTCTTCAATTTTAACGAAAGTTTTGTTTTTTCTCATTTTTCTGTTCTTTTGAATTTATTTATTTTTTTAATTTTTTTATTTTTTCCATTATCATTATGATTATGTGAAATTCGGACGAATTTCCTTGATTTTGATGAAAATTCATCCGAATTTTTGTCAGTCAATATTTAGCAGAGTTATTAGGGTCCAAAGTCAAAATTGTGTTTTTGCATGTAAACCCATTTTTTGATTAGAAAAAAAATCGTAGCGATCTGAACCAAACAGGGAATTATAGCCAACAAAATTCTCAAATTGATTCTTAGATTGGTTGGATTGAAAAAAAATTTCCGTTCATTTTATGATAAATCAAAGTTTATTTTTTTTCGATTTTGAAAATGAGTGAACATTTTTTACGCTTAAGCAAAAACGACTAACGGTACTTTCTAAACTCAAAATAATTTGAAAAGAAAAAATGATAACCTTTGAAAAACTTTTTATTTCACTTCAATCCGACTTTTTTCTACTGAGATACAGCCTTATAAAAAACCACTCCATTTTTGAGTCTTTTCAAGTGTTCCTTTAATTGTTTTGACTAGTGTATTTGGTGTCTATGTGTATTGATCTGTTGCTATATTTTTCACTTGTCAGCAATTTAAGGCAGCTTTGGTTGTTTTCCCAGATATGCATTGATGTATTGAAGTCTTCGTTTACATCAGCTAATAACCTTTTCAGCCAAACGGCTTCACGACTTGCTTCCGCCAAAGCAATGAACTCGGCTTCGGTAGATGATAAGGCTACACACGATTGTTTCCGACAGCACCAACTAACTGTGTCACCAAACACTTTAAAAATATAGCCGGAATTCGATTTCCTCTCCTTTCGGTCTTCTGCCCAATTAGACACCTTGTTGATTAAGACATAACTTCAGAGAAGATGATCCCTTCAAGTATCTTGCAACTCGCTTTAGCTCGTTCCAGTCTTCAGTTGATGGCTTCGACACTTTCGAAGCTAGTATACTTTTACTTGCTGCTATGTCCGGTCGAGAGTTAACTGAGATATACAGAAAACATCCAATATACTTTTGGAACTTTTCATTATCAGTCAAGTAGTTTGTTTCATCACTTGACTTTCCATAATTAACATGCATCGGTATCTTCGACGGTTTGGCATCTTTAAGTCCCATTTCTTGGATAACTTTATTTATATAAGCAGATTGACTAATTGAAAAATTACCTGCACTGTCTCGATGCACTTCGAGTCCAACATAGTTTCTAACTGGTCCAAGATTCTTCATCTCAAATTTCGATTTCAATAAGCATTCGGCATCATCGATAGGTTTTTGACTTTTACTTATGACCAATAAGTCATCAACATATATAAGGATATAAATCCAGAACTCATCATCTAACTTTTTGAAAAGACACGGATCAACGTCACTCTGATGATATCCATTTCCTAAGAGAAGGTTACTGATTGTTTGATTCCACGATCTCGCAGATTGCTTCAACCCGTAGATAGCTTTCTTCAGCTCACAGACTTGATGTTCCTTCCCCTCCTTTACAAAACCCATCGGTTGTCGCATGTAAACAGATTCTTCTAATTCGCTGTTCAGAAATGCTGTCTTCGCATCTAGATGCAAAACATGCATTTTTCGATGTCCAGCTACAGCCAATAGAGTTCGCAAAGTAGTCTGACGAACGACTGGCGCAAAAGTTTCATCATAGTCCATTCCATGGCGCTGTAAAAATCCTTGTGCTACTAGACGAGCCTTGTAAACAATTTCACCTTTTGAGCCTTCTTTAGATTTATACACCCATTTACTTCCGATTGCTTTCTTGTCAGCTGGTAGATCTGTCAGTTGCCAAGTACCGTTCTTCTCAAGTGATTGCATTTCCTCGTTCATAGCACGCTTCCAGAATGCATTTTGTTCACAATCTATTGCTTCTTTGAAATGTATTGGGTCTGGTGTTTTTATAGCTCCTAGGATGTTGACTTCATTTGTGAATCTGTCAGGGGGCTTTCCTTTAGTTGACCTTGCTGATATTCTCTGTCTAACGACATTCGTGTCTGCACTCTCTTCAATTTGAAGATCATCTAACACCTCATCACAACCATAAAATACACTTTCAGAGTCCGAATTTGAGTCCAAGACTTCAATGTTTTTGTTGAATCTCTTTCCGATACAAACATCAAACGTGTCAGCTTTATTGCTGTCATTAGGAGTTATCTTTTCTTCTTCAATTTAGTCATTGGTTCATAGGCTCGTGATTACTCCTATTCAAATTTGGTTTCAAAAATCGAACATCTCTGCTGATAGTTATTCTTTTGGTGTTGCTGTTCAGAAGTCTATATGCTTTAGAATTTGTATCATATCCAACAAAAACTAGACACTCAGCCTTTTTGTCCCACTTCTTTCGTTTTTCTTTGGCGAAATGTGCGAAACATAGTTCACCGAAAGTTCGAAAATGTTTAAAGTCTGGTTTCTTACCGAACCATAGTTCAAACGGCGTTTTGTCTGTCGCTTTCGTGGGCAGTCTGTTTTGAATATAAGTCGCGGTTACAATGGCTTCTGCCCAGAACTCTTGGTTCAATTTTGCGTCGATCACATACATCTAGACATTTCGACTAGCGACCTATTTCGCCTTTCAGCAACCCCATTTTGTTGTGGAGAGTAAGCTGCTGTAAGTTCTGATTTTATTCCCTCCTTCTTGAGAAATTGTTGAAAATTCTGTCCAACATATTCACCGCCCCGATCAGATCTAAGCACCTTTACTGTACGTCCAAATTGCGTCTTCATCGTCTGAATAAATTCTTTACACTTATCGAATACGTCTGATTTCTGATGTAACAAATATATTGTCGTATACCTGCTGTAATCATCGATAAACGTTACTACATATCGATAACCACTTGGACTGACTATCTCCATCGGACCGCAGACATCCGTGTGCACTAAGTCCAGTATGCCTTTTGACGAACTTTCGGATATCTTTGGAAACGGCAACCTTGCAGATTTCCCTTGGATGCAAACTTCGCAAGATTCCTTAGTACCACACTCTTGAATTGGCAAACCATAGCACATATCTTTTGTGTTCAAATGTTTGATTGCATCTACGTCTCTATGGCCCAACTTACGATGCCACTGATGGATGCAATTTTCTTTATGAACAGCAGCAACTACTTCTCGTGGTTGACGCAAAACGTACAAAAGAGAAATTAGATCTCCAACAACGACCTGAACACCAAACTTCCAGATCTCGCACATCTTGTTTTTAAACACCACCCTGCACCCTTTCTGAACCAAACAAGACACTGATAACAAATTACCTTTGATTTTCGGGACAAACAGGACATTCTCAATTGTAACAGTTGTCTGTTTGTTTTTGTCATTCAAAAAATTCAATCTACATGTGCCCTTACCTTCAGAAAGTACTTCTGTGCCATCTCCAATAAAAACTTTTTCTTTAATTGATGAATCGAAACTTACGAAATAATCCTTTATGTTGGTGATGTGACACGAGGCACCAGAATCCAGAATCCAACCAGAACCAATACCTGAAGATGTCAGAAAACTTAAATTGTCTGGAGACTTCGAGATGTAGTTGGCATGCTGCTTCTTTTTGTTCTTCCATAGTTGGTATTGACGGCAGTTCTTCCTTAAATGTCCTTTCTGATGACAAAAATAGCATTCTGTTGTGACGTTGGTAATCTTCATTGCTCTTTCATGTTGCTCCGTTTTGGGATTTTGTCTACGTCTGTATTCCTCCAAAAGTTTGGCTTGAACAACATTGAAGGTAAGCTCGTTTTCATTAGATGTTCTTGTTTCCAACGCAGTAATCATTGTGTCGTAGCTTCGAGGTAAGCTACTCAACAACATCGCAACGCTCCATTGCTCAGACAACCTTTCTTCACCAATGGCAGCAAGACGTTCAAACGAATCAACCATTTCGTTTATATGTGCCTCAATATTTCCATTCTCCTCTGCACGAAGACTGCATATTTTGCGCATTAATTGCACTTTGTTACTCAAAGTATTCCTTTCATGATAGGCTTTCAGGCTATCCCACGCCTCCTATGCTGTCTTTGCCTTACGAATGTGTTGCAATTGATTGTCCTCTACTGACAAAGCGATAGTGGCTCGGGCTTCATCATCCTTAGCACTCCATTCCGGAGTCGCTTCATCCGGCTTGACACCAGATACACAAAGCCATAAGCCCTCCTTAATCAAAAGCATCTCCATTTTGTACTTCCAGACAAAATAGTTATCGCTTCCCAGTATCGAGAATCGTGTGTCCGCCATCTTACCTTATTTTCTTTAGATACATTCGCAAATTTAATTTGAATTTAAATGGGATCTGGGCCCATAACCTGTTGCAGAGTTCTTCAGGTTCTTCAGATTCCCAGAGATGCGAACAATAATAATTATTCAAAAGGACTGTTAATAATTATTATATAAACTTTTATTAGAAAAATTGAAACAGAAAATAAGAAAATTACAAAGAGCGACTGATTTATATGACGAGCAGAAAACAAGTGAAGCTTAGAAAACAAAAATCAAAAAGTATTTTCTTGAAAGTAAAAAACACAGTAGGTATATGTTTTCTTGAAAGTAAAAATACAGTAGTAGTTCGTTTGTACATATCTCCAACAAAAACTAGATTAAACATTTTGTAATGAAATAAATAAAATTCAACTGGTGGAATTACTATAAATAGAACTGTAAGAAAACCTAACCTTTTTAATCACAAGACCTCTGTCGCATGCATTCAACTTTTTAAAATCTGAAGTGATATTTTCCGTGGTTAAATTTATAATTAAGGGACAACTTGAGGAACCTTTAAATATCAATTCGTCAGAAAAGTGGGAAACTCAAACTAGCGAAAAAGAATTATAGGCAAAAACATTTGATTTGGAGCCGTTTTCTTCACTTATTTCAACTTGTGAACCTTTGCAGTTGAGAAACTCAAGAGTTGAATTTTAAAGTCAAGCTGAAGATTGTTTTTCTTTACTTACGTAACTTTGAATTCAGAGTTTTAAATTTGAAAGTAGTAGCCACTGGGAAACTCATAACAATTTGGAGTAGTTATGTTAGAAACATGATTTTTTGCTTTTGGAGACAGTGAAAGCAGCTGCGCGATGAAATTCTGAATCAAGAAGAAAAAAGACGACAGATACCTCTTAATAATGACATAATAGCCTCCTCCGGCAAAAATGTTCTCTAGGAAGTACCAGGCCAAAATGACCATACAGGAAACTACTTTTGTGTTCGAAGACCCGCCAATCAAAGAAATCTCTTGGGAAAGAGTATAAACCCTTAAAAGTAAACGCAATACATAATTGTGTGCATACAGATAGTGCATAGTCACTAGTCAGTTAGATTTTTAAACTTTTTTTCCCTACTCTGGAAAGAAGTTAAGGGTCCTTATAGGAGCGCCATTGTGGTGATCAATAAGGAATCCCTGGCTCCGCTTGCGACTACTAAAGGCATCATAAGATACGGTTTTGAGACCGTCACCCTAAAGGTCTACAAAAAAGATGAGGTGCCTGCAAATAGCGAGCCTCCACCCCAACTTGAAGGTGAACCTGCGGCCGAAATGCCTGGTACATCGTCATCCCTACCACCGGTAGTTGACGTTGTACCCTTGTCTTCTCCGGCGGCGGTTCAACCTTCTACTGAAGTCGACAACAGTCATACCTTAATGGAGACTGAGGACTGCGTAGACACTCTTTTGAACGAAGAAGAACTGTTGGCCTCTTCTTCCGATTCAGAAGATACAAATAAAACTGTGGTGGAGGTTGATCTGCCTAATTGTATCCAAAATGATGCAGTTAGTGCAGATTAATCTCCAACACTCCATCAAGGCTTCGGCCTCTCTCCTACTTCGACTGGCCAGAAGTGGAGAAGCCATCGTCCTGATCCAGGAACCATGGATAGTCAAATCCATTGTTCGTGGACTCAGGACTCCAGAATACTACATACTGTATGCGAGAGATAAAGGTGAACCCAGATCTTGCATATTAGTCAAACGTAGCATAAATGTATTTTTACTCCATAATTTCAGTGATAGAGATACCACCGTAGCTAGACTGGAAACAGCCAACGGAGCTTTCTGGCTAGTGTCGGCATATCTTGGCCATGACCACCTTGGCCCTCTCCCTGGTCAGACACTGGAGAAGATCATCACTGAAGCGAAACGGCAGAAAATCAGCCTCATAATTGGAAGCGATGTGAACGCTCATCATACAGTGTGGGGGAGCACTAACATAAACGAAAGAGGTGAGTCACTTTTCGATTACATCCTAGGTACTAACCTCGTAGTAAGTAATGTTGGAAGCGAACCTACTTTTGTCACTAAAACAAGACAAGAAGTTCTCGATATTACTCTAGTCTCCGACTCAATTCATCACATGATTTTGGACTCTATGGTATCCAGAGAACACTCATTCTCTGACCACAGATACATCCAATTCAGAATCAATGTGGATGAAAAATCTAGTCCAATTAAATTTCGTAATTACCGAAAAACCCATTGGACCACTTATAAAACTACACTTCAAAGTTTAATTAAACCAGGGGTGGAATCGTATAAGCTGATAGTTGATAGTTGACAGTCAATTTTCTATACTTTTTTGCCTGAATTTGACTGTCAACTATCAAAAATTAGCTTACACGATTCCACTCCAGGACTCCTAAGTCCCTCTCTTAATGCTAGTGAACTTGACAACAAAGTCAAGGACTTAACCTCAGCTATGAACAAATCGTTAGAGATTGCCTGTCCACCCGTATGTGTAAGGGGAAAAAAGAAACCACATTGGTGGACCTCGGGCCTCGATTCGCTCAGGAAAGAATGTAGAAAACTCTTTAACAGCAAATATACAAGACAGGTTTCCGACTGGGACTCATACAAAAGTTCCCTGAACAAATACAAAACGGAACTAAGAAGATCTAAACGATCTTCCTGGCGTTCCTTTTGTGATAGAATAGAAGAAACCTCCGATGCCTCTAGGCTACGAAAAATTCTTTCAACAAATCCAGTGATGCCCAGCTGTCGAAAAAGAGCAGATGGCTCCTGGACAGCCTCAAGTGAAGAATCTCTAAACTTGCTACTAGACACTCACTTTCCAGGTAGCTCTCAAAATGTAACATGTAACAATCAGTTGCACTCAATTACTACTACATCACTTCCACAAGGTCTAATCACAAGGGATAAACTGCGATGGGCTATCAACACCTTCGAACCGTACAAATCGGCAGGACCAGACGGAATTATTCCAGCTGAACTCCAAGAAGCCTCAGACATAGTAACACCAATCCTTGAGGCATTGTTCAATAGCTGCTTGCATCTGGCCCATATCCCCTCAAGTGAAAATTGTTTTCATACCCAAGGCGGGAAAATGTTCGCAAGTTAACCCTAAAGATCTCAGACCCATAAGTCTATCATCGTTCCTTCTTAAGACATTAGAAAGACTGATAGATATACACCTCAGGGCAAATATTGATACAAGACTCATGTCTAATTCTCAACATGCCTACTGTATGGGAAAATCGGTTGAAACAGCGCTACACACCTTAGTACGCACTATCGAATACTCCCTCCATCATAAAGAGTATACTATGGTTGCATTCCTTGATATTGAAGGCGCTTTTAACAACGTGGACACATCTGCAATCACATCTGCACTGTCATCTCTGAATGTGGAGAGTTCGCTTGGAGAGTTAATTCATTTAATGCTTAACAGCAGAATAATTAACTCAGAACTCGGCGGCTTTTCCGCAAGAAGATCTGTCAGCAGAGGTACGCCGCAAGGTGGCGTTCTCTCCCCTCTACTCTGGAATCTGGTAGTTAACAAAATTCTTACCCGTCTGGATAGAGAGGGATTCAGAGTGATAGCCTATGCTGATGACGTTGCTATAGCTGTTTCAGGAAAGCATCTAAATACCTTAAAAGAACTCTTACAAAACGGTCTAAATAAGCTATCACTTTGGGCGAATCGGTGTGGTTTAGGCGTTAATTCACACAAAACCGATTTGGTCCTATTCACCAGGAAATATAAAATTCCGCACATCGACCCTCCTTCTATAAACGGTGTCCAATTAAAGTTTTCAGATGAATTGGAAGAGCAACATACTTGAAAGAATAAGAAAATCTACGGTAGCTCTTTTCACCTGCAAGAAAGCCATTATTGTTAGCAAATGGGGTTTGCAACCCAGAATCACTCACTGGCTATACACATCGGTAATCAGACCGATTCTTCTTTATGGTGTGTCAGTATGGTGGACTGCCTTGGACGTAAAAACGAACTGCGATAAGCTTAGTAAAGTGCAACGCTCAGCATGCCTAAGTATAAGCGGATCACTTCGTACAACCCCATCCGCGGCACTAGACACCCTACTCTATCTAACACCTCTGGACATAATCAGCAAACAAATAGCTGCTAGTTCTGCTATTCGCCTGAATGCCTCTTCACAGTGGACTAACAACAACATTGGCCACTCTGTTATTCTTAACTATTTAGAATCAATTCCTAAGCACACAGACTACACCATTCCTCAACTACAGTTCGATAGAAACTTTCAAACTTCTATCCCTCCCCGTTCCTTCTGGGAAAATAAAACATTCCTGGAAGACGAGGCAATCCACTTCTATACAGATGGATCGAAAACTAATGATGGGGTTGGTGGAGGTGTGTACTCCGAACGACTAAAACTAAGTCTCTCATTCAGCCTTCCAAATCATTGTAGCGTGTTCCAGGCAGAACTTTTGGCGATTAAGGAGGTCCTGTCCTGGCTCAGAGAAAACGTGGTATCCACATCTGATATCCGGATCTTCTCAGACAGTCAGGCAGCTATAAAATCCCTGGACTCTGTCTCTACAAACTCGATTACGGTCCAAAACTGTCGATCGTCTTTAATGGAGATGGCACAACAGTTTAATATTCACCTTCACTGGGTGCCGGGCCATAGAGACATTATAGGAAACTGCAAAGCCGACGAACTCGCCAAACATGGTACAACATTACCCATTAAGCCACAAATGGCTAATGTTGGTATACCAATCGCTACATGTAAACTTTTGATAAAACAAGATGCTATTAAGAGAACTAACATCAGGTGGAATAACATAACCACCTGTCAGGCAACGAAAAACATTTGGCCAAATTTGGACTTAAAGAGGTCCAGATGCCTGATATCTCTAAGCAGATTGCATATAAGCTCCTTAATTGGTGTCATTACCGGACACTGTCTAATTGGAAGACACGCTGCGCGACTGGGCGTATTTTCTAATGACTTCTGCAGAAGCTGTATGGATGAGGAGGAGGAGGAGACAGTTCTTCACCTCCTCTGCACCTGTCGTGCTCTTGCTCATAAACGTAGGATCCACTTAGGGGAATACTTCTACAATGATCTAAACGATCTCGAACACATTAACTTAAATAATCTTCTACGTTTCGTAAGGAACTCTAATTGGTTTCAATGAGCTTCGAAGAATAGCCTTCTTAGATTCATGTGGTATCACAATGGGCCTTTTGATTGGCCTAAGTGTGTCTCTTAACACCCATGACAGCCACTTTAACCTAACCTAACCTAACCTAACCTTCCCTACTCTATTCATACTTTCAAAGCTCAAGTCTTCGTAATTTTCTCTTCGCTTTATGATGATAACTTTAATGTTTGTTTAATTAAAAAAATTGTTTTACTAAATGCAGAAAACACACAGTATCTGACAGAAAATTGTACGTATGTTTAATGATCTAATTTAGTTTTTTGACAGTGACAGCCTCTAATGAAGACAACTTAAATCGAAATTTAAGGATAAAATCCTCAAATTGATATCAACTTCGATTGTATAAAAGGCTCCTCCTATCCGACAAACACACAATTTGGGTTTTAGAACTCCCAAAAATTAATAAGAAACTATCGTTTGCTAATAAACTTCAACCACATCATTTTTGAAACTTCAAAACGATCTGCAAAACCCATTATAAGTGATACTCAGACCCCTCTTTACCACTGGGCCCACTGGGCCCAGGCCCAGGGCCCCGTAATCACCAGGGGCCCCCAAATCGTTGAAACATCACTTAGGCCCGGTGCACACACGCGATTTTTGTCGCGGCGATATCGCAACTATTCAGTGCACACTTGCGACATTTTACCGCAGGTTTCAATCTTTAGAAAATTCTAACAATGGACTTTTACAGGAAGAAAAGAATTATTTTCGCACCAGGTAGGGTGTATAAAAATTAAGTTCTTAATAAAAAGAAACGACGTCACTGTCGTTAATGACCATCGGCTAACAAAAGGACTATTTTATTCGTAGTTTAAAAAGATGATAAAAAATCCTTAACATTTTTTTTAACTATTTTCGAATGAGTGTAAAATCTTTTTATGTGTTGGCGGTCAAAGTCTCACCAAAAATCAAAATCAAAATCAAATTAAAAGAAACCGGTATCAAAATCATCCGTAATTTCACTTTCAATTTGATAAAAACTTGCGGTAAATATCGCATGTGTGCACCGCACAATAGAAAACAATGTAATACAAGATACAAATGCGATTTTTTGTCGCCGCGACATCGCAGCGATATCGCAGAAACTTTTGCGACATTTTACCGCAGAAATGTCGCAGAAGTGTCGCTGTGATATCGCAAGTGTGTTTGCACCACTCCATTTGATTGTGAGTACCTTATGTCGTAAAAGCGATATCGCCGCGACAAAAATCGCGTGTGTGCACCGGGCCTAAAGAATGATCAGAATTCGTACTTTCCTTGCTGAACAACAACCTTTGCTGAACAATTTAAATCACATTCCCTGCGAAATTATATTCAAATTAAAACAGAAATATGAATAACTAACTGAGTGGCAATGCAGTTTGCTTTCTGACAGAAAAAATAAGAACACACATTTTGAACATCACTGTATCTGTATGAAAAAATAAAGATATCTAATGGTGTTTCTATATTTGCAACGCGCATACAAGTTTGCATCAACGCAATAACTCATACAAATGCGATTTAACTATCCGTCGGATGAACGGCACTCTTGTTTTTGGCCATTCAATGAGATAGATGAAAGATTACACTTCTCACTATTTGTTCTATAGGTCAATAGTAAAGAAATAGATAAGCTTATAGTAGAATCATTTTTGCGCATGCGGAATTTTCAGATATACTCTGGTAGTGTTAGTGTGCCCGGATTCCGAAAATAAGGACGACCTTTCTGAAAGGATGAGACTTTTTTTGACGGCTCTGGACCCTCTAATTCTGACTGGGAAAGAAAGATTTAAAATTGAAACCTTTCTTCCCATTGTCGACACACTAAGCGTTCATTTGAAATAGCGACTAGGTTCGTATACGAAGATTGTCCAACGTTTTGACTTTTTTTTTTATTGAAAAATCTGAATTCAAAAGACTTAAAAGAGAACTGCAAATCTTCTGCTAAATTTTACACCGAAGATGTGAACGGAGATGAACTACATGCTGAATGCCTGAATTTAAAATACTACTTGAAAATTAGTCGACACGAAAATGAAAAACTGACAACATTCTAGAGCTTTATAATTTTTTAAAAACTAATAAAATTGAAGATGAATTTCCAAATGTTGAAATTGCACTAAGAATTTTCTTAAGTATGATGGTGAGCAATTGCAGTGGGGAACGTTCCTTTTCTAAGCTAAAAAGAATCAAAAACGAACTCAGAACTACAATGATTCAAGAAAGATTGACATGTTTGTCGCTGATGTCAATCGAAAGCGATATCCTCAGAGGCATCGATTTTGAAGATGTGATCAATGATTTTGCTAATCTCAAATCAAGAAAAAGATCCCTTCAATAAATATTCCTTTCTTTTGCCTGAAAAAATATAGTCTGTGTCCTATATTGTTCTTTAAATTACATTCTCAATAACTTATTTAATTGTCTGTTATTTAAATGTTGTTTATTTTTGAATTTTTATATGAAATATTTATTCTTTGTTTTTATTTTTACATTGTTTATGTCTTTGTTTTAAATGCTGCAATAACTATGTATTTATCTTTTTAATGAATTAAAAATAAATTATTTATTTAAAAAATTAAAAGAATAAATATCAATTCCAATTTATGTGATTTTGTCTGTATACCTTAATTTCACAACATAACATTTTTATATAATCATACAGGGGCCCCATTTTCGAAAAGTGCCCAGGGCCCCCAAAAGGGTAAAGACGGCCCTGGTGATACTTTTTTCCGGAGGCGATTTATCGGGCTAAGTTCCTATAGTTAAAAAATTATACTACCCAAATATAGAAAATACTCCTCAAAATAATTCAAAAATACTCCCCATTACATTTTTGGAACGACAGCACTGGTTTCTTAATGCTTAAGAAAACGAACACAACCGTTCATTTTATTACTTCACACAAAGTGTCCTGCTTTTAGGTCTTGTAATTTTCTTTAGTTTTGTCCAAGTCAAATCTACATCAGGAAATTATTTTTTATAGACAAAACCGAAAAAATGTTTAAGAAACACCCCAAGGATTTAATTTCATTCTCGGCTTCGTTTTTGGTATTTTTTCGTTACCTCATCTCTTCTGGGCTATGGCGTAGACTGTTCCAAAGAAAAACTTGAATAACGACAAAACAATTTTTGAATAGGTATGACGTTAATAGGTACAGCAGTATTGTCCTACCTGGTCTTTTGTTAAATATTTTTTTTTACTGTAGTGTATGTTTTCTCCTTCTTTTGAATGCGACAAGAAAATTCATGAAACGTAAAATTTATTATTAAATTTGAAGATTTTTACCCAAAAATAAAAGTGAGTAATTGAAGCTGCGTTGGGCTTCACATAAAATATGACACAGGAAACATTTGATTGAGTCCTGGTTAGTCTACTTTGACAACAGAGCCTTAACGACTCGTTTAGCATTTTAATATCCTTGTGGATGTTTGCATTAAATAATATCAAAATGCTTATAAAATTCACACAACAAGTAACGGTTTAATGTAATAAGTGTGGTGTATATTAACCAATGCCTTGCAAGTTGCAAACACTATAAAGGTTGCAAAACCTTACTATAAAAACATTTTAGTGACTTTTAGTCATTTCATATCACACCTTTTCCCCAGCAGTGCCTTGAATAAAATATGTAGATATGCTTCACTTCAACGTGACTTGTTTATCTTATTTTTTTCATGTACCAACCTTAACCGAATGGAAATCAGGTTGTCGATAACCCAAAATACTATGCAATCCCAACCAATAACCAAAGCAATGATAAAAGTTAAAGTCGAATGCTTTTTGGCTTTTCTTACTTTTGTTGTTTTCTTTGTGAAATATAGCTAGTAGTTATCAAATATCAGTTTCTAAAGACACAATTTTTTTCTTTGATACAACTCGAAATGGCCCTATTCTAAACACACATATATGAATGTCGTCTAAAAAAGGATTATTGCGTTCACACGTTATCGAACACACCCAGACCTAGGAGTTGTCGTTAAGAAACATTAGAATTAGAACCCATGTGACTCCCCCATCACATGTAATGTTCTCAAAGTGGAATCGCATATTTTTGGCTTAATTCTTGTTGAGACTATGGGTCCTGAGAAATATTTATTTTTTCGTTTTATTTCAAAGATAAATATAAAACATAAACCACAGAATGAGAAATAAGTGCAAGGCAAGGACATGACGTTTATTATTCAAAACTCTGAGTAGATAATTTTTTTTTAAACGCCACGCCGTAATTGTATAAATATATACGAAAGACTTATCTCTTGACTTAACATTAACATTCTTAGTTCTTAAAGGACTTTAAAATGCCAAAAGTGCTTCCTTAGTCGTATTATAGAGTCTGAACTCTATGTCAAAGCCTCTCCTCCTGTCAAGGTCCTCATTGAATACTCGTATTATCCGTCGAAGTAATTGTTA
This sequence comes from Sphaerophoria taeniata, assembly GCA_943590905.1. Taxonomy (NCBI): domain Eukaryota; kingdom Metazoa; phylum Arthropoda; class Insecta; order Diptera; family Syrphidae; genus Sphaerophoria; species Sphaerophoria taeniata. The sequence continues at coordinate 116,544,292 of OX016541.1, read as the reverse complement.
TTATCTGTAAAGGCCAGGGAACAGAAAAGAGAAACCAAACTGTCAAAATCGAGTTTGTGTTCCAGGTCGGACCTAGGAATTGTGAAATTGTATTAGGTTCCCGATATTGATTTCTCCCTTTTCACTGATCTGTAAACCTTTTTTTGGCGGGTTTCATAATTCACGTACAGGAATTACAGAAAATATAATTTTCGGTATTTGGACGGTGAGGCGTAATTTAGTTTCCAATTTCCTTCTCTGATAAGAAAGCTGCAATTATGTAGATACATAGTCACAAATCACAACCATGCTTCTTGATTCCCATTTTAAGTTGAAACTTGAAACTGAAGCGATAGCAAGTGCAATTTCCTTAAAACTGGAAGGTTTTTCCTCTAGGGTAATACCGAAGCGCATCAAAAAATATAGGTAAGTAAATTCAAGTAAAACCTAATGAGGACAAACCAGTTACCAACAAATTTCAACTTCTTACTCCTTTTCTGCAATCCTTTGGTGTAAATCGTTTATGCACTGTAAATATAATAAAGATGCATGTTTGTAGTATTTGTGTTTTACCATGCAACATCACCCTTGGAAAAGTTGGTACAATTGTACCAAATTCGATACAATTGAGTTTGTTGAAGTACAAAAGTACAATTTGTCTTTATTTGGTACAATTTGCTAATGTGAAATTTGAATCGTTTTTTCAAAAAAAGATTTGTTTAATAAAAATTACTTTTTTTCTGTAACATTTACAGCCTTGTATAGGTTTTTCTGTTAACTCTGTATGAATTCATTAAAATATTAAAAGTCACGGGTGTAAGCCCTTAAAAATCTTTCATCATTTTCAAAACTAGATAGCAGAAGCGTTGCCAAAGAATATAAGTTAAATTTTTTAGAAGAATGTATGGACAGAAGAAATAAGCAATACACTCATTGACATATTATACATGGACTGTCAAAAGCCAACTCCTCATGATGAAGATTCCACTTGTAACGGACAAAACACTAGACCTTAAAATTGCAAGCTTAGACAAGATAAACTGATTCGTTGAAAGCTTCCGTTCTCTCATTTGCCTTCACATTGGCATTGTTCCATCTTTGATTGAGGTAATCGACTTGAATAGACAAATCAATATTTCTGCCGTTTTCTGCTCATAAAACCGAAAATTAGCTCAACACCATTAATAAATGAATCTTTTCTACTAAGCAACTTGAAGTTTATGTCTTAAATTGTTGCTTTAGAGTTCAGACTTACTTTGAAAATAAAAATACAATAACCACACGCTTATTTCCTTAGCAATATGAATTCGCTCGACCAAAAAAGGAAGATCGGCGAGAAATAAATAAGTGAAATGAGTTATTACGGATTCTTCTCTCCGGTCGAACGACGGAGAGCCCATGTATGGTAAGTAAAAAGTGTTCTTCACTGAAAGTTCGGTGGAAACCTTTCTTATTCTGTTTTTTTTTTTTTGAATAAAATTTTTCAATTTGTATATTTTCATCGGAAAATAGTTTTTGGTACAATTTGGTACAATTTGAAAAACAAATTCAATAAAATTGAAAAACCTCGATTTCCATCCCTGTGCAACATATCTGCTTAGAATTTACTACTTGAATGAAAGAGGAGTATGCTTGTTTACACGAAGAGGTAGAATTACATTTAGCTGTTCTCTTTGAGAAATTAACTCTTAGGGGCATTTTGGAAGACATATTGTCGTACGTAACTACAACACTCATCTATAGTTGGTATGTTATGTTATGGGAAGGTTTAGGGCTTAGCTGGAGGAAAAGTCAAAATGAATATGGACTCCCACATTAATTAGGAACAATGTTGTTTGATTTCGGACAAAGTTGTAGTGCCTGCTTTACACTTCGGGTGAGAAGAGACTGAAAATGTTCATAACTATTTCGCCTGTGTTGAAAAGCGCTAACTTTCTCATTCTACATTTAGAACTGGTATCTTTATTAAACTCTATTAGCATGAATAGTGGCTTAAATGGAAGATGGAAATTCTTCAAAAGTTTATGGCAGTGTAATCACAACGTATTCTTAAATTTTCATTTTTATTCCAAGGAGAAGAAGTAACAGGATTCTGTTATTTCATTAATAAAGGATTTTTACACAACAAATTGCTAGGAAGAAATGCTTTTCTATCATTTCGGTTCACTTCTGAGCTCAACTGTTTATAAAGGATCCCATTATCCTTTGTTCATTCCCGCATTTGGAAAAGTGAAACGACTAATAATTACTTCCTTTTATGAAATTGTTGCTCAATAATGAATAGAACACAAATGCAGGTGAAAACACAAGATAAAAAAAATTATGGGCTCAAACTCGTTATTAAAATATTGACTCTAAAGTGTGTTTCTTAGCAACAATAATGGTTTGTTTAACAAAAGAAGAATTTCTTAAAATAGAAAGAAGAATTTATTTTGAGTCAGTCAACCAAATAATAATTGAATTTTTGAAGACCTAAGTGGACTTACGCTTTTTTAACAGTAAAACGAAGTTGGTTCGAGACAGAGAGTAAACTGAAGCGCGAGTTAAGTTTAAGTGTAGGAATGCAACTGCCTTTTTCTGTAGAATATTATATGCATAAACACAAATTCATTTAAAACAGGAAAATTAAATAAAGTTAAAGAACTTCAAATATTCAGTTAAAAAAGAAGAAACCAAAAATTTCAGAAGCAAACTCCATACTAATTATGTTGAAGTACATAGATTCGTTTTTTAGCTGGACTTCTATATACGAGAATTTGGAAAACTTTATCACACCCTGTCTTCCCCAGGCATTTCAATGTAAAGAAATTAATAATCAATGAACACCGAAACCTCCTATCATATCCTCCTTCTTTTTTTTGTGGTGCTCGCATTGTGTCCTTTGCATATACATAAAAGGTCCTTCAGTTCCTGCCAATTAAAAGAAAAAAATATGATTCGCTATATTAAAACGCGAAGTTATTTATCCTTGAAATTATAGGATTTCGTAAAAATTTCAAATTACTGAAAAACGATATAACGAGGAACAGGCATTGCTTGATGAAATAAGAAGTTTTTGGCGGGAGTCACCTCTAAGGCTAAGAAACACCAATAAAAAACGCTACTGGTTTCGCTTTTGTAAAATAACTTCGTTTACAAGAGTTTGTTTTTTTGTTGAAAATATACAAAATGGGTGGTGTTGGTGTGACTGCTCTAAGAGATCTAAGGCCTATGTGGTTAATATCTACTCATCAACAATTCTATGAGTGCGTTCGAAGAATTGAGGAGACCAACAATTTAACGCTACCGATTCAAAACGGGCGGTTGCGTGGCGTCAGTTCTTGGCACGAGTAGGATTCCAAATCACAAGTTCTGCGTAACAGCCAACGTACATAACGACTACGCCACGGGCACTACGTTTTTTGTTAACTTTGTTTAGTTGTCTTTCGAATTGCTTGATTTGTTTTTCTTTCTATCGTATAACGTTGAAATTGCAATAGGTAAATATTCTCTTAGTATACATATTAACTGTCATTAATTGGTTGGTTTTTTTTATGTTCGAGTGAAATGAGGAAACATTTACATAATGTTTGCATACATCGATTTTGAATCACGTTGTCTCAACAGTAGTTTTTGCTAAAAATGTGGTACGGGTCATAATTCTGGTTTCAAAATTCTGCTTTTCAAAATTTTGCTTTTTAATCGAAAAATTCTGATTTTCAAAATTCTGCTTTTTATTGCATTCTGGTCACCAAAATTCTGTTTTTTCAAATACTGCTTTTCAAAATTCTGGCTGTTTTAAATAAAAACATTCTGCTTTTGTTATGTCTGTTTATTCATAAACACAAACAAATTTCGGGTTGGGGTCAAAATTCGATTTAGTCACTATATTCGTCCCTTGCACTTGTCTCTAGGTCGATTAGCAAGTTTTACATTTGTGTAACTTTTCAAGATAAAACATATACCTATCCATCAACACAAAGTTTATCATTTCCCTTATTGGATTTTACAATCGAAATATTCATGGTAAAATTTGAACACTAACTCGAATGCGTAACAAATTAGACTAAAGTAGGTACACTTTATACATACTGATGTAACTATGTACCTATGCAAACACAAAATAATCTTCTGCTTATCTCTAATGGGAGAAGGTATTCTGCGAATAATATAGAAAAGAGAGGTTTGAAAATATTAAAAAGCGCGCGCTTTTTAATATTTTCAAACCTCTGTTTTCTATATTATTCGCAGAATTTTGGTAAGCAGAATTTTGAAAAGCAGAATTTAAGAATTTAGAGTTTTGAGCAGCAGAAATTCGAAAAGGAGAATTTTAGAAGCAGAATTTTGAAAAGCAGAATTTTGAAAGCAGAATTTTGACAAAAGAATTTTGACCCCGGCAGAATTTTGACCCCAACCCTAAAAATGTATATTTTTCAAGTTTCCTGACGCAAATTAATAGGTTAACAGATTATGTATATATGTATCTACAAATATAGAAAATCTTATCAATATCTGTTCTTGACTAATACTGAATTACTGAGCCATATGCATAAACGGTAGTAAATGCTTTTACTAGTCAATTTTGATAGTATTTACTTTTTTTCGTATGCATAAACTTCAAGTAAATACTTGAATAAAAGCTTTTACTAGAAGTAAAAGTATTTACTAGGTATGGATGAATTTTGGTAGTAAATACTTTAAATGTTATGCATAAAAACCTTTTACTACTATAGTTCGTTCAATAAAAAATGTCAGTGAAGGAAAGATAGGGCATTTGCCTCTCATTCTGGTAGCAATAGCTTCCATATGTCTATTTCAAGCAAAAGCTCTGACGTGGTTGCCATACTTTGTAAATTAAATCACCGGAATTCGAAGAGTAGTGTGTATGGTTACCACCTGCTGGCGATTTAAATTTAAATTTAAAAATAAAAAAAAATAAACATTATCAAAAAATCAGTCTCAAAGTATTTGCGCAAAAATTATCACTAATCTGTCGAACAATCGCTGCTGCTACTTTCGTCATTTAAATCTATCACTAACCTTTCAACAGCTTCCTCAGCAAATATGTCCATTTCCCACATTTAAGGTTCAACAACCCGTTCAACATGTTGGACACACCGATCCCATTTTTCGCTGTCAACGGTGGTGAGTGATTGGGTAAATAACTCTTTTATTTCTTTAATTTTAAAGGTCTTGTTTTGGCATGCTACTATACCTCTCACTTAGGCCCAAACCAATTCAATTGGATTAAGCTCGCAGTGATAAGGTGGCAAGCGAATAACAGTTGTTACACTCAAATCTTTTGATGCTTTTGCAGACATTTTCGTTAATATACAAAACAAAACAACACTGTTCACTGTTATTATTATTATTAACGAATTTTGTTATCATTTTATCACCGCATTATTTGACCTATTTTTCTCCACAAAGAAATAAAACCACGACACTATATGAACAAAAAAATCTGATCAATAAATGTATAACTGCATTCCTGCAGCGTTCAGACAAGCAAGTAAAATAAATTCAAAATTCAAAATTCAAATTCAAAATTCAAAAATATTAAAATTGAGGCGGTAATACCTAACGCTCTCACCTCAATAAATGTTGTTCTCAAAAGCTTTAAAACAGAAAGCTCTTTCACAAAATCCTTTGAAAAAGCTCTTGAGGTTTGCTTCCAAAGGGTAATGGAAATGCTGTCATTTCTCACATTGAGAGAAGAAAAAAGAATACGATCAGTACTTTCAGTATGCTTTTAGCATGCAAAATGAATGGTCATGGAGAGATGTACAACGTTTAAGGGAAAATAAATCAATTGGTGTGTATAAATCAGTGCCGGCGCGCTTGTAATTTGGGAGCAAATTTGTGTCATTTCTATGAAGTGAGTGTTTAGCAGCCACCTCTGCTTAAAAAAAAGCTCTCCCATAAGGCCTTCACTGACATTTTTTATTGAACGAACTATAATCATAACACTCTGCCCTGTTGAAAACACGGCATTGCGTTTACCTTTATAATTCGTTATGTTTTTGTTTTGTCAATTAAGTTTTGTCTGGTTGTAGGCGGTTTTAATCGACTTAAACGTGTTTTCAAAAGTCTTCCAAGAAAAAGTTTAGAGGGTGATTCACCAGTTGCACAGTGTTTAGTGTTACGATAATCAATCAGAAATCTGTTTATGATTGTATCTAAACAAACGTTATCGTTAACTTTAAGGATGGCTAATATTGATTTCTTTAATGTTTTTATAAAATTTTCTGCTTGGCCATTCGTCGCCGTCGATGGATGCCCAGGAGCAGTTAAAATATGTTTAATAGAATTGGTTTTTAAGAAAGAATTAAATTCTTGTGATGTAAATTGCCGTTGTCCGTTATCGCTTACAAAAACATCTACTAAGCCATAACGACAAAAAAGTTCTCTCATTTTTGTTATTGTGAAAAAAGATGTTATTTCTTTTGATTTAAAAACCTCAACCCATTTAGAGTAAAAGTCAATCACAACTAGCAAAAAAAAATTTTTAATCGGACCAGCAAAGTCTATATGAACTCGGCTCCATACTGAATCAGCAGGATTCCAAGGTATCAAAGAGGACTTTTCAGGACTTTGTTGCAATTCTTGACATGGTATGCAATCACAAATCAACTCTTCTATTTGGCTGTCCATACCTGCCCACCAAACATAGGAACGAGCCAGATGAATGAATTAATCAAAATAAAAAAAAATATATGTATATGTGTATAAAAATGAATTGAAGAAATATTAAACTTGGTGGATCTGGAGCAGGAAGCGGTATTTTAAATGGTAGCAGGCAAAAACAGAGGAAAAATTGCATTCATTGTGGCTGGCGTAACCACGAATCCCAATTTTGTAAATATAAAACAAGCAAGTGTCATTCCTGTGGAAAAACTGGTCATTTAGCGCCAGTGTGTCAATCAAAACCACAAAAAAAGACAGTAAATTACGTATCAGATTCTGATAGTAGCCTAAGTCATGATATTAATAATGATTTATTAAATCTTTCTATTTACAGCGTGGCTTCAAAGTCTTCTAGTGGGATTTATTTTTTGGACATTAACTTGGATGGTATTCCGATGAAAGTTGCTTGCGACATCGGTGCTCCCTGTACGCTAGTTCCAATTTCAATTTACAAAAAGAAACATAGTGAAAATTCCCTTAGACCATGTCAAGTTCCTTATGTAGACTATAGTGGCCAAAGAATACAACTTTTGGGTGAGTACGATGCTTTAATATCGTATCGAGGTACTGAGAAAAAAATAGTTGTTGTTGTTACTAATAGCCAAAGCCCACAATTGCTTGGTCGTTCCTTTTTAAGACAATTCAACTTTGAATTAATTCAAGTAAATTCGATTTCGGCTCAAGAAAATAATTTTTCAATTGTTGTAGACCAATTTAAAACAGAGGTTTCAGAAGTGTTCCAGGAAGGATTAGGAAAATATAATGGCAACAAAATTTCGTTAAAAGTTTCTGAAAATGCAAAACCTATATTTTTTAAACCGAGACCACTACCATTTGCTTTGCAAAGTAAAATAGAAAAAAAATTAAGAAAAGTAATTCAAGATGGAGTTCTTGAACACGTAGATAATTCGGAATGGGGTACACCCCTTGTTTCAATATTAAGGGTAGGTGTACCACAAGCACAACAGCGAACTCAGATTCCATGTAAATGAAATGTGTTAGTGGCCTCTACCCTTCACCGATTCCTTTTTTTTATCTCAGACGAGAATTTGCAAGAACCAGTTTCCACGATCACGATCAGGCACATGAAGGAGAAAAAAAAGGCAATATACGCAGACGACGCACGTCTAGGTAGAAGCCCAGTGGCAAATTTCCCAATTTTCACCAAGGAATCACCAGGCGATTCACCAAGGATGGGGCTGATATTGGAGTTCACCAAGTGAATATCTTGGTGAATATGCATCGGTGAAATCATTGAATAAAAGTACTCTGTGTTTTCATTTGTTCTCTAACTCCGATGAAATGTTTAATGATAGCTCTTTGGTGAACTCATCTCTTTTTTGAAAGTTGAATTTTCCACTACTTTTTTCATGAATGAAAAATATTTTGAAAATGCAGCTGTGAAATCTTGAAATCTTTTTTCTTTTTTTAAAAAAAAAAAAAGATTTTTTTGAAATAATTACAGTGATCATAAATATCAAAACAAATTTATGATTTTTTTTTTATTTAAATATTTCTGAAAAGAACACAATATTTTTTTTGAATAATATTATATAGGCACAATTCAAATCTTTGCTGGATCTTCTCTTTTTTTTCAATTTATGCCGCTAAACGACTCCTTTTAGATTGCTCCACGTCCACATACCAGATTCCAGAATACCTTTAAGAAATGTTTAGTTTAATTTAATTTCTATATGTGTCGAAAATAAATATTTATATTTGAATACCTGGTAAATACTTTCGATTACTTTCTGTGCTGTTTATTAGATATAATTAATTCACTTAAAAAAATAATTTACACTTTCTTCACGTCAACCGTCTCTAACTAAGATTTCGATTGTACTGATTTAACATAGAACAAAACATTTTTTGACTATCGCAAACAAAAAAAGACAGTGGAAAAAACCAAAAGCGTTGCGTCGTCATCGGTCGTCGCGTCTTCCTCGATCAATAAAGTTAGTTAGTTAGAAAGTACATAATGTTTATACACACGGAATCTTGCAGGTCATTTCCACCCTTAAAAGAAAACAAAAAAAATTATCAGCTGCGCTAGCGCTAGTAGCTAGAAAATATTTGTGTTTCTTTTTTGTTCGTTTATTCTTCTTTTATGAAAACAACACACAGCGCTCTATGCCAGTTACGAACTCGTGAAGCTGTGTAGGACTTTTCCTTACTGAAATCACAAAGTTTTGGTATGCGAACAAACGAAAGCGTTAATATAGAATAGAGAAAATGTACAGAGGAAAAAGGGCATTACTTTGTTCCTATGAAATCATTACCTTATTTTTCCTCTTAAAAGTGTTGTTAGAATTCGTAAAGCTCAAAAGGAGCTCCCTTTCAAAATTAAAAGACAAAGATCTTTTTACTGAAATTCACTTTTATTACAATAATTCAGACCAATACGTCTGAACACGTGGAATGATCAATTTTTAATGATCTAGAAAAGTAGAACAGGAATATGACAGAATAAGTCTGTTCAATGAGTCTGTGCTGGACTGTATTGGACAGAAAAGCACAACATGTTCCTGTTCAATGACACTTTTTCTGTGCTAGAGTGTTCTAGAACAGTCTAGTTTGCTGTTCAATGACTTTTTCTAGAACAGTTTAGCGTAGGTTAGCGTAAAAAAGAACAGGATTTTCTGTACTTGCTTTTGAGGAAGAGTAACCTAGAACAGAATCATGACAACTGTCAAAGTGTTGTTGTTTCTTTTTGTCTTTGTTATTGTTTTGTGTTTTGAGGTTAAGTGAATTAATTCACTTAAGGCAATAATGAAAGATTTTTCGATTTTGCTCATAAAATAGATAATATTTATTCATGCTTGATTTTTTAAAGATCTAATTCCTTAAATAAATTACATTTTCAAACATGTGTGTTGAAGAAAACAATGCAGGGAGTTTTTTTTTCTGATTTAAGTTTTCACAGCTGACGTTTCGATGACTGTTCTAACTTGTCTGACATTTCTGTGCTGATCTGTTCTGTTCTACACTTTTCTGTGCTGTTCTAACCTACACTTTTTCTTATTGAACAAACTTAATGTGAAGAGAGATGTTCGATCCTCGCAACAATAAATAAATGTCGGACTCATGATGACGTGGCTTGTTGACGAACACTGGTTTTAAGAAGCTCTAAATCGCATATAACCGGTGCTCCCACTTGTTGGTTTGTTCGAGTACTTCTAAACATTCCGCCCACCTCGTCCAATTTATTGCGGCGACTGATTTGACCGCCCACCGTTTTCGTCCTCCAAACTCTGATCAATCGGAAGAATGAGAACTTTCGCAATGGCTAGTTTCAATATCGCTGATTGAGTTCGTATTGTGGCGACACGAACTAGGCTGTCCTCTCCCGAATGCACTTCCGAGATTCGCCCTAATTGCCATTGACAAGGGGGAGTTCGGTCATCCCGAATCAGAACCAAATCGCCGACCTTTAGATTACTATTTACCTGCTTCCATTTGCTTCTAGTCTGCAGCTCATGCAGATATTCGCAGCTCCATCGTTGCCAAAAATTCTGTTTCATCTGTTGAATCTGCTTCCACCGAGTTAGTCTTCCTGTATTTTCGTCCAAAAGACTTGGCTCTGGAACGGCTGTGATGGGACCGCCCACCAAGAAGTGCCCAGGGGTCAAGGCAGCTAAGTCACTGGGATCATCAGAAATGGCCGAGAGTGGCCTGGATTTTTAAATTGCTTCTATTTGTTTAAGGACCGTGTAGAATTCTTCGAAGGTTAACGTCGCTTCGCCAATGTTTCGTCTCAAATGGTGCTTCATAATCTTTACGCCAGCTTCCCAGATACCACCAAAGTTAGGGGAGCCAGGTGGAATAAAGTGCCAAGTTACTCCAAATGTCGAGGAAGATCGTGCTCCGAATTCTAATTGCGCACGAAAGGCTGCCAAGTCTTCCCCGAGAATGGCATTTGCTCCAGCAAATGTCGTGGCGCAGTCGCTATAGAGATCAGAACTGTATCCTCGTGTTGAAAAGAAGCGTTGCAATGCCGCGAGAAATGTCTGAGTAGTCATATCGCTTTGAGGCAGACAAATAAGGCAACCCATCCTTTAAAACTCCGATGACCGCGTCCTTAAGTGGTTCGAATCGCATATGGTCCGGCGTAGTCCAATCCAGTATGCTTAAAAGGAGTCGAGGCTGTACAGCGAGCTGTAGGGAGACTTCCCATAAGTTGGGTTGTTTTCAGTGGATTTTGGCGAAAACAAATCAAGCAGCGCCGAATAAATCTTTGAACAGTGGCTCGTCCATCGATAAATCCAATACCGTCTTCGCAGATAATTAAGGGTTGTTTGCTTACCACCATGCCTCGTGTTTGTTAGATATATACATTTACTTTGTAACTTAAGTACTTTGTTAAAGAAATCATACTTATCGAGTTTTGTGTAAAATCAAATTTTATGAAAATATTTTTTCATTCTTTCACTTACTTCAGTTTAAATAAAACATTTATATTATTTTCTTCTTATAAAGGAACTGTTTTTATTTCACCAAAGGACTTAATTCCATCAGGTTATAGGCCCAAAACGCGCAGAATAAAGAAGAGGTATATTTGCTTTTTAATAAAGAATGGGTGAAAATTCAAGGTTCAATATAGTAAGGTTGAATAATGCAAATTATTCAACATGGAAGTTCAAGCTCGAACTCTTACTTATTAAAGAAGGTTTATGGCATACGGTCACCAGCGATAAACCAGTCAAAACAGATCAGAATGCAGCCGTTGTTGAGAAATGGCAAAAAGAAGATGACCAAGCAAGGGCGCTAATTGGTTTGTTGGTTGAAGATGACCAACTTATTCATATAAGGCGTGTTTCTTCAGCAAAGAAAGTATGGTCAGCTCTTCAAGAATATCATGAAAAGGATACCCTCGGCAATAGAGTATCCTTAATGCGTCGAATTTGCAGTATGAAGCTAGAGGAAGGTGGTAACGTTGAAACTCACATCAACCAAATAATGGATCTCTTCAATAAGTTGCGAGACCTTGGGGAAGAGGAACTTTCCGAAAGATGGAGTGTTGCTATGGTTCTTAGTAGCTTACCTAGAAGCTATGGCACACTTGTCACTGCACTCGAAGCACGTTCAAATAACGACCTTACTTTTTCCTTAGTTCAAACAAAGCTATTGGAAGAGCATATGCGTCGTACGGATGATATGGATGAAAAGAAGGAATCTGTTCTGAAAACCGAAGAGAAGAAAGATGGAACTTGTTATTTTTGCAAAGTGAAAGGTCATTTCAAGAAAGATTGTGCAAAATACAAGAAATGGAAATCAAAGTCAAACAAGAACAAATTCAACCCAGCCTCGTCGAACAAAGCAAATCGAGTTGAAGATCAGTCAGAATTCTTGTTTATGGTATCGAAGGAAGTAGGTGGCTGGATTGTTGACTCCGGCGCTACTTGTCACATCTCAAGCAATAAATCTTTTTTTACCGAACTTAATCCAAACTATCTTGAAAAAATAAATGTTGCAAACGGCAATGAAGTAAGAAGTAAAGGACGTGGAAGCGGCAACATCAATTTTCTCAATCAAAACAATGAAGTATCTTCCGTGAAACTAACAGACGTCTTATACATTCCAGAAATTGGTGGTAACTTGCTTTCGGTACGAAAACTAATTGATGCTGGATTTACAATTGACTTCAAAGAAAACTTTTGTGAGATCAAACGAAACGGTCAACAAGTGGCTATAGCAGACCCACATGCGAATTTGTACAAATTACGGGAATCGAACAAGGTGTATTCAGCATGTGAGTATAAAGGTAATTGCATTCATTATTGGCACAGGGTTTGTGGTCATCGTGATCCAAAAGTTATTAAGGAAATGGTTTTAAACGGCTTAGTTGAAGGTGTAAAACTGGTTGATTGTGGTGTAAAGTGTCTATGTGATGTATGTTTGCAAGCCAAGATGACACGGTTGCCATTTCCAAAACAATCAATATCGAAGACAACTGCTCCTCTTGATCTGATACACACTGATGTTTGCGGCCCCATGCAAACTGTTTCACCAAGCGGCAAGCGCTATCTGGTAACTTTTATTGAGGATTTCACTAGGTATACTGTAGTTTATCTGCTCAAGCAAAAATCAGAAGTACTACCAAAGTTAAAAGAATATGTTGAAATGTGCAAAACAAAGTTCCAGAGAAAGCCAAAGATAATCAGGTCGGATCGAGGAGAAGAGTATACAGCTAATGCAACTGTTGAGTATTTAAAGTCTCAAGGCATTCAAATCCAATACACTGCTGCATATACCCCTCAGCAGAATGGCATCGCAGAACGCAAAAATCGAACGTTGATTGAGATGGCTCGCTGCATGTTACTAGATGCGGGTTTGGAATACAAGTTTTGGGGTGAAGCGGTTATTACAGCCAACTATGTTCAAAATCGTCTACCCAATAGGGCTAAACCTTTGACACCTTTCGAGGGTTGGAATGGTTTAAAGCCTTGTATTCAACATTTTAAATTGTTTGGTCGAAGTGTTTTGTTCATGTGCCTGTTGAAAAGCGACAAAAATTGGACAAAACTGCTGTTGAAATGATATTCGTTGGATACGACGAACAATCGAAGGCTTTTCGTTGCTACAATCCGATCAAGAATCAAATTGTTGTAAGTCGCGATGTTCAATTTGGGTTAATTCAGGATAAAGTGTCAAGAAACAAGTCTAACCAAGCATCTAAAGATACATCGAAGGAAAAGTGTAGTTCTACAATCGATTTTGCAACTGAATTTAAAGTTAAATCCGATGAATATACAAACCAAAGCCCTTACCAAGACGAAACCCATCATGAAGAGCCAGAACAAATACAAGAAGAACCAGAACAAGCAACATATCAAGAAGAACATGAACAGGAACCCTTTCCAGATCCAGTACAAGGGCCAGATCAAGATGAACCAGAACAACTCACAAATGAACTTCAACCGGCTGTTTCTACCATTAGAAGATCACAGAGGATAAATAAAGGCGTTCCTCCTTTGAGATTCAATCAAGATATCAATATAGCGCATGACCTTGGACAAGAACCTAAGAATCTGAAAGAAGTTTTATCGAGCAATCAGAAGAATGAATGGCTTGAAGCTATGAACGACGAAATGAAGTCTTTGAAAGAAAATCAAACTTGGGTTTTATGTGAGCTACCAAAGACAAGAACTGCTGTAGGAAGTAAATGGGTCTTTAAATTGAAAAGAAGTTCAAGTGACAATAGCAGTAAATTCAAAGCTCGTTTAGTTGCCCAGGGATTTTCACAAAAATATGGGACCGATTACGATCAAGTCTTTGCTCCGGTAGTCAAAATAACAACATTCAGAACATTATTGTCGATTTCTGCAAAAGAAGGTTTCATTGTCGAACATTGGGATGTCAAGACAGCTTTTCTGAATGGTGAATTGACAGAAACCATTTATATGCGACAACCACCAGGTTTTGTGGTTGAAGGTAAGGAGCATTTGGTATGTTTGTTGAAGAAAAGTCTTTATGGTCTAAAACAGGCGGCAAGAGCATGGAATGAGGCAATACATTCAGTTTTAGCCCAAGCTGATTTTCTTCAAAGTAAAATTGACCCTTGTTTTTATTCGAAAAAGCACACTGGTGTGGGTGTTTCTTTTTAATTTATGTTGATGATATCGTTGTTGCAAGCAAATCTCAACATCTCATTGATTCAACTTATCAAACACTCTCATCAAAATTTCAAATGAAGAACTTGGGAAGCATCAAGAATTTTTTGGGTTTGCAGATCGAAAAGGACACTAAAGGAAACTACAGTTTGAATCAAGAAAATTACATCAATCAAGTCGCAAGTAATTTTGGTTTGTCAGAATCAAAGGCATCAAGCGTTCCAATGGATCCCAGCTATGGAAAACAAAAAGATGAATCCGAAATCTTAATGGACAACACTAAATATCAAAAGCTAATTGGATGTCTCTTATACGTTTCAGTAAATACAAGGCCTGATATTTCTGCAAGCGTTTCAATCTTGTCGCAAAAAGTAAGTCAACCGAAGCTTAATGATTGGAATGAACTCAAACTAATTGTCAAATACTTGAAAGGAACAGCAAAGACCAAATTACTATTAAGTGCAACTGAAGATAATGAAAACTCTCTTTTATATGGCTATGCGGATGCAAACTGGGCCGATAATAGAGTTAATCGAAAATCTAACAGCGGATACCTATTTAAAGTAAACGGAGGTGTTGTGAGCTGGTCGAGTAGAAAACAATCTTGTGTTGCACTCTCATCTACGGAAGCGGAGTTCATCGCCTTGTCAGAGGCTTGTCAAGAAGCATACTGGATAAGACGATTGTTAGAAGATATGCAAGAAAAAATCATTGGACCTACTCTTATCTATGAAGATAACCAGAGCTGCTTAAAATTAATCAAACACGAATCTTTTTCAAACAGAACAAAACACATTGATACACGTTATCATTTTATTAAAGATTTTATAAAAAACAAAATCGTCGAATGCAAGTACTGTCCAACGGAATCCATGCTTGCTGATTTGCTAACTAAACCCTTGGGACCTGCAAGACACAAGATGCTTAGACAAGGATGTGGTATTTTTTGAGTAAATGAGGAGGAGTGTTAGATATATACATTTACTTTGTAACTTAAGTACTTTGTTAAAGAAATCATACTTATCGAGTTTTGTGTAAAATCAAATTTTATGAAAATATTTTTTCATTCTTTCACTTACTTCAGTTTAAATAAAACATTTATATTATTTTCTTCTTATAAAGGAACTGTTTTTATTTCACCAAAGGACTTAATTCCATCAGTGTTTGTGTGTGCTTGAGCAATAAGCATCTCAGTGAGTCGGCTGTTTTTGGGCAATATAATCGGAAAACGTTCAGACCAAGGAAGCCAAGCATTTCTCAATCTTCCGTTTAACCTTAGGATGCCAACTTCGTCAATGATTGGGTTGAGCCTTAGTAGTTTGCTTTTTGAGGATATGAGCTTACCCTGTGAAAGACAAGAAACTTCATTAGCAAAAAAAATGTTTTATCCAAAATTGTAAAGCCAAGATTCGTTCAGCAGCTGTGCACCAGGGTGATGTTGCATGTGGACACCGCAGTTTGATGTTGATAAAACGATTACACCAGCAAGTAACTGCGATAAGAGTGTCAATTTTAGAGTATTTATGTAGAAGTTCTAGTCCTCCTTGTTGTTCTGTTTGCTTTGGTGGTAACGCACTGATGGCAAGCATTGACGAAACAGGGACTTGTTCTTCGATGTTTCGAACTTGCTTTGGCCACTCGCTTTCTTCACATTTCAACCAATCCCGACCAGACCACCAAATATTAAGACTCTGTAATTGGGAATGGAACACGCCCCTTGATGCTATATCCGCTGGATTAGTTTTTGTGCATACATATCTCCAGACGTTAGTTGGGGTGAGTTCTTGAATCTTTGTTATCCGGTTTGCGACATATTGTTTGTGAATCCCGGGGTTAGAGCGAATCCAACTAAGAGTTGTCTTTGAGTCAGACCAGCAAAAGATTTGTATTGAAGGCAGTTTTAAACTTTGAAGTGCTTTATTGGCTACTCTTGAAGCAAGTAGAGCTCCATTCAATTCCAAGCATGGAATGGTTATTTTTTTTAGTGGCGCCACCTTGGTTTTAGCCATGAGAATCGACACCTTTACTTCACCTTCACTTGTTTCAACACGCAGGTAGGCTACAGCAGCGTAAGCAGAAGTGGACGCATCCGAAAAAACATGCAGTTGATAACTTCTGACATCCGGTGACGAAAAGATCCATCTAGGAACTTTTATATCATCTATATATATATATCATCTATGTCGAAACCGAATCCAATTTTGTTGGTGGGGTTCCGGAAGTGGATCGTCCCAGGATATTCGAGATAGCCAAATTTGTTGACAAACTATTTTGCCTGTGATTATAATGGGCGCGAGAAGACAAGTTGGATCGTAAATCTTAGCGATGTCGGACAGTTGTTGGCGTTTAGTAATTGCAGATGAAACCTTCGTAACGTTCACTTTATAGCCAATATAATCACTATGACGGAACCAATATATTCCAAGAGCTTTGGTTTCCCGGTCCAGATTAAGTTCACAGCATGAGTCGTTCAATATGTCGTGAGCTTCTATCGCTTGAATAAATTCGGTGGAATTTGAATTCCATTTCCGTAATCGGAAACCTCCACAATGCAGCAAGTTTTGAAGTTCGGTTTGTAGGGCTTTTGCGGCTTCAACGGAGTCGGCACCATGCAGACAGTCATCCATATAGAAGGACTCCCGAAGTACCTTAGAGGCGTTTGGAAAATCAGATTCCTCATCATCGGCCAGGGTATGCAGTACTTTAATAGTGAGATAAGGTGAGCAGTTCAATCCGTATGTAACGGTGAGTAACCTGAAGTCGCTTGGAAAACCATTCTTTTCGGTCCATATGATTCGTTGCATATCAGCATCATCTCGATGCACCAAAATCTGCCTATAGCATTTTTCTATATCCGCCATGAACCCAATACGATGAGTGCGCCATTTTAAAATAATTTCAGATAGGTCGCTCTGAAGCTTTGGACCGACATGGAGACAGTCATTTAGCGATTTGCCAAGCTTGTACTTTCGGGCTGCATTAAAAACCACTCTTAATCTTGTTGTGGAGCTAGATTCTTTATAAACACCATGATGTGGAATGTAGTAGATATTTTCGGACGAATTTTGTTCAAGAACAGGTTCCATATGCCCTAACTGTAGATACTCGGACATAAATTCCTCATACAAAGTTTTGATCGTTGGATTATGACTCAAGCGTTGCAATTGGTGATTAAACAGTTTCAAGACATCTGTTCGAGAATTCAACAATTCCTGAGTATTAACGGAATTCTTAAATGGGTATCTGACAATGTATCGTCCAGAAGCGGTTCGTTGTACCGTTTTATTGAAGAATTCCTCGCAATAGAGTTCATCTTGAGTCATTGTTGGAGAAGATTCGATGTCTTCTTTCTCATTGAACCTCCATAAACTTTGTACTAAATCGTCGAGTTCCGTTTGAGAACATCCGCAGAAACTTGTAGTTACCTTTCTTACAAGTGATTCTCCCAAACGTCCATAAATAACCCAACCGAAATGGGTAAGTTGTGCAACAGGAGCATCAACCGATGTTTGTATAACCTCATCGCGCAGCAACAAACCATACACATCTGCCCCTAGAATCACATCGATTGACCCGGGCTCGTAAAAGTTTTGGTCGGCCAACTCAAGATCTAAGAACTCCGACACCGGACTGGTGTCAACTTGAAACGTAGGCATTAGACGCCCTAGACGTGGTAAAGTTAAAGCGTTGCAACTTATGTTGAAGTCAGGCTCCGTCAGCGAACTAACAGTGATTTTTACCAAGCCTGTAGACTTACCAACACTAGCTCCACCTACCCCAGTTACTGGTATTACAACTCGAGTCCTACGAAGGTGAAGTTGTTGAA
Organism: Sphaerophoria taeniata; assembly: GCA_943590905.1. Lineage (NCBI taxonomy): Eukaryota > Metazoa > Arthropoda > Insecta > Diptera > Syrphidae > Sphaerophoria > Sphaerophoria taeniata. The sequence goes on along the minus strand of OX016541.1, from coordinate 116,526,211 downwards.
CAGCGTACTCACTTATGAAGGATGCTTGGGACCCACTGTCCAGAAGAGCTCGAAGTATAAGCTTATTCCCAGTTGCTGTCCGTACTTCAATTTTCGCTGTGGCCAACAGGACAGGGTCGAGTTTTGCCAACGTTTCATCGTTGGTGGCAACATCTAACGCACTTTGATCTGGACAACGATCACAATCACTGCTTTTGGTTCTCATGTGGTTACTTACAACAGGGGACTCTTGAGTTTGAAGACAATCGTGTAGCATAGTGTGGTGCTTCTGATGGCACTTCAAGCAGGAGTACTCAGAAGGACATTGGCTCTGCAAGTGGTTTGGCTTTAAACAGTTTTTGCATAACTTGGCTTTCATCACGAATGTCAGTCTCTGACCTGACGTTTGATTTCTGAAATCAGGGCAAAACATTCAACAGTGCTTACCAGAGCAACTTACGCATTGATTGATATTCGCTTGATGGCTATGAACTTGTGGTTTGAACGAATTCTGGCTGATGGGCTGGGATGGGATGGCCCGGGAACAACTGGCCATGGCATCAAGTCCTTGTAGCCTATTTTCTAAAAAAATTTCCAGTTCCGCGTAAGTAGGGATATAATTTGGACTCTGAAGAGACATTTCCCAGTCCTTAATCGTGATCGGGTCCAATTTTTCCGTCACGTGTAGAATTAGCCAATCATCCCACTGACCTGTTGGTCTTCCGAGTTGCTTCGCTGCCCGAACAGTTTCGGTTACGACATCGAGAATGTTTCGTAAAACTTTAGGCGATTCAGTTGTCATGGCTGGTAGTTTGATAATATCTCGAAGGTATTGCTTAACTAGTTTACGAGTGTTGTCATACCTAGATTGTAGAATATCCCAAGCAGTCTGAAAATTATTGCCGCTGACTTGTATGTTTCTCAAAACATGTGCCGCACTACCACGGAGACTGCAATTAAGGTAATGCAATCGTTGTACGTTAGACAGGGAAGTATCTTGGATAACACAACTCGTAAACATGTCTTTGAAATTCAGCCACTCACTGAACGTGCCGTCGAAAATTGGTAACTGCAGCTTCGGCAAAATTGATTTGACGTCGTCGTTACCACTGCTGCCCACGGAGCCCTTAGTTAGCATGTCACTTGTATTATGAGCATTGTTGGAAAACTCATCGATCGAATCATTGAGCTCTCCTAGCGCTTCGCAGTAGGCCGATTCAATTCGACTGAACCGTTCTAAGGGGAGAACATCTTTAACTTGCTTTTCAAGGCCCTCGGTCTCCTCCATCGAAGCTATGATGTCGCGAACGTCGTTAAACTTCACCCAATAGTCTTCAAGGAATTTCCTCCTGCCGACGAAGTAGCCTTTTGTTTGTATCGCCTTGGCGACTTTTAGAGAATTTGCAGAGAAATTGCAAATTAGTTTTGCAATCGTCTCTTCTTTGGCCAGCGCCATTCTATTTAGATTGTTGCAAGAAACTAAGGTTCCCCGCAAGGGATGCCAATGTTAGAATTCGTAAAGCTCAAAAGGAGCTCCCTTTCAAAATTAAAAGACAAAGATCTTTTTACTGAAATTCACTTTTATTACAATAATTCAGACCAATACGTCTGAACACGTGGAATGATCAATTTTTAATGATCTAGAAAAGTAGAACAGGAATATAACAGAATGTGAAGAGAGATGTTCGATACTCGCAACAATAAATAAATGTCGGACTCATGATGACGTGGCTTGTTGACGTACACTGGTTTTAAGAAGCTCTCCATCGCATATAACCGGTGCTCCCACTTGTTGGTTTGTTCGAGTACTTCTAAACAAGTGTGGAATGAATTCCGTGCTCTTTTCACCGAAATTTTTCATTGAGGATGAAATTTGCCACTGGGAGAGGAAGCAAATTCATACACATACATGCAATGCAATAAAAAAGACCCAAAAAAATAGGTATCAAGTGAAGAAATGTGCACTTTTTTCCCTTTTTTTCTTTGAGCTAGGAATATGTATTAAGAAAACAATGCATGTAAGTAGGTACAAGAAAAGTGGTATCATAGATATTGTTGTTGCAGCACGAGACATCGCGATGTGATAAACGGTTAGGTTTTTATTTCTTTTTGTGTTTGTCTATATGAAATGGAAATTCTTTTATTGGGCAATGATTGCGTTTGTAACAGGCAGGTATCTTTCATCTTTTAGACAGATGAACAGCTTATTCAAAAGAGTCATGAACCTATTATTGAAATTTTTGACCTTACGCAATAAAACGATGCAAGTAGAGGGTGTCTCAGTAAGAGTGCTCTTTTTAACATTGGAATCTTTTTTTTTCATGCGAGTGGCAATTCTGAAATTTTACATCTGCCACCTCTGTTTATTCTGATTATTAAAAATGGAGTGCTTTTCGAAAGAACAACGCGTTATGTTTGTGAATATCTATCTCAAACTTCGCAAAATTTTCTGCCGAGAAAATTAAAAAAACATATTTTATTCCATACTTAATCGGAATATATCTTCTTTAGAGGCCAGTTACAGCTTTAATTGGTTTTCATCATTGAAACACATCATTGAAATTTTTCTGATAGGTCGGTTATTATAGCAATCATTGAAAATTTCTGTCAGGAATTTTTTTCCTGACGTAATTCAATCATTGGAGCTGTGAGAAGTTGAACAAATGTAGATCATTAAAATTGTACAAAATTGAAACGAAAATCATTGGAATGATTTGTTTAATTTTTTGACATAATACAATCAGCTGTTCAGGAAAATGAATTTACAACCGGAAAATAGAAAAACACATTTTAATGAAAAAATAAGTGTGAATTGAACTTTTTCATGCCAATAAAAATTCTTTGAGTGATTTCCGATCGATTGGTATATAATTTCTTTTCAAAAGAAAACATATGTCGATTTCCATTGAACCACATGAAATGGACGGCCCGTCGCTACTAAAAATCAATATTTTTTGGTTTCAATGGAAAGGAAAAACGTAGCAATATCTTTTTGTAAGTGTATTAGTGTTTCAGCTGTTAGCATAAATAAACAAGAGAAACAATTATTTATTCTTCGTCCTATAATTTTTCATAACATTTTCGAAATTTTAAATGGAATGCCTTTTGTTCTTGGATAGCAATGCACTATTTGCTTCAACAATCATCAAATCCTTCCAAAGATTCAATTGGAAATTTTCAGCATATCTTTGTCCTCGGAGGGGAATGCTTGTAATGATGTCAATGTTATGTGTACCTATTCTTGAGAAAACAACGATAAACCTTATTTATTTTCATTATTATTCTTTATTTTCATTATTATTATTTATAATATTCACTATTCTATTATTTATCGTAATTTTAACATAACAAAAACGCACTCTCTTCTATTTTCTTTTTCAACACATAATTATTCCATTTGCAAAAACTGTCAAATTTTTAGGATGTGTTAAAATCAGTGTGAAAATCTCTGTAGATTCGTCTCAAAAGACGAATTCAAAACGAATCAATTCGTCGGGAAAAAACATCAATACTTTTCCCATTGGAAAACGTTTATGAAAAAAATATTGCCGGCCCGTCAACGGCACATCAATGTTTTGGTTCAATGGAAAACCACAATAGTGAAATATCCATTCAAAGATTTTCCGGATCCATTTCAATGATAGCTATAACTGGCCTCTTACAATACAATAAAAATATCACAACTCTGTCATAAAATACTTGTCTTTATTTATAAATGAAAAAGTGCACTCTTACTGAGGCACCCTATACTTATTTGTTCCAAACGAATAAAAAAATATTCTAATAAATCGCAAATCTCCCTCGCAACCACCAAAACAAAAAGATATGATAAGAAATTATCGCACATGTGCGATATGCTTTGTACCTCATTCATTTTCTTATTTTGTCATGTCCAACAACAAAAAACAAAAAAAAGCCACTTACTTACCGCATTCTTTTTATGCGCTTTCTCTATCTCCCGCTCTAACCCTTCTTCTATAATTATGTCATCTGCACATATCTATTTTCTCATCTTGCATCTTTCTTCTACTTCTATGTAAAGCAATATCGAGTTTTCTTCACACTTCTATGAATTGAAGAACAAAAAGTACATTTTCTGTTGAGGAGAAAAAACAACATCTTTTGTAAGAAAGAGAAGAGAAAGCAAAACAAATTGCAGCACCACCTAGTGGCATTTCTTTGAACCCTGCTTCTTTGTGTGTGTAATCGACCATTCTTTTTTGACAAAAAAACGCAAAAAAGACGATTTTTCAAAAATAAAAATAAGAAAGACCATTAGCAAACAAATTATTTTGTTATTTGAATTAAATAAAAAAAAGAACAGAAAAAAATAAAAAAAATTAGTGCTAGTTTTATTGCCTATATTTCACTTACAATAACCTTACAAATATTGACTTTTTGAAGTTTATTTTTAAATACATATGTTACAGGTGAAAAATAAAAAAAAAACACCGACGTTAAGTAAAACATATATTAATCTTTCATAAAAAAAATATTTCAAAAAATTCAAAAATATATTAATCAATTTCCCGGGCAAACGCGCAAAATGCTAGACAAAAAATAGGTATTTTTATGTTTGTGTTAACAAAAACATTTGACAAACATAAAGAAAATAAAAAAAATTACTCCGTTGAAATTACATATTTAAAGCTTTGAAAAAAGTTAATTTGACTTCACTACCTTTTATATTTTAGAAGTTATACTAGTATTTTTCATTGTTTTTCGAATTTTGTGTGGAAAAAATTATAACGATAATCGAAAAAAAAACAGCGACGTTAAGTAACAGGATATATTTTCATTATAAAAAAAAATATAAAATAAATAAAAATGTAATATTTAACCCATTTCCCATTAGTTAGCGCAAGCGTCTTTCGAAATTTTATAGTTTTTCCGTTTGCTTGTCGGTTTTGAGGTACATCGAATTTTTTTTTTTTTTTTTTAATTGCACAAACATTTGACCCTATTTAATATCAATCGAAAACCGTTTGTTTTATTAAAATTTTCGAAAAATTGCGAACGCTTCACAGTTTCGCGCAAAAGTCCGACCTATTTTTACATGGGAAACCCCCCCTTAAAGCCAAACGGAGATTTGCGAATTTTTGGTGACTAAATTTGTGATGTATTCGTAAAACGATAAGAAATGAAAAACGTGTTTTCTTTACAAAGCCTTTCGAATATTTTGCTGGGTAGATTGGTAACGAATTGATTTAATACAAAAGCATCTAAGTGTTGGCCGAATTTGCAGTTTAATGCCAAGCTTTTTACTCTGGCAAAACATTCAGCAACTGTTTCGCTTTCGTTTTTAATCGATGAGAAAAATGTTTTTCTTTCGCGAAAAATTATTGTTGGTGGGGTATAATGTGTGCTTATTATTGTGCACAACTCCTTGTAAGATTTAGATATGGGTGAATTCGGACTATATAAACTGTGCAAGACGCTATAGGGAGCAGCACCAATCGACTTTAATAAAACAGCTTTCTTTTGGTTATCCTCCGAGCAGTTAATTTCACAAAAATGAATATCCAATTTCTCCTTCCAAATCGAAAAAGTTTCATTATTCGGCGAAAATTCTGGAATGCTTGCTGTTTGGAATAACGTGATCGGCGTGGTCATTTTTAAGATGAATATATTAATTTAATGAATGGAATTCTGGAATTTCTTCGTAAAACGATGCGTTATGTCCAAAAGAAATATATATATAATTCCTTTGAATACTTTAATTTTATAACCTCGTCGCCATTTTGTGATGTATTCGTAAGACGAAAGAAATGAGAAACACGTTTTCTTTATAAAAGCTAATTAGGTATTGAGTGAAGTTTTATTCAAGTAAAATTGATATTTTATGTTTTACATTCTGTGTTTGATAATATTCTGCAAAGTAGTAATGAGGCACAGTACGTGTAGGAAATGCCTCCTGTTAAAAAAAAAAATATCATCAATGCCCCCATAGAATTCCCATCTGCTAACACTAGCGATAGTCAGAGAGAGATTGATTTCTTAACACTTGATTACAATCGCACTAACAAAATCCGTAGCAAAAGGGAATCAAAAATACTGCAGTGGTACAATTGAAATCGAAATACCGCAGTGCAGGTGGACTGTTTTAATTGTTTGTTTTTTTTAGTAATTAGTTGTTGGTAGGCACAAATTTTAAGAAAAAGAAAGCTTGAAGGTTTCTTCATTTAGTTAGTCGGTGATCCAAAGTCAAGCCATCCAGACTGGCAATATTTTCAATATTCAAATAGTTGTGTCGCAAAATTAAAGCAGCTTAAACAAAAAAAAAACTAAGATTTTAATAAAAGTGCCTTTTTGGTAAAAAAAGAAAAATATATCAATTTTTTTTATTCGATAAGTACGTGAAGAAAAGGCTAAAGAGGTAAATTTATTAAAAAAAAAAGAGTAATATAAAGAAACTGATAAGGTTTTTGTAGCTGGGACTAGGAATTAAACCTAAGACACCAACGCCGTCACCGACGCATGCGCCGCTGCCGCCGGTGTGTTCGTCAATTTAAAAAAAAGGGTAAGCTTAGCAGGAATAAAGAACTAAATGAAACGGACGAATAATCTAGGTCAAATGTTTTTGCTTTACTCAAAGGGACTGACCTGGCAGAAACTGAACTCCCATACCTATTCCCATGCTTTGAGAATAACTCAGAAAGACTGCCTTATCTGCCAGTGAAGCGAAGTCCAAGCAGGACATGACACGCCGACGCATGCGGTCACCGACTCCCAAACCCAGCAATAAGAAAATGCCATTGGGACCGATTCCACAGATCTTAATATTAAGGCCTCATAAGAAAACAAATAGGGGAAACGTAAGATTTTAATGAAGTAACAAAATATACATAAAACATTCAATTGTGCGACGACCACGACGTCGGTAACGTTTGGGTTGAAAATTAATTATATTAGACTTTCACAGAACACTACACGAGACAAACAACTTCAAAACCTCCAGTTCGACGATCCAGCAAAATTGTGCACACTTTCGCCAGGATCCCCGAAAATTAAAGCGTAAAACACTGAGTAAGTCATTTATATTAATTTTGTTTTTACCTTAAGCGTTACGTTCCTCACTTATAAAAATTTAATTAAAAAAAAAAAAAATAAAAGCAACGAAAAAACTTGCAACTTCATTAAATTCTTAATGTAACCTACCGCAAAAAGAAAAACCATATTACCTTTACTTATTGTTAGTATTTCATTATAAGCTTTTTGAAATCAAAAGAATACAAGAAATCGAACTGAATATTATTGTAGAAATTAAGACGAATTTATAAAAAGAAATTTACATTGAATATTTAAGTCAAGTTTTTTTTTGTAGAAACCCATAGTGCCCAAATTACTTTTGTTTGCTCCGCCTCTGATTCTTTTCTGCCAAAGACAAGTGTTTTTGTTATCAGAATTTAGAAGTAAAGGATCGGTAATAAACTTAAAAGATTGTTTTTCTCTTTTTTCTTATTTGAGCCGCGCCGCGCCGTGGCCTTGACTCAGTTCATTTTTGACAAATGTTCATTTAATCTTCGAATAAATTTTTTTTAGTGTTATGATACGGCAAGCTGAGTAAAACGAAAATTATGGCAATCTAAAAGCTTTTAGTTTAGGATGTGAGGACTGAGGAGAAGGAAGAACAGATGAACTGAAAGTTTTTTTATGGATTATTGTCAAATGGTATAAAGAGAAATAAAAACTCTTGCTTTGTTTAAGGGGTTAACGAACAAATTAAGAGTGAACGCGTTAACCAAGGCGTGCTTTAGAAGGTAATTCTAATAGAGGCACCGGGGGAGGGCAATAGCTCAGAGAACACCAACATCTATGTTCTCAAACAGTGTGACCATCTACTCAAAAGTAACTTCATTTCGGGTTCTCACATTTTTCTCTATATTTAAACATCAAAAATCCATCTTTGATCACAGGCCTGAATTAAAAAACGTAACGTCGCCTTATATCTTTTGACAAGATCCCACCCGTCCGACGAGCTAGGACGTGCATATGCTTGCAGGCCTAACGTTAAACGGAAGTAAGGCAACCCTTTCATGCTCCTGCTTGGTCGATTAGAAAGACCTGTAACCTTTCGATCACTGAAGGGGGTGAAGCAGGAAGGGTTTAAATCACGCTTTTAACTAAGCTTAAAGAAGAAAACTTTAAAATTATTCGAGAGTGCCCCTTTGGAGCTGAATGAACATACGTTCTTTCACTTAGTTTTTTTTGGTGAAGTCTTATTAAGCGTGCATCCGTTACTTTGCAATTTAATTAAACGCAAATAAATCCGTTACAGGTGGCGCCCATCGCGTGGGGCCCGCAGTTGTTACTATATTGAGTAGTATTGTAACTTTGATAGATTGACAGATGTACACATACCTATATTTTTTTGTTTCAGTACTGTTTGGCGGAATGATCTCATGTGGATCGGGAGAATTATTATCCGATAGGCATAGGCTTTCATGTCTAGCTTAGTTCGTTGTAATGATTTTTTCTTACCGTCAATTAGTTAAGTAAAGACAGTATTCCTTCTCCGTCCGAAATATGAGTGAATAGTCCTCATTTTTGTCAGTTGCGTAGATTGAATACTTGTTGCTTTTACTAGAAAAAATAGTATGTTTTGATTAAAAGATCTATGTCCGATAGATTAGTTAACGTTGTCCTGATCTATGACTGTAGCGTAGGCGTTTAGTTAAAAGATATTAAAAAACAAAACAAAAAATAAAAATATCCATTAGATTACGTTCAGAGTGCAACAGTTTTTGATAAGCGTTGTCCAGTCAGCTAGATCAAAGACATAGCTTTCGTCGTTGCAACGGTTATAAGAACTTGTCAACTGAAGGGTCATTGGTTTCTTACATCTTGAATCATTTCAAAGTTACTTATCAATCACACATACTGCGTTTCTTGCAATTTTTTTTAAAGTATTTAGCGAATCTCAAATCTTTCTCTCTCACCTCACATCCTAATTTTGTAAATGAAAAGTTAAAGTTAATATTAAGTTAGTTATTCATTCGATTGTTAAATTCTCGATTTAGACTTAGCAGTTTTTTTTTTGGGAAAAATTTCTTAGTTCAGTTTGGTCTTTGTATAGTATCTATATATTATAATACAGTGCTTTGCTAAAGTATAATCGCAGCATATAAAATAACAGGCAGTTTGGTAGTGTTTCTGAGCTCCAAGAGACAAAACTGCACGAATGGAACTCGTTGGACAATTCCTAATTAAAAAAACTGGTCGAGAGTAATCCAAATCGAGTATTTTAACTTGATTGAAAATCAGCGTAGTAAGAATCCACACTAATCTTTCAAAAAATAAAAAAAAAATAAAAAAAATGTTGAAAAAATAAGAGAATGCGATTATACTTATGCAACAAAGAAAAAAACTTGTTTTCTTTTCTAAACATTAGAGGCGAAAGTAACGGTAATTTTTTTTTCTCTCAATTTTCTTATCTAATGAGGGTCTTTAAAAAAAATAGTTTAGTATTGCCGCAGTCCTTGGTTTTACACAAAACCATTTTTACATGGTGCGATTATACTTTTGCAAAGCACTGTATATATATATTTCGAGTTTGAGTTATAGTAGTCACACATTTCTATAAACATATTTTTTTTTAAATTATTTAATAAAATTTTTGTACGGTTTCAATGACGGGTAACCGTCGAGGTCGACCTTCCAAGGCAAGCGTATATCAATTAAGTAATAGCGGTCGTGTAACAAGGTCAAGAAATCAATCTGAATTAGATAATATGGCTGGACCAAGTAATTCTACAGCCAACAAGGTGAATTTAGAACAGCATGAAGAGGAAGATAATTCAAGTGGTAGGAGTGAGGAACGTGGCGAGGGCATCTCCGGAAACGAGAATCAAAACGGTAGAGACCTTTCCCAAGACGCTGAACAATTCGAAAATTATGTAAGGGATGTGGTGTCAGCCACAGTTGGTCTTAAACGTTCGGAAGACAGGCAATTTATCCAAGAGGAACTTGCTAAAAACCAGGAGCGTCTACTACAACAAGTAGGGAACATTATTCGAGATTCATTAACAAATCTAGCCCATAATATACCATCTAACTCAAATAACCCCAGAATAGGCGTTGAGACCGTAGCCAACGACCGCGACGTTAGGTCACAAGAAAGGGAAGCGCACCAACCAACAACGATTCAAGGGGAAAATCAGAACGATCGTGTAGATCGAGAACAAGTTGTTCATCCGGTTGATATGACACGAGCTTCAAATTTAGATAATTTCCTCGCTCGTTTGAGTAGTACGAATCTCAACAATTCACCTCATTTGTCCCATGAGCCAACAGTAGCCCCTCCAATTCATTTAACAGATTCCAAAACTACCACAAATGGGGAATTAAATTTAACAACAAGAATATGTCCATAGATGATTTTTTATTCCGCTTGGAAAGAGTCAAGAATAGCTACAATGCAACGTGGCAAGACATCGTAGCCAATTTTCATCACTTTGTCGAAGATCAAGTAGAGACATGGTTTTGGGTATTTTTAAAAAGCAACCCAAGGGTAACTTGGACAAACCTAAGATTTGCTCTCCTCGAACAGTATCGGACTCTGGAGACAGACTTCGAGCTCTCTCGAAAAATGTCGGACCGGAAGCAATTGCCGAATGAAAGTTTCGATTCGTTTTATGACGATCTCATGCAGATGAACTCAAGGTTACGAAATCCCAAATCGACGAAGGAGATTATTGAGATAATTAAACTAAACGTACGACGTAGAATTGGAGAATTATTGATAACTTTTAGCACACATAGCCTACCAGAAATGTTGTATGTGTGCAGAACAATTGAAAAATTCCTAAACGGAAACGAGCAAAGGCCGATAAACAGAGCACCAATTGGCGGAACTAGTTATCCGATGCGTAGAGCCATCAATGAACTAGATGCGTTAGATGAAGCTTCATCTTCTTCAGGGCAAGTTCAAATTGAGGCACTGAGTAATAATATGAAACCGATTGTGTGCTCCAAATCTTATCTCCGAAATTGCGTTGAATTCCGAAAGTGATTCAAACAAGTGTAACTTTACTCCGAAGGAGCAGAAGGCGCTTCAAGGTATAATCAAATTATTTCCTTCATTCACGGAAAAGGGGTTAGGAAAAACGAATCTCATGGAACATGTGATAGACACCGGGGACGCGGTGCCTCTAAAGCAAAGACATTACCCCGTTTCTCCGGCGGTACAGGCCATGATGTATGTGGAATTGGACCGTATGATCGAGTTAGATGTAATTGAAGAAAGTACTAGTCCTTGGAGTTCCCCAGTGGTACTAGTTCGAAAGCCAGGGAAAAACCGTCTTTGCCTAGACTTTCGCAAGGTCAATCAGGTCACGAAAAAAAACGCTAATCCAATTGCACATATAGAGGGCTTGCTAGCGCGTTTTTCAGATCCCCACTTCATCTCAAGTGTGGGCCTGAAGGACGAGTATTGGCAAATACCGCTGGAGAAAGGTTCTCGGGAAAAAACAGCCTTTACCGTCCCCGGTCGTCCTCTCTATCAGTTCAAGGTTATGCCTTTCGGTCTTTCGAATGCCGCCCAAAGTTTATCTTGCTTGATGCATCGAGTAATTCCGTATGAATTACGAGATCGAGTTTTTGTATACTTAGACGATTTGTTGGTTCTTTCCCACTCATTTGACGAGCATCTTCAAGTTCTGTAAATAGTTGCCGAACGGTTGACTGAGGCAGGGCTAACAATAAATGTGGAGAAATCCAAATTTTGCATGCGAGAACTGCCGTATTTAGGGTATATAGTTGGACAGGGGGGCATCAAAGCTAGTCCAGATAAAATAGCAGCCATAATCGATTTCCCGGTACCGAAAACGCCACGCCAAGTCAGACGATTTCTAGGCATGGCCGGATGGTACCGGAGGTTCGTAAAAAAATTTCAACCCTCGCTTCCCCGTTAACTAACACTCTTAAGAAAAATCTAAAATTCAACTTCGACGATCAAGCACTTGAAGCTTTTAACTCCATAAAAAAAGAGTTGACTTCAACTCCGATACTAGTCAATCTAGACTTTTCAAAACAATTTATCATCTTCTGTGATGCTTATGCTACTGGAATCGGCTGTGTCCTCTGTCAAAAGGATGAAGAGGGGACTGAACGTCCAATCTATTACTTTTCCCAGAAACTAAATCCGGCTCAACGCAACTATTCGGTGACGGAACGCGAATGTTTGGCAGCAGTGAAGGGGATACAAAAATTCAGACCGTACATCGAAGGTTACCGGTTCAAAGTCATTACAGATCACTCCAGTCTGAAATGGCTTATGAATCTTAAAGATCCAACGGGTAGATTGGCACGCTGGAGTCTAAAACTTCAAAGTTTCGATTTCGAGGTGGAGCATAGAAAAGGGTCTCTAAATTCTTGATTCTCTGCCATTAGGAGATAAGGACCCCAAACTCGATCTGTTCAACCCCGAAGACATTCTACATGTCGATTTTAATGACCCAAGTTTTAAGTCTGAAGAGTATTCACAAATCATCCAGAAAATCGAAGAGAACAAGGACCAACTCCCAGATTTAGTAGTTTCCAATGGTTTCGTGTACAAAAAAGTGAAATTCTGTACAGGAAATCCCATTCAGGACGATTTCGTTTGGAAACTGTGGATTCACACAAATCTTACGGAAAAACTTGTGTCTCTAGCTCATTGTCCTCCACGCGCGTCTCATGGAGGCATAACAAAAACTTTATATCGCCTCCGCCAACATTGTTATTGGCCACGTATGGCAACTCAGGTCAAAGCCTTCATTTCTAACTGCACGATTTGTAAGACCACTAAAGCCCCAAACATCACATTAAGATTAATGGGAAAATCGTTTGAAGTGGACAGACCATTTCAACACCTTTATATAGATTTTATTGGACCCTATCCACGGTCAAGAAGTGGAAACACCGTCATTGTCATAGCACTCGACCAGTTGACAAAATTTGTCCTAGTCAAACCACTTAAAAGAGCCACGGCTGTGACGGTGTTGAAATTCCTGAAGGAAGATATATTCCTGCTCTTTGGTGTTCCGGAAAGTATTCTTTCAGATAACGGCACACAATTCACTAGTCGTGAATTTTTGAAAATGATCGATGTTTTTGGATATAAACATTACAAAACAGCTGTATATTCACCCCAAGCGAATGCCAGCGAGCGGGTGAATAGGTCAATTCTTGCTGCTATTCGATCATACGTTGACCCGAACCAAAGGAACTGGCATGAGTATTTAAGTTCTATTAGTAGTGCTGTACGAACGACCATACACTCTACTCTGGGAATGTCGCCTTATGAGGCCCTTTTCGGCCAACGTATGATAGAACACGGAGCAGATTATAAACTGCTGAGAGAATTAGGGGGTCTAAACCATTCCGAAATAGATTGGCTTCCGAAAGTGGCGAAGATGAACATACTCCATTCATACCTCAAAACAGCCTTAGAAAAAGCTCATGAAGCGAACGAAAAAACATATAACCTTCGAAGTAGAATAATTTCGTATAAAGTGGGTGATCAGTTGTACAAACGAAATTTCATTCAAAGCGACGCGACAAAAAAACTGAATGCCAAACTCTGCCATAAATTCCTCAAGGTCGTAGTAAAAAAGGTCGTGGGTGACAACCTTTTTTTTTCAAATTCATTTTTTATTCAAATTCATTTTTTATTCATTCACTTATTATCTATCTTATATTTAACTTATTGGCCCCAATCGGGCGCTCTAAGTAATTCACGTTTTCTTAAAATTAATGCCTTTCGGCCTATGAACTATCTGTTTTATTGACTTTATTTTTTTTCTTGCTAGAAAATTTAAAAAAGACTAACTCAATATCATTTTAATTTTTCCTTACGTGCTACTTAAAATTAGGTCCTTAAAAATAAAACTTATAATTAACTAAAACTACCTAATCTACCTAACAACTACTTACAAACTAGAACAGCCACAGCAGCAAATCTCTATCATTTTTTTTTTCATATCACTTTTTTTTTCTTTTATTTTTTTTTTCTTTTTTGTCAATATTCTTTTTATTTCATTTTTGTTTTTTTGTAATTTTTTATTTGTTGTCCTTGTCAATTAATTAGATTAATTAATTAGAGTGCCACCATGCCTCCCCTTCTTAAACCTAAACCCAAAACCCTTAGACTAAAACAAGTATGCAAGCCGGCCAAGACTCAAAACCCCACCCCGACTACCCATATCAAGTGCTGACTGAAGCCACCAGAACTGGTGCTCCTGCTTCACCCTATCGATTCGGTCCCGTTCGGACACAGCCCTACTGAACCGAAGGAGCTCTGCTCCGCCCTGTGCGAGGACGTCTCGATGGTAAAGGAGCCGCCGATCGACGGTTCTCCGCCTGACGTGGTAGATTAGCGGGATCGCCAATCTGTCCTGTATCAGACCGCATTTATCTAGGTGGAGGAATGCCTCTGGTGGAATGAAGCCGCTCGAGCGTGCACTATCAAAATATTCGTCGTTCGGATAGAACGCCCCAAAGATCAAATTATTCGTCGATGTCATAGCTCTCGCAATGTGACCCCGAACAAGTTTTATCACGAAATTGTCTATTCTGTTGATCCGAGCCTCGTTGTACAGAACCTCGTTAGAATAGTAATGTACATAAGAAGATTCCGGTGTCCGATACAAACCGAGACAGCGCCGAAGACACTGCCTCTCGAACACCCGAATCTTCTCCATTTAAGATGGTGCAACGTTGAACCACACTGGACAGCCATAAACGATCATCGGCCGTATGAGGGCCATGTAGCAAATTACCTTCACTCTGGGGTCAAGCCGACTGCTGTAAAACAGCCGTTTCGTCAGAGCGAAGGCTCCTCTGGCCTTAGTCAGAGCAGCATCTATATTTCTGTCGAAATACAGATACTGGTCCAACCAGATACCGAGGTACTTCACTTCACTTTTGCTCGTTAATCGCTGTCCGTGAGGCCCAACGATGGCCATCTTGCGCCAATTCTTGCGCGTATCCCTCGTGGCCCCAGCCAACGAGGTCCGGAACAGAATTGTTTCGCATTTCTGGACATTTATTTTCAGTTTCCAGTCATCGCAATATCGCTGAATCTTCTCGAAGTCACCTTGCAAGGGAATTCTAATGACTTCGACCTTTGGGGCAGTTCTGTACGCAATCAGGTCGTCGGCATACGCAATTGCCTGGGAAAGGCACCTATCAGATCGCTGGTGTAAATGCTGAAGAGGATCGGCGAGTTCACCGCTCCCTGTTGAAGACCGTTTTTAATTTCAAAGGTGGTGGTAGAAGTTACATTGCCACTTTTGACAACAAACTTTCTACCGTTGAGCATATCATAAAGCATATACAACAATGGTTTACTGATGCCTAGTCTGGTGAGTTTTAGGTACAAGCCTTCTAACCAAACTGTGTCGAAGGCCTTCTCTAAATCAACCAGAACAGCACCCGTACATTGTTTCTTGGACTTATTCCATTGGATATCAGAAACGAGCTTAGACGCGGCATGAATGGTGTCGTGTCCCGCTTTGAACCCGAACTGATTATCCGGAATTATACTGTTGTCCGCAGCCCACTCAGCCAGAGCCCTATTGATTACCTTTTCGAATACCTTGCTGATGCTTGGAAGAAGACTTATTGACCGGAGATTTGAAGGATTGGAGCTGTCCTTTCCCTTTTTCGGGAGAGGATGAACCACAGCTGTCTTCCAACGCTCTGGATAATATGCATTATTCAGCGCGTTGTTGAACAGTGTGGTATAAATGTCGATTCAATCGGTAAGTGTCTTAGTACAATGTTGGATATACCGTCGACACCTGCGGACTTCTTATTCTTTATTGAATTGAAGATGAGCTGGAGTTCTACCTTCGTGATGAGCAAGGGACTTGGGCCCGTTCGATCGGCGATTATAGCGTTTGCTAAAAAGTCGTCATCAAACCGTGTAAAACTACGGTTCTCGGATCGCCATTGCGAAATATCATTCCTCAGGTAGAAGTGGTGAAGTAGAGCTCTGTTCTCTAGGTCGTGGTTCGGGCGAGTGCAAGCATTCACCTTATACACTTGCTGGAAAGCAGCACCAACTGTCTCCACTTTCTCCTGCGGATCTTCAATCACAAAGAAGTCATCGTCCAAGACGGCTTCCTCAGGATCAATTTGCGCTGTCAGGAGTACGTCTCTGTTCTCTATAGTTCTCTGGAGTTTCAGGCACGGAAGGTCGTTCTGATTGTTTTTTCTAAATATCTTATTGATTTGGGGAAACATACTCGGGTCGCTAGAGTTCACGGCCCGAATTTTGTTGTCCCAAAACAAGTTGATAGACAGTCTATAGTTTTCTTTAATCAGTTGGTTGATGTTTTTGATCGACGACTTCAGCGCCCTAATCTCCAGGTCGTGTGGGTCTGTGAAGCGTCTGTACAAGTTTTTCAGTCTTGTCAGTAGTCCACTTTTATGTCTGTGAAGTGCGTCTATAGTCGCGTTTCTGTAGACGTCGTTTTGGTCGCGTTCCTTGTATTTTGGTATTGTCCGTTCCATCGTTCGTTTTATCGTTTCGTCCATCTGTTTTAGATGTTGGTCCATTTCGTTGTTCGTTAAGTTTCTGTTATTTGGTGGGGCTATGTCACTCGAACGGAGTTCTCTCGCTAGGGCGTTGGTGAAACGAGGCCAGCGCATCTTACTGTAATTGTAAGAATGCGTTGGAACGTATTCATCCAACTCCACGCGCTCGTTCGGAATCTGAATTACAGCAGCCAAGCCACAGTGATCACTGTCGTACTCGATTGTCTGTAAACAGTTTCGAGGGTGATTACCCACTTTGTCCGTTATTGTCAGTCTGGTATCGTACAGCAAAAGGTCAAGGAAGGAACCGCTCCTTGGGAACGATGGCCTTTCAGTAGCCAGCAGGTCGACACCATATTCAACACTGCAAAGATTCATCAAATTAAAAAGATGATTACCTCTTGGATTATTTGTTTGATTTCCCCAATCTTCATGCCTTGCGTTCAAATCTCCGGCCATAACGAAGTAGTTTTCTTCCAGGCTCAGTTTTAGTACTCTGAAAAGAATCTCGAGCTCTGAAATAAAGATATTAGCCTGCGGAGCTTCAGCCGCATAAGCCGCAATCATATACATCCGCTTCCCTTGAGTGAGAGAGATGCATACGACGCAAACTTCTAGCGTCCTGAGCTTTCGCAAATCATTATTGTATATGACTTTATAATTAATGCCCTTGCGTATGAAGATTGCAACACCGCCTCCTTGGGTAGAGCCAGGTCGATCCCTTCTTACGATATTGTATTTGTTAGTAGTCAGTTTATGTTTCTGGTTTAGCTTGGTTTCGCTAGCCATAAACACATCGGGACTGTGGTCTTTTAACAACTGGAACAAATAAGCTCGGCGTTCAATCCTAATCAGTGAATTTACATTCACAGCTAGGATCCTTAGGCGCGTCTCCGGCAGCGCGCCCTTAACCATGACGTTGCGCTTGGCCAGTCACTAAAGAGTGGAGGTGGTCCACTCTTGCGGCTTGCTCCCATATCTGACTTTGCAGTCCTGCTAGTTGGCCTTGAATGGCCACCAACAAGGCCACAATGTCTGGCTGCCCCGCCGGTGCCTTAGGCTCTTGGGCCTGTGGGGCGACCGGTGGTGGAACCTGTCTCGCTTTACCCATTCCTTTCGCAGAATTAGCGTAAGAAACGTCGGGTCTTACGAACGAGTTTGCTGTTGGAGCTTGTCGTATTGGTCGACTTTCTACGGCCTTCTGACTGGCCTGTTTTTCTTTAATTTTTTGGACCTTAGGTCAGCCCCTATAATTGGCAGGGTGCCCCTCGTTTCCACAGATAATGCACTTGAGCTGGGTTAAGTCTTCAACCCGCTCCGTTCCTAACCTGCATTCCCCTCTTTTGTGGGTTTCTGCGCACTTACCGCAGCGCTCCTGCATTTCGCAGTTGGCTGCGGCATGGCCGAACCTTTGGCAGCGCATGCATTGTAGCATGTCGTCGTGCCTCATTAGTTTTTCCCATCTTATTATTTGGAAGTCAAGGACGGAAATATTCCTTAGGCTCTCCAATTTACTTTGGGGTGATAATGTTACTAGGAACATTGGGAGCTTGTAACCCCCACGCCTAGACTTGACCGTGGAAAACGGCTTGACCCCGATAAACTCGAGATCGTCACTCGCTTTTTGACGGAGCTCATCTAAGAGCGCCTCAGGTTCCGTGCAGGAACTGATGCCCTTTAAAAGGACCGTCTTCAATTTTTCGCTTCGAGGCGTGAAGCTGAAGAACTCAGCTGTGGCCTCCTTCAAGAAATATTTAACCATGTTGTATTCGGGCAATGTGAAGCATTGCACCGAATACCTTTTTTCTTTTTCATTAATGATTTTTATATTAAAATTACCATTTGTGGCCGACTTACATACCTGTTTTATGTCGTCCAGGTCTATTTTGTGGGTCCTTATAGGTGGCACATTTTTGTCTTTCTTAGGCTGTGGCTGCTTCTGGTGTTGCTGTTGTTGTTGTTGTTGTTGTTGCTGTTGTTGCTGTTGTTGTTGTTGTTGCTGTTGTTGCTGTTGTTGAGGTTGTTGCTGTTGTTGCTGTTGTTGCTGTTGTTGCTGCTTCCTGGCTGCTGCCGACGTCGTCGTTGGGCCCTCTGCATAAGGGCCTGGTTCTGCCCCTGCAGATTTTACGGATTGCTCCACTCCTGTATTTGGTTTTTCGATAATATTTTGCTGCTGTGGTTGTTGTTGCTGTTTCTTTAAAACCTGCGCCGAATTTGGATTCTGTTGCTTATTCGTTTGGACTTGCGGTTTTACTTGTTGTTGTTGTTGTTTTGGCTGCTGCGGTTTTTGTTGCTGCTGTTTTTGTTGCTGCATTTTCAATTTTTCAGCTGCTTCTATTTCTCGGCGCGCCTCCTGTTTTTTTTTTGAGGATATCTAGTAGGGGCTTTATGTCCTCCCTGAGCTTCTTCAGCAGCTCCTCACACTCGCTGATTTTGCTCTGCTTGACTTGGAGGGCCTCCTCAACTTCTTCGTCCGAGAAGTCAGACGACAGGGCTCCGACCATGTTGCTGGCTCCGGACCTGTACAAGTCTTCTCCTCCTTCAGACACATACTCCACACACTGAAAAATTTTCACGCATAAATAGTACGAAAATATGAGTGCATCGTACGAATTTTTTTCGTAGTTTTCAGCCACGAATAAATTCGTACAATGTACTCATATTCGTATATTTAAAAAGAGCTTTGTACATTGTACGAATGGAATGACAATATTTACGTTTCCTTTCGTACATTTACAAAGAGCGTTAGTACATTCTACTAATATTTCGTACTATTTACCCTCAATTTGTAAATTAACAGAGAGCATTAGTACATTCTACTAATACTTCGTACTATTTATTCCCCATTTGTAAATTTACAAAGAGCATTAGTTCATCCTACTAATACTTCGTACTATTTACTCTCGATTCGTAGATTTACCAAAAGCATTAGTTCATTTTACTAATACTTCGTACTATTTACTCCCTATTCGCAAAAACAAGCATAAGCATTAGTATATTCTACCAATACTACCAATACTTCGTACTATTTACTTGCCATTCGTAAGTTTACCAAAAGCATTAGATCATTCTACTATTACTTCGTACTATTTACTTGCCATTCGTAAGTTAACCAAAAGCATTAGTTCATTGTACTAATACTTCGTACTATTTACTTACCATTCGTAAATTTACCAAAAGCATTAGTTCATTCCATTAATACTTCGTACTATTTACTTGCCATTCGTAAGTTAACCAAAAGCATTAGTTCATTCTACTAATACTTCGTACTATTTACTTACCATTCGTAAATTTACCAAAAGCATTAGTTCATTCTACTAATACTTCGTACTATTTACTTGCCATTCGTAAGTTAACCAAAAGCATTAGTTCATTCTACTAATACTTCGTACTATTTACATGCGATTCGTAAGTTAACCAAAAGCATTAGTTGATTCTACTAATACTTCGTACTATTTACTTACCATTCGTAAATTTACCAAAAGAATTAGTTCATTCTACTAATACTTCGTACTATTTACTTACCATTCGTAAATTTACCAAAAGCATTAGTTCATTCTACTAATACTTCGTACTATTTACTTGCCATTCGTAAGTTAACCAAAAGCATTAGTTCATTGTACTAATACTTCGTACTATTTACTTACCATTCGTAAGATTACCTAAAGCATAAGTTCATTCTACTAATACTTCGTACTATTTACTTGCCATTCGTAAGTTAACCAAAAGCATTAGTTGATTCTACTAATACTTTGTACTATTTACTTACCATTCGTAAATTTACCAAAAGCATTAGTTCATTCTATTAATACTTCGTACTATTTACTTGCCATTCGTAAGTTAACCAAAAGCATTTGTTCATTGTACTAATACTTCGTACTATTTACTTACCATTCGTAAATTTACCAAAAGCATTAGTTCATTCTACTAATACTTCGTACTATTTATTTGCCATTCGTAAGTTAACCAAAAGCATTAGTTAATTGTACTAATACTTCGTACTATTTACTTACCATTCGTAAATTTACCAAAAGCATTAGTTCATTCTACTAATACTTCGTACTATTTACTTACCATTCGTAAGTTAACCAAAAGCATTAGTTCATTGTACTAATACTTCTTACTATTTACTTACCATTCGTAAGATTACCTAAAGCATTAGTTCATTCTACTAATACTTCGTACTATTTACTTGCCATTCGTAAGTTAACCAAAAGCATTAGTTCATTGTACTAATACTTCGTACTATTTACTTACCATTCGTAAGATTACCTAAAGCATTAGTTCATTCTACTAATACTTCGTACTATTTACTTGCCATTCGTAAGTTAACCAAAAGCATTAGTTCATTCTATTAATACTTTGTACTATTTACTTACCATTCGTAAATTTACCAAAAGCATTAATTCATTCTATTAATACTTCGTACTATTTACTTGCCATTCGTAAGTTAACCAAAAGCATTAGTTCATTGTACTAATACTTCGTACTATTTACTTACCATTCGTAAATTTACCAAAAGCATTAGTTCATTCTACTAATACTTCGTACTATTTACTTGCCATTCGTAAGTTAACCAAAAGCATTAGTTCATTGTACTAATACTTCGTACTATTTACTTACCATTCGTAAATTTACCAAAAGCATTAGTTCATTCTACTAATACTTCGTACTATTTACTTGCCATTCGTAAGTTAACCAAAAGCATTAGTTCATTGTACTAATACTTAGTACTATTAACTTACCATTCGTAAGATTACCTAAAGCATTAGTTCATTCTACTAATACTTCGTACTATTTACTTGCCATTCGTAAGTTAACCAAAAGCATTAGTTCATTGTACTAATACTTCGTACTATTTACTTACCATTCGTAAATTTACCAAAAGCATTAGTTCATTCTACTAATACTTCGTACTATTTACTTGCCATTCGTAAATTTACCAAAAGCATTAGTTCATTCCATTAATACTTCGTACTATTTACTTGCCATTCGTAAGTTAACCAAAAGCATTAGTTCATTGTACTAATACTTCGTACTATTTACTTACCATTCGTAAATTTACCAAAAGCATTAGTTCATTCTACTAATACTTCGTACTATTTACTTGCCATTCGTAAGTTAACCAAAAGCATAAGTTCATTCTACTAATACTTCGTACTATTTACTCTCCATTCGTAAGTTAACCAAAAGCATTAGTTGATTCTACTAATACTTCGTACTATTTACTTACCATTCGTAAATTTACCAAAAGCATTAGTTCATTCTACTAATACTTCGTACTATTTACTTACCATTCGTAAATTTACCAAAAGCATTAGTTCATTCTACTAATACTTCGTACTATTTACTTGCCATTCGTAAGTTAACCAAAAGCATTAGTTCATTGTACTAATACTTCGTACTATTTACTTACCATTCGTAAGATTACCTAAAGCATTAGTTCATTCTACTAATACTTCGTACTATTTACTTGCCATTCGTAAGTTAACCAAAAGCATTAGTTGATTCTACTAATACTTCGTACTATTTACTTACCATTCGTAAATTTACCAAAAGCATTAGTTCATTCCACTAATACTTCGTACTATTTACTTGCCATTCGTAAATTTACCAAAAGTATTAGTTCATTCTACTAATACTTCGTACTATTTACTTGCCATTCGTAAGTTAACCAAAAGCATTAGTTGATTCTACTAATACTTCGTACTATTTACTTGCCATTCGTAAGTTAACCAAAAGCATTAGTTGATTCTACTAATACTTCGTACTATTTACTTACCATTCGTAAATTTACCAAAAGCATTAGTTCATTCTACTAATACTTCGTACTATTTACTTGCCATTCGTAAATTTACCAAAAGCATTAGTTCATTCTACTAATACTTCGTACTATTTACTTACCATTCGTAAGATTACCTAAAGCATTAGTTCATTCTACTAATACTTCGTACTATTTACTTGCCATTCGTAAGTTAACCAAAAGCATTAGTTGATTCTACTAATACTTCGTACTATTTACTTACCATTCGTAAATTTACCAAAAGCATTAGTTCATTCTACTAATACTTCGAACTATTTACTTACCATTCGTAAATTTACCAAAAGCATTAGTTCATTCTACTAATACTTCGTACTATTTACTTGCCATTCGTAAATTTACCAAAAGCATTAGTTCATTCTACTAATACTTCGTACTATTTACTTGCCATTCGTAAGTTAACCAAAAGCATTAGTTCATTCTACTAATACTTCGTACTATTTACTTGCCATTCGTAAGTTAACCAAAAGCATTAGTTCATTCTACTAATACTTCGTACTATTTACTTACCATTCGTAAATTTACCAAAAGCATTAGTTCATTCTACTAATACTTCGTACTATTTACTTGCCATTCGTAAGTTAACCAAAAGCATTAGTTCATTGTACTAATACTTCGTACTATTTACTTACCATTCGTAAGATTACCTAAAGCATTAGTTCATTCTACTAATACTTCGTACTATTTACTTGCCATTCGTAAGTTAACCAAAAGCATTAGTTGATTCTACTAATACTTCGTACTATTTACTTGCCATTCGTAAGTTAACCAAAAGCATTAGTTCATTGTACTAATACTTCGTACTATTTACTTACCATTCGTAAATTTACCAAAAGCATTAGTTCATTCTACTAATACTTCGTACTATTTACTTGCCATTCGTAAGTTAACCAAAAGCATTAGTTCATTGTACTAATACTTAGAACTATCAACTTACCATTAAGATTACCTAAAGCATTAGTTCATTCTACTAATACTTCGTACTATTTACTTGCCATTCGTAAGTTAACCAAAAGCATTAGTTCATTGTACTAATACTTCGTACTATTTACTTACCATTCGTAAATTTACCAAAAGCATTAGTTCATTCTACTAATACTTCGTACTATTTACTTGCCATTCGTAAGTTAACCAAAAGCATTAGTTCATTGTACTAATACTTCGTACTATTTACTTACCATTCGTAAGATTACCTAAAGCATTAGTTCATTCTACTAATACTTCGTACTATTTACTTGCCATTCGTAAATTTACCAAAAGCATTAGTTCATTCCATTAATACTTCGTACTATTTACTTGCCATTCGTAAGTTAACCAAAAGCATTAGTTCATTGTACTAATACTTCGTACTATTTACTTACCATTCGTAAATTTACCAAAAGCATTAATTCATTCTACTAATACTTCGTACTATTTACTTGCCATTCGTAAGTTAACCAAAAGCATTAGTTCATTGTACTAATACTTAGTACTATTAACTTACCATTCGTAAGATTACCTAAAGCATTAGTTCATTCTACTAATACTTCGTACTATTTACTTGCCATTCGTAAATTTACCAAAAGCATTAGTTCATTCCATTAATACTTCGTACTATTTACTTGCCATTCGTAAATTTACCAAAAGCATTAGTTCATTCCATTAATACTTCGTACTATTTACTTGCCATTCGTAAGTTAACCAAAAGCATTAGTTCATTGTACTAATACTTCGTACTATTTACTTACCATTCGTAAATTTACCAAAAGCATTAGTTCATTCTACTAATACTTCGTACTATTTACTTGCCATTCGTAAATTTACCAAAAGCATTAGTTCATTCTACTAATACTTCGTACTATTTACTTGCCATTCGTAAATTTACCAAAAGCATTAGTTCATTCCATTAATACTTCGTACTATTTACTTGCCATTCGTAAGTTAAACAAAAGCATTATTTCATTGTACTAATACTTCGTACTATTTACTTACCATTCGTAAATTTACCAAAAGCATTAGTTCATTCCATTAATACTTCGTACTATTTACTTGCCATTCGTAAGTTAACCAAAAGCATTAGTTCATTGTACTAATACTTCGTACTATTTACTTACCATTCGTAAGATTACCTAAAGCATTAGTTCATTCTACTAATACTTCGTACTATTTACTTGCCATTCGTAAATTTACCAAAAGCATTAGTTCATTCCATTAATACTTCGTACTATTTACTTGCCATTCGTAAGTTAACCAAAAGCATTAGTTCATTGTACTAATACTTCGTACTATTTACTTACCATTCGTAAATTTACCAAAAGCATTAGTTCATTCTACTAATACTTCGTACTATTTACTTGCCATTCGTAAATTTACCAAAAGCATTAGTTCATTCCATTAATACTTCGTACTATTTACTTGCCATTCGTAAGTTAAACAAAAGCATTATTTCATTGTACTAATACTTCGTACTATTTACTTACCATTCGTAAATTTACCAAAAGCATTAGTTCATTCTACTAATACTTCGTACTATTTACTTGCCATTCGTAAGTTAACCAAAAGCATAAGTTCATTCTACTAATACTTCGTACTATTTACACTCCATTCGTAAGTTAACCAAAAGCATTAGTTGATTCTACTAATACTTCGTACTATTTACTTACCATTCGTAAATTTACCAAAAGCATTAGTTCATTCTACTAATACTTCGTACTATTTACATACCATTCGTAAATTTACCAAAAGCATTAGTTCATTCTACTAATACTTCGTACTATTTACTTGCCATTCGTAAGTTAACCAAAAGCATTAGTTCATTGTACTAATACTTCGTACTATTTACTTACCATTCGTAAGATTACCTAAAGCATTAGTTCATTCTACTAATACTTCGTACTATTTACTTGCCATTCGTAAGTTAACCAAAAGCATTAGTTGATTCTACTAATACTTCGTACTATTTATTTACCATTCGTAAATTTACCAAAAGCATTAGTTCATTCTACTAATACTTCGTACTATTTACTTACCATTCGTAAATTTACCAAAAGCATTAGTTCATTCTACTAATACTTCGTACTATTTACTTGCCATTCGTAAATTTACCAAAAGCATTAGTTCATTCTACTAATACTTCGTACTATTTACTTGCCATTCGTAAGTTAACCAAAAGCATTAGTTGATTCTACTAATACTTCGTACTATTTACTTACCATTCGTTAATTTACCAAAAGCATTAGTTCATTCTACTAATACTTCGTACTATTTACTTAACATTCGTAAATTTACCAAAAGCATTATTTCATTCTACTAATACTTCGTACTATTTACTTGCCATTCGTAAATTTACCAAAAGCATTAGTTCATTCTACTAATACTTCGTACTATTTACTTACCATTCGTAAGATTACCTAAAGCATTAGTTCATTCTACTAATACTTCGTACTATTTACTTGCCATTCGTAAGTTAACCAAAAGCATTAGTTGATTCTACTAATACTTCGTACTATTTACTAACCATTCGTAAATTTACCAAAAGCATTAGTTCATTCTACTAATACTTCGTACTATTTACTTACCATTCGTAAATTTACCAAAAGCATTAGTTCATTCTACTAATACTTCGTACTATTTACTTGCCATTCGTAAATTTACCAAAAGCATTAGTTCATTCTACTAATACTTCGTACTATTTACTTGCCATTCGTAAGTTAACCAAAAGCATTAGTTCATTCTACTAATACTTCGTACTATTTACTTGCCATTCGTAAGTTAACCAAAAGCATTAGTTCATTCTACTAATACTTCGTACTATTTACTTACCATTCGTAAATTTACCAAAAGCATTAGTTCATTCTACTAATACTTCGTACTATTTACTTGCCATTCGTAAGTTAACCAAAAGCATTAGTTCATTGTACTAATACTTCGTAGTATTTAATTACCATTCGTAAGATTACCTAAAGCATAAGTTCATTCTACTAATACTTCGTACTATTTACTTGCCATTCGTAAGTTAACCAAAAGCATTAGTTGATTCTACTAATACTTCGTACTATTTACTTACCATTCGTAAATTTACCAAAAGCATTATTTCATTCTACTAATACTTCGTACTTTTTACTTACCATTCGTAAATTTACCAAAAGCATTAGTTCATTCTACTAATACTTCGTACTATTTAGTTGCCATTCGTAAGTTAACCAAAAGCATTAGTTCATTGTACTAATACTTCGTACTATTTACTTACCATTCGTAAATTTACCAAAAGCATTAGTTCATTCTACTAATACTTCGTACTATTTACTTGCCATTCGTAAGTTAACCAAAAGCATTAGTTCATTGTACTAATACTTCGTACTATTTACTTACCATTCGTAAGATTATCTAAAGCATTAGTTCATTCTACTAATACTTCGTACTATTTACTTGCCATTCGTAAGTTAACCAAAAGCATTAGTTCATTCTACTAATACTTCGTACTATTTACTTACCATTCGTTAATTTACCAAAAGCATTAGTTCATTCTACTAATACTTCGTACTATTTACTTACCATTCGTAAATTTACCAAAAGCATTAGTTCATTCCATTAATACTTCGTACTACTTACTTGCCTCTGGAAACGCCTGACAAATTTGTTGCGAAAGAGCATCGCAGTCGTTTGTTGTGAGATCGTGGTTTTTTATAATACAGAATTGTAAAACAGCCTCGACCAAAACTTTCCGCAAGTTGTCTGTTAATTTGGGTGTCCTATTAAATTTCTTCAAATACAACTTACCTACTCGTTCTTTCTGTCATCAAATACTTAGCACTCTTAGCACGCTTTTTATGTTATTTTAATTTTATTTACAAAAAAACTCACAAACCAAACTAAACACGATCAAAATCACAACCAAAATGAGCCATTGCCATGATTTAAAAACAATGACGCAATCCGATTCGAGTAGTGGCAATGTACATATGCTCTTGGTAGATGTACGAAGTATTAGTAGAATCTACAAAAGCTATTGGTAAATGTACGAATGGAGTGTAAATATAACTTAATAATAGTACAATGTACTAATGCTCTTGATAAATGTACGAATGGAGTGTAAATGATAAGAATTATTAGTACAATGTTCTAATGCTCTTGTTAAATGTACGAATGGAGGGTAAATATTACGAAGTATTAGTACAATGTACTAATGCTCTTGGTAGATGTACGAAGTATTAGTAGAATCTACAAAAGCTATTGGTAAATGTACGAATGGAGTGTAAATATAACTTAATAATAGTACAATGTACTAATGCTCTTGATAAATGTACGAATGGAGTGTAAATAATACGAATTATTAGTACAATGTACTAATGCTCTTGTTAAATGTACGAATGGAGGGTAAATATTACGAAGTATTAGTACAATGTACTAATTCTCTTGGTAGATGTACGAAGTATTAGTAGAATCTACAAAAGCTATTGGTAAATGTACGAATGGAGTGTAAATATTACTTAATAATAGTACAATGTACTAATGCTCTTGATAAATGTACGTATGGCGTGTAAACAATCTACGAATATTCGTTCAATGTACGAATTTTTCTCGTACGAATGCTATTCGTAGCAATTTTACTAATAAAATTTTTCAGTGCATTCTCTTCATCAGATGACGAGTCCGTATGCATTTGCTTGTTGATTTCTTGGTTTGCTGTTGTTTTTGCTGCTCTTCTGGTGTCAACCACCCCAGCATGCAGCTGGGCTGAGGTGGTGGCCTGCCTTTTGCAATCCAAATTCGGCGAAGGTTTCTTGCTCCGCCTCCTCTTCGTTGCTACGTCGGTTGCGGTGGTTTTTACCGCTGTCTTGTCTTCCGATGCCAATTTTTGTTTTGCAACAGCATCTTTCGATGCCGCTGCCGCCTTCCCTTTCACCATTTGGTGAAACCGAAACATGTACGGAAATAAAAAAACTTTATGTTCTGACCTGGTTTCGATCCCACGACCTCTTGATTACCAAGCCGATGCGCTAACTTTGCGCTACCGAACACTTGAAAACATCACTTGCCAATTACAATATGGAACACTTGCTACTTATTTACACTTTTTAAAGTCGATTTGATCCGTGTATACGTCCTCACACAAGCGAAGTCAAATATCGACTGTGACAACCTCTATGAGGTAGTAGATTCAAAAGGACGTACTTCAGTAGCCCATTCAAAAGATTTAAGAAAATAAGTGATTAATTTGTTGTAGTTCGCCCGGTCTACTCAGCTGTGCATGAGACCAAAGTCTTCTTATTATTTTACCTGCGTTGCCTTGTTTAAAATAATAAGTGTTGTAGGAAATGCCTCCTGTTTTAGAAAAAAAAATATCTTCAATGCCCCCATAGAATTCCCATCTGCTAACACTAGCGATAGTCAGAGAGAGATTGATTTCTTAACACTTGATTTCAATCGCACTAAGCACGTAGCAAAAGGGAATCAAAAATACTGCAGTGGTACAATTGAAATCGAAATACCGCAGTGCAGGTGGACTGTTTTAATTGTTTTTTTTTTAGTAATTAGTTGTTGGTAGGCACAAATTTTAAGAAAAAGAAAGCTTGAAGGTTTCTTCATTTAGTTAGTCGGTGATCCAAAGTCAAGCCATCCAGACTGGCAATATTTTCAATATTCAAATAGTTGTGTCGCAAAATTAAAGCAGCTTAAACAAAAAAAAACTAAGATTTTAATAAAAGTGCCTTTTTGGTAAAGAAAGAAAAATATATCAATTTTTTTTATTCGATAAGTACGTGAAGAAAAGGCTAAAGAGGTAAATTTATTAAAAAAAAAGAGTAATATAAAGAAACTGATAAGGTTTTTGTAGCTGGGACTAGGAATTAAACCTAAGACACCAACGCCGTCACCGACACACGCGCCGCCGCCGCCGGTGTGTTCGTCAATTAAAAAAAAAAAGGGTAAGCTAAGCAGGAATAAAGAACTAAGTGAAACGGACGAATAATCTAGGTCAAATGTTTTTGCTTTACTCAAAGGGACTGACCTGTCAGAAACTGAACTCCCATACCTATTCCCATGCTTTGAGAATAACTCAGAAAGACTGCCTTATCTGCCAGTGAAGCGAAGTCCGAGCAGGACATGACACGCCGACGCATGCGGTCACCGACTCCCAAACCCAGCAATAAGAAAATGCCATTGGGACCGATTCCACAGATCTTAATATTAAGGCCTCATAAGAAAACAAATAGGGGAAACGTAAGATTTTAATGAAGTAACAAAATATACATAAAACATTCAATTGTGCGACGACCACGACGTCGGTAACGTTTGGGTTGAAAATTAATTATATTAGACTTTCACAGAACACTACACGAGACAAACAACTTCAAAGCCTCCAGTTCGACGATCCAGCAAAATTGTGCACACTTTCGCCAGGATCCCCGAAAATTAAAGCGCAAAACACTGAGTAAGTCATTTATATTAATTTTGTTTTTACCTTAAGCGTTACGTTCCTCACTTATAAAAATTTAATTTAAAAAAAAAAGCAACGAAAGAACTTGCAACTTCATTAAATTCTTAACGTAATCTACCACAAAAAGAAAAACCATATTACCTTTACTTATTGTTAGTATTTCATTATAAGCTTTTTGAAATCAAAAGAATACATTTGTCCTAAGAAATCGAACTGAATATTATTGTAGAAATTAAGACGAATTAAAACGAATTTATAAAAAGAAATTTACATTGAATATTTAAGTCAAGTTTTTTTTTTAGAAACCCATAGTGCCCAAATTACTTTTGTTTGCTCCGCCTCTGATTCTTTTTTGCCAAAGACAAGTGTTTTTGTTATCAGAATTCAGAAGTAAAGGATCGGTAATAAACTTAAAAGATTGTTTTTCTCTTTTTTCTTATTTGAGCCGCCGCCGCCGCGCCGTGGCCTTGACTCAGTTCATTTTTGACAAATGTTCATTTAATCTTAGAATAAATTTTTTTTAGTGTTATGATACGTCAAGCTGAGTAAAACGAAAATTATGGCGATCTAAAAGCTTTTAGTTTAGGATGTGAGGACTGAGGAGAAAGAAGAACAGATGAACTGAAAGCTTTTTTATGGATTATTGTCAAATGGTATAAAGAGAAATAAAAAACTCTTGCTTTGTTTAAGGGGTTAACGAACAAATTAATAGCGAACGCGTTAACCAAGGCGTGCTTTAGAAGGTAATTCTAATAGAGGCACCGGGGGAGGGCAATAGCTCAGAGAACACCAACATCTATGTTCTCAAACAGTGTGACCATCTACTCAAAAGTAACTTCATTTCGGGTTCTCACATTTTTCTCTATATTTAAACATCAAAAATCCATCTTTGATTACAGGCCTGAATTAAAAAACGTAACGTCGCCTTATTTCTTTTGACAAGATCCCACCCGCCCGACGAGCTAGGACGTGCATATGCTTGCAGGCCTAACGTTAAACGGAAGTAAGGCAACCCTTTCATGCTCCTGCTTGGTCGATTAGAAAGACCTGTAACCTTTCGATAACTGAAGGGGGTGAAGCAGGAAGGGTTTAAATCACGCTTTTAACTAAGCTTAAAGAAGAAAACTTTAAAATTATTCGAGAGTGCCCCTTTGGAGCTGAATGAACATACGTTCTTTCACTTAGTTTTTTTTGGTGAAGTCTTATTAAGCGTGCATCCGTTACTTTGCAATTTAATTAAACTCAAATAAATCCGTTACATACGCTACAATGAGCAAGGCCTTTTTTGTACGTTCATAATATATTAAATATATCTATATGCAAATATATATGGCTGTAAATAAGTATGGTTCTTCGCAAACTCATTACGCCTTATTAGTATTGTAAATTGAAGTTTATAAAAAGTGGGGGCTGAAATGGAACAAAGAATAAGCTTCGAGAATATTAAGTTCTATTTATAATAGTGTAAGCTGATTTAAATTAATACTCAATTGACTTTTCGATTTTTAAAACCTTACGCTCATATAATATGATTCTCAAAGTAAATACGACATTGTATTAAAAGAGGCACAAGTGCACAAGTAAACTAGACCAAGTTACCTAATGGAAAATTTTTTTTTTCTTCTTCCAAAATTCTTTGCTTTTTCAGTTTATTTGGGCTACTAAATGTTTGTCTTTATTTTTTAAACATACAAGCATAGATACGTAATATAAAGGGTCCGCCAAATAACTTTTTTTTGAAAATGCTATAAAAAAGCTATTTTCTCATATTTATTTGAAAGTACAATCTTTCCGGTTAATAATGGAAAATAATTTAATTCAAATGGCTGCCTCGGCTTGCCATGCAGTAGCCTACACGATCGGTCCAATTTTTAAGCTCATTATCGATTGTGTGCAGCTGTATTTCACCAATGGCTTCATGAATATCGTCCTTTAAAGCGTCAGTTATTGTCTCTGGCTTGCCGGCGTAACACTTATCTTTTACAGTACCCCACAAATAATAGTACTACGGTGTCAAATCGCAGATCTGAGGTGGCCAAACGACATCAGCTCTGCGGCTGATAATGCAATCTTCAAAAACAGGGCGCAACATTTCCCAGCATTGCTCAAGCGTATACACAACCATATTTGTTCAGCGCAAGAATAAAACTAATTATCTGTCAAATCAGACATGAGTTTAGTGTTACCATTCACGTTATAAGCACTAGTTGAACGTTAGATGGCGGACCCTTTATTTGAAATTCATAAAAAACTATAAGAAAATCGTTTGGTTGCATTTTTGACAAATTTTATTTCGCCAAAAAAAAAAAAAATTTTTTTGATATAAAACGCAAAAAAGAAATTGGTAGCACAAATTTGGTATACCTCTAATTCCAAATTTGAAGTCAAATCCAGTGCAATGGTTAAGATATAGATGGCGAATGCAGACAGACTGACGGACGGAATTGCCGGACCACACTCCTCTATGATCCTAGTGTACTAACTATAAAAATTTTGAGTAAACATTTTTCACGCATCCAAAAGTTGTCGTATTGCACTTTTAGGACGTGAGAGAAGTTATATGCTTGTGGCTCATCTGCAATTGAATCCAAACTTGTTCAACGGAGAGATGAGTTGACTCCGGGCCCCAACCCCCAACTTGTTTTTAAGACTGTTCTGCCTCTCTTTCCAATTCCTTGTCAAATATCTCTCAAATAATGTTTTCAAAAATTTAACACCAATTCCCTTTAAAGAACGAAGGTGAAGGTTAAAAAACTCCCAACCACAGCCGATGGTCTCAGTCACCAGTGCTGCTATGTGTCTGTAGTTCGTCACATTTATGTGCGAAGTACTGTGAAGTCAATGTCAATGTCAAACTCCCAACCAATCGCTTAACTTTTGCGTATCCTATAAATATTTTCGAAATCAATTTATAAACATGAACTATTTAATTTCTGTTGCAAGATCACTCGTTTTGATCATGGATTCTTTAAATGTAGAGCCTAAGAGAGCTCCAGCAAGCAATTTTATAATATTTGTTATACTCTCTTGAATCAATTAAATGTCAATCTTAAACTCTATTCTAGTCACTTCAAGTGAGCCTCAGGGAAGTAGTTTAAGCAGCTTTCATCTAAGTTAAGTACCCTCGGTTTGAGATTGAAGAAATCAGTTTTTTTATCCAAGTCACGATGAATAATAGTTCAGTCACTTTAGAGAAAAAAAAGGGTCAATCTCGGAATTTGAGATAATAAGCTGGAAACTCGTATACAGCTTTATTTTGGTGTTCTAAAAGTTGTCTCAAAAGTCTCATATTATCTCGTGTCTGCGTCGTAAGTTATTCGCGGTCAAATGTCATGAAAATCGCAATTATCTCTTTTTCTATGGTTCCAATCACTTCAACACCGATATAAAAATTAAAGATAAGAAAATTTGCCACAACTTTTGTCTACACTTTTTTTCTATTCGCTCAACCCCTTTCGAGATATAGGGCGGAGAGCACCCAGCGCTCAGGCATACACTACGCTTAAACTGAATAAGCACACAAGTTTGTTGTCCATTTTCTCCTCACTTTGAACGCAAATGCATCATTTGATGATGCTAACCGATGGCCTATGATGTTGAGAAAACAAATCAAAAAGAATAATTTAAAAAGGACCACTATTTTTCCCCTGGCTCTCATGCAAAGCTTTCCAGATCGAAAAACTCAGTTTTTTTTTTGCGTCAACTAAATAAGCACAACTTTTAAAAATGCAAATAAAATCAAACGGAAAGAAATGAACAAGATTTTCTTTAAATATTTTCTTTATTGGTTATTTCTAGTATTGGGTACCAACACCTTCATTCTTGATAACTTCATAAATTCGGGCTGGCATGGAATCGTATAAACTCTTCAAGTAGTCCAGCGAAATTTCTCTCCATGGTAACTTAATGGCTGCAATAAGCGATTCTCTGTACTCAAACTGACGGCCTGACTCATAAAATTTACTTACCAACAATCTCCATTCATTTCCGATAAGGTTCAAGCCAGGTAAATAGGGCGAACATTGAAGCAAATTAACATTCTGGTCCTGTATCCCACTTTTGACAGTGCGTGACGTTTGGATGGGATCATTCTCATGTTGGAAAATCCATTTATAGGGTCCAAAAATATCGGAAAATGAAGGAAACTTTCTTTCCAATATTCTTTTGTATGTAATTGCAGTCGGTTTTGATGTTTTTAGCTCAAGCTCAATAGTCCCATATTAGCTAACTGCTCCCCATATCATAACTCCACTTTTTCCAAAATGATGCCGCGCTAAAAATCGTTCTTCTTTTCTCAAATCGTGAAAATAATAATTAAAACCATAATTAAGACATCAAAACTGAAACTCTTCTCATCAGAAAAAACCGCGTTGTGCCGCATATCTTTCCAACTCACATCGAGTCTAGAAAAACTTAAACGAATATCTTTTCGTTGCTCGTTTAGTGGTGGTTTCTTTTGGAGTTGCAATCGTTTTAAATGACCTGAGCTGTTTGGTACTCTGTGGACTGTTGAAACACCTGCAGTTACACCAACTGTTTGTTTAATTGTTACCGCGGAGGTACATGAACTAGAAGCACATCTCAAAATTGCTCGTCGATCAATTTCGAATTTTGCCGTTTTTTAACCACCGTTCATGTTTTTCTCGTACAAACTTTTCTTTCTGAGGTACGAATAGACAACATCAAGACTCCGATCAATGTTGGTAGCTATAGCACGCACGGCCAGTCTTCTGATCTAACCATATTTTTTTTTAATTTTAATTAAACAGCTAAATGTCACCAAGAACACTTCAACTTTTGATTTGGTATACCAATCAGTTGAAAAATCTTAGAACCAATGAAGATAATGAGAGTGAAAGATCGTGTGCTTATCAGTTGACGCAAAAAAAAAACTGAGTTTTTCAATCTGGAAAGCTTTGCATGAGAGCCAGGGAAAAACTAGTGGTCCTTTTTAAATTATTCTTTTTGATCTGTTTTCTCAACATCATAGACTATCGGTTAGCATCATCAAATGATGCATTAACGTTCAAAGTGAGGAGAAAATGGACAACAAACTTGTGTGCTTATTCAGGTTGAAGCGCAGTGTATGCCTGAGCGCTGGGTGCTCTCCACCCTCTATCTCGAAAAGGGTTGAGCGTATAGAAAAAAAGTGTAGACAAAAGTTATGGCAAATTTTCTTGTCTTTAATTTTTCATATTCGTGTTGAAGTGATTGGAACCATAGAAAAAGAGATAATTGCGAAAAACCGATTTTCATGACATTTGACCGCGAATAACTTACGACGCAGACTCGAGATAATATGAGACTTTTGAGACAACTTTTAGAACACCAAAATAAAGCTGTATACGAGTTTCCAGCTTATTATCTCAAATTCCGAGGTGAAACCCTAATGTGACTGGACTATAACATGTTCCTATCAATAAGAATATTTCTTCTTACACAAAAAAGAAAAAAAAAAACAATTTTAAGTGAAAATGGAACTCAACCAATCCAAACATCAAATGTTCAAAGCCATTTAATTCGTATTTTTAATTTAACGTTCTATGAAATGGCTATTTTATTTCCAATTGCTTTCATATTAACTATATGTATTCTGTGTATTCGATTTCTGGGTACGACTCTCCAAAAGAACAAACGAAATTTTAAAAGAAGCCAAGTGAAATATTTTTTCAAGTGAACGAAGAATTGTTATAATTTTCATCAACACACGAAATTTCCAATTTTTGTTTTCCGCAACATAAATTAATTTCCTGCAAGTGGCAGTCAGACGAAACCATCAAGCAAAAAAATAACAACCAAAATCATTGAAAATCGACAGCTATACGTGCTTTTTTTACAATGTTTCCTCCCACCAATAAACGAGGAATTTGAATATCTACTCTCCCATGCTATGCTCATAGGCAAGTCTTGCACTACAGTCGGTCGGCTTGAACTGGCATTTTCGACCTAGAACGTACATCGACCGACAATATTTGTACGAACGTTCGACAGCTTGACTGAAAACAGATAAAATATCAAATTAGATTCTCTTTATTGAACCCACGTATTCATAAGCGCATATATGGCACATACAACGAGGATATGCTGAGGGGGGCGGACGGGTAAATTGGTAAATTTAAGCTTTACAAATTGATTTTTGCATTAAACCTAGGCAAGGTGAGGAGCGAGGTGCGGCGAGCCGCACGATACGAATGCTTCTTCAAACAACGAGGACATTCGCCTCGTTACACATTAATGAAGTCATTTGCATGTAGTGCTAAAATGATTTCTATAATGCAATGCAATTGGCAGTTCGGGGTTTTAACCTTAAAATTATGTTAGGCGGTGATGATGCTCCATTTGATACGCATATATTATATGCTTGAAGGACATGGGTGTGTGCTTAAGTCGGGTTTCTGCATTCAGGGCGAAGGTATGTTTTACTTTAACGCCCCACAAGGCGACTGGGAGACTCTTACAAAAACTAGCACGTACCTAACTCGACTTATTTAAATGAAATTTATAATTGACATTAAAAAGAAAACAATGGCTTTTATGGCATATTTTTTTCAAAAGAAAACAGTTTGGTTTTAACTTGATCATGAAGAAAATTATTTACGAATGGGTAGCACGGACTTGCTCATTTTTGCTTTAACTTACAAGCTCGTTATTATTTTTCGAAAACCGTTGTAGCGTTTCTTTTTTAAATTAATGTTGTATTTATATTTATGTTCCTACCACTGTACTAAATTCTGGTATAACGTTATTTAAAATTATTTTGATCTCTTGTCTGTAGATGGTATACAAACGGACAACGAGATTAGATCGATGAACGTTATTACCACTTACTCGTATATAAAGGTTGGTCCAACCAGAACGCATCTTGAATGTATAGGTAGGTATGTATGTATGTATCTACATATTTAAAAAAAAAGTGTTTTTTGAGTAAACAAGCTTTTAAAAATCTTTTAAAACTTAATATTTTAAAAAGTGAGTATAAAGCTTTCTCATTTTTTCTCACATATTTTCATGAGGATGTCAATTTTGACAAAAAATTCCCTGAAATTTCCCTTTTAAATATGATAGAAGAATCAATGGCAAGTGTTTGTAAAATAAAATGTCGGTAAAATGCTCGCCATGCCTTCATGGACATACATCGTAGACCTTGTTTTCAATGACAACAATTTCGGTCCAATCTCTTTAATTTGCCGAATTATCTCGTCCTTCAAAGGCTAAAGGACGGCAAGGGCTCTTCTGCCACACAATTGCAAACAACAGCAATTTTTCCGCAGAACGGACTGAGCGAACATGCATAGGTGTTTCCATATATCCTTCAGACAGGGTTTATTGAAACTTGAGCACAATTTTCCCTTTTACGGATTGTGCATAACGAGTGGACAATATTAAACTTACAGCGTTTTTTTTTTTTTTGGTTGTCCGGAACTGTTCCGAACGACTCTGAATTCGTTCACTTGGCACAAGATGACAGTTCTTGTTCTAAATAGAACAGAAAAACGATTCCGAATTTGAAGTCGGATTTTTTTTTTTTTTGATAAATCGACTTTGCTTTACAAGAATACATAAAGGATTAATG
Source organism: Sphaerophoria taeniata (assembly GCA_943590905.1). Classification (NCBI taxonomy): domain Eukaryota; kingdom Metazoa; phylum Arthropoda; class Insecta; order Diptera; family Syrphidae; genus Sphaerophoria; species Sphaerophoria taeniata. The sequence goes on along the minus strand of OX016541.1, from coordinate 116,488,900 downwards.
CACTCGGGCGTATACTTATTTTTTTTTTCTAAACAATTAATATTTTCTATTAGGTATATACGTTTTTTTTTGTAGTGTTCGCATTATTATTTCCTTTAAACAGAGTCACATTACACATTTTCAATTCTTCGAGAACGGTTATCATAAAAGGGTGACGATATACTTGGGAAGCGTATTCTAGAGTCGGTCTTACAAAAGTTATGAAAAGAGGCTTGGTAACGTATGGGTTATCGAATTCCTTAAACCAACGTTTAAAAAAGCCAAGAGATCGACTAACTATATTTATAAGTGGTCAAAGTGACCACTAGAGCTAAGTTCTTTATCGCAGATAATACCAAGATCGCACATGGAATCAATTTTTTGGATGGCGTGATTGTTAGCCAAACTATGCAGTATATTCCGCTTACTCAAAACGGCAAGAGAAGCACGTGCCCACAGGCAGTCAAGGAATAATAACATTTTTTTTTTAAACTTTCACTACTGTCGTAACTGTAGAATATTAAATAATTCGAATTTAAAAATGATTGACTTTGAGTAACGTTTGAATCCTTATTAGTTAGAAACCCTAATGACTTAAATTAACTAGTTCAATTTATTTTCCAACGAAATAATAAAAAAAGGACCAAAAATAATTTCGTATAGCACAAAGTTTGCTGCTGTTAATGTTAATCAATCACAAGCAATTATTCAGCAAATAGTAGTCTAGAGTAATTGAAAACTTCATTCCAAACCTCAATAACGAAGCCGACGAAATTGTTACCACTTCAGCTTGAAAAGAATTGATTGGAATTTAAACCAAATTTTATGTACAAATTTCCAAATAGTCCTCTTCTCACTTAAAATTTTCGATTTATTCAATTCTGCGAGTTAACTGAATTTTTGATTTGAATATAACACAACGTTTTGAATAATTACAGAAAAGCAAATTAGATTTTCCATAAAACAGTCGGAATTCCGAATATTTGGCGTAATCGAAACTTGTATTGCATCTGTATACATACAATATACATATAATACAACAAACTTCAAAGAATAATATTTTCGTCACCCAACCCAATAGTTCAAGGGGAAATATTGTCGACCCAACAGGGCAGTTAATTTCCTTCTCTTCACCTGGATCCCAAAAGGATTTCCATTCACAAAATAAATCACTTATTGGCAGTAAGGAAGTGGAAGAAAAAAGCAAACTTGATAGCAAGGAATTTGGAAAGAAATTATTTTTTATCAAAAAGCCACACGTATTAGCTTAAGGGTTGAGAAATTTAATGTAAAGCTTATCCATATCCATTCGCCTATACTAAAGCACCATTACATTCAATGAGTGTCACGATATATAATTGTGATTTGAGCTATTGACACATAACATTATAAATTTGCTACTTTTGTACAAAAAATACGAACAAGTTTTTTTTTCTTACACCAGGAAAGGTTAAAAGAACTACCGTAACCAACACTTTACAGAGATAAATTCTGTAGAGCAAAATGATTCCTTATTCGAAGTAGAGTTGCTGCGATACAAATATCCTACGATGTCCTTAATCCATGCATGTTATGACGAGTCAATGACAAAAGTAAATTATTTCTGTAAATTTATTGCGAAACAAAAAAATACAAAAACTATGTCAACCTGCTAGGTAAAACAAATCTCGAAAGAGACACTACGACTACGGAAAGAAAAATGTTCTTCACTAGCTTTTTTGTCGCAAGAATTTAATGATGCATTTTCAATTGTTTGCCGTTTGAAATCACTGGAGTGCATCCGCATCCGGTAGGGTTACGACGTCAATGACGGTATCTTTTTTCTTTTACTGGAAGCTTAGCTGTTCGAGGAACACTATATGCAAAGAACTAAAGACTTAAGCAAAACTCTTTTGACTGGAGGGCTTCTAGACTGTCAAAGGCAGGTCCTTCGTTGATTTATTGGAGTACAATTTATGTGACACAACTGATGCAGCAGGTTTGCCGGATTTTAGGTATATAGCAGAGCGGATCGGATGTGTAAGGTGCAAGTAGCTGAAGTGGAACTAAATGGTGTTTTATGGAACTGAACACATAGGTGAAACACCGCAATGAGATTTGATAATATTTTTAGAGTGCAGAAATTTCAAAAAAGGAACATTGTGTAAGGAAAAACAAAGAAGCTGAGCTATAGGGAGTAGATATGAAAGGACAGACTTGTCCTTTTACGAATTGTAATTGAATCTAATTTACAATGGTTATTCTTATTTGTACGGTACCCTTTATTAGGGTGTTTTTAGTAAACAGCATGTGAAACCTTTTAGGCAAACGAGAAAACAAAGTTTGGTGAACAATTAATAGTTGACGAAACATGAATCCCCAGGTATACACCAATCTCATAAATGTAGTGTTAAATTCACACTTGTTCTTACACTTTTTTATTATTTATGATTTTACTCTTTTCACACAGCCAAAAAAAAAAAACGATTTTTAACCATAAATAGAAAATACATACCTACATGTAAGTTAACACGAAACAAACACCAAAGGTATTGTTACCGAGAATTCTCTTTGAACATCCTGATCCACAATTTCTTAATGGTATTCTTTCACAATATTGCGACTCTCAATAATTATTTCTTTCATTTCACAGTTTCGGACTGTTTCAGCACAAGTATTCGTATTATGGGAATTTTGTAGTGACCTCTCCAAATCACATATATATGAAACAATAAAGTGTTTCATACAAGTATTCGAATATAGTTTGTCATAATGGAAAACAAATAATATTGGGTAACTTCCGGTTGAGTAGTCTTTACTTCTGCCCAGTTACAATGAAACACGTGAGTTAGCAGAAAAGGCTTCAATTTGGTGTGTAAGGTATAAAGGACATTCCTAAGAAGGATCAAGGACATGGCCATTAAAATAACTGGCATCATCTTTTATTTTTATTTGTTTTGCAGTTTGAACGTTTATGCTGGCCTGAACATGTCCATTGAGAAAATCTTAACATCACACTTGACATCTGAGAATATTGTGTTAGTTGTTCTATAATTCATGCTTCTCACATTTTGTGGAAAACGGTTGTTAATGCTTTTCAATTTGTGGTTTATTGATTTTATTATAGGTACCTGGTCAAACACCGAATTGGTTTTATTATATTGACCAATCGCTTGTGTAATTGTTTAATGTCAGTTTGATTGTTGGAACCCTGAGTTGTGGAGATTTTCATCAAGTTTACTATTCTTATTTTATAAGAAGTTATAATATAAAATGTTGATTAAATTTCGAAGGCAAATATTCTTTCTATAAAAACTGTCCAAACATTTTGAATACAGTAAACGAGTACTTGAAGAGGAAACATTTCCATTTACAACTTTCCTTCTAAAGAACTGAAAACGATGAACCCTAGGAAATGCCGTCGATATGTTATTGAATTGAACATCATCTTATGTCCATGTTTTATGTATGCCCTTAAAGAATTTTGACAACATGTGCCATGCGTTCTCTCTCTTCATATAGTAATTGAGTTGAGCTTGACAACGACAAGCTTGAATACAAGAAAGAAAAAACGTATAGAAAACAATATTTTGTTTGTGCCTTTGCGTGATGGTAAGAATTTTGTAATGTGCTTCTGCTGCTCCATCACGTGCTTACCATCATTAAGTTCATGGAAATTCTAGAAATAAGTTTAGGCTCATTTATTCCCATTTCCGTTTTTCCTTTTTCTTGTCACTTTTGTCGTTTACAGAAAAAAGAAAAAGGAAACTATAAAATCTAAGTTGCACACCATTTAGTCTGAATTTCTTTCGTTTTCGGTTCAAAGACAAGTTAGTTAATTTTTTTGACGATTTTGTTATGGAAATTAAATAGTAGGAAGTGTCGTATGTTACATGGTTATGAGTTGTATTTTGGGCTTCGACCTAGAAATATGCTGTGTTTTAGGGGTTTTTGAATGGGTAAAGGCATTTTCGTTTCATTTTTCTTGGAAAAAACAATATTTCGCTGTGACACACTTTGAATATAAATAAAAAAACCGAAACAAAAAAAAAAACAGTATAGAAAAATAAGTCGAGTTTATCTTTTTACATGTGTTTTAATATTGATCAGCAATAAGATTCCCAAAAAGCAAAATGAAATACAAACTTCCAAAACGTTATTAGGTAATGTATTTAAATAGAAAATTATTGGATCAAGACAAATTCGATATTACAATTACAAGTGGACTGTTGATGTTAACTCGTTGATGGTTGCTTGAAAAGAGAGATCGAGAAAAACCAAATTGCATCGATCGCAACCACAGCCAAAAATTTCCATAAGCTAGCACAAGCTACCATAAGAATAGCATAGCATAGGCATGAGCCTATGCATAAAAAATTATACAATATTTTATAGCAAGCAAAAGGGATTAAGAGATTAACTCATAACTAAAATTAATAAGTATAGGGTATTATACGACTATGTTTGGCAACTTGAAAATTAATTAATTGAAATATGAAAAGTTGATTAAGTTTTTAACAATAATTAAGCAATACATGATAAAAATAAATAGTTTTGATAAGCGACATAATTTTAAATAACAAAACGAAAATTTGATGATTCATTTCCAAACACGCCGGCCCCCCTGAAGGAATTTCAGGAAACAGGAAGTATAGCCAGCTTCGTTATCGGTCGTTTGAAAATGCCATTTTTGGTGCGAACAGACACAACTAGCACAACTCGTCCTAATGCCCATTTAGATGGAGGCATATTGGTCTCCTTTATGACCTCCAGGTCTCCAATCTCAAAATTCTTCGTCTGCTTAAGCCATTTGGGACGTTGTTGAAGAGAAGTTAGGTAGTCAGAGTGCCATCTTCGCCAGAATCCTTGCAACATATTTTGAATTAGCTGCCACCTTCCAAGTCTATTATGTGGGACATCTAGGTAGCTGGGCTCCGCTATCGCCGTATACGGTCTACCTACCTATAAGAAAATGAGCCGGTGTTAGAGGGTTCAAATCGGTACCGGAAATTGCACAAAGAGGCATAGAATTTAATAATGCTTCTATTTGGGAGAGCAAGGTGGTTATTTCCTCAAATGTCAAAATATTGTTTCCTATCACTCGTCGACGGTGCTGTTTGACACTTTTAACCCCCGCTTCCCAAAGACCTCCGAAGTGAGGGCTATATGGCGGAATAAATTCCCATTTGATGCTATCCGCTGCCAATGATGCAGACACTAGATGGTTGTGTTTCTCGGAGCGTACCAACTGAACCCAATCACACAGGGTTCTTGCAGCTCCTTGAAAATTGGTACCATTATCTGAGTAGATTACGCTGCATTTTCCTCTTCTAGAAATGAATCTTCTCAACGCTGCTAAAAAGGCATCCGTAGATAGGTCACTGACGACTTCCAAATGCAACGCCTTTGTGGCCATACAAACAAATAATGCTAAGTAACCTTTCACGTACTTTGGATTTCTTCCTTTGGCGAGTCGAAGTGCTATCGGTCCAGCATAGTCACAGCTCGTTTGGTCGAATGCAAACGATGGTGAAAGCCTTGAAAAGGGTAAAATTCCCATAAGTTGTGAGGAATTAGTTTGACGCTGTCGAAAACAACCCATACAGCCATGAACAATTTTCCTTATATGATTCCTGCTGCCAAAAATCCAAAACTCCTGTCGTACTAGCGAAAAAAGTTCCGAAACACCTGCATGAAGGAATTTGGTATGCGCATCCCAAAGAATCCAAAGAGAAACTGAATGACCTTTCGGCAAAATCACAGGGTGTTTTAGACTGAAAGGAACATTAACTGCATTTGAAATTCGTCCTCCGACGCGAAGCAGCCCAACATCATCCAGGAACGGTGACAAAGATGACAGCCTAGAACGACTTGAGACGCAATTTTTGGTTTTCAAGGATTGGATCTCCTCGGAGAACTCCTCTTGAGCCCATAGGAGGCATTTCTGTTTGGCGTAAAGCAATTCCGCAGTGCGCAAGAAACCTTTCAATCGCTCTTCCTTAGGAAGCTTGCAATTCTTAGCACGGCGAACAAAAAGTGCTACGATTCGAATGACTTTGAACCAGGAAGAGACTCATTTTCCTAGTTTGTCAAAAAGTCCTTCTTGGACACTCAATACATTCGCAACAACAGTTTGCTTCCTTCCTTCAGGAACTTCTTCTAGTTTCACCTTTTCTGTTAACATCGGCCAAGAATCAACATCCTTGGAAAGCCAATCTGGACCATTCCACCAAATTTCTAACTGTAGCATCTTGCTAGGCTCAACCCCTCTTGACGCGCAATCAGCTGGATTTTCTTCAGAGCGAATATAATTCCATTCGGAACGAGGAAGAACATCAAGAATCTCAGCAGTGCGAACAAACGTGTTCCATCGACGAGGAGGAGAGGAAAGCCAAGCTAACACAATTTGCGAATCACAAAATACAAAAGTTTGGGAAGGTTTAATATCCAAGGAAGAGCGAACCAATTCTACCAGACGACTCAGCAGAAGCGCCCCACAGAGTTCAAGGCGAGGAATTGTTAATTGCTTGACAGGTGCGACGCGGGTTTTAGCAGCAACAAGTTGAACGTTGACTTTGCCATTCTCTGACAAACTGCGGACGTAAACGACGGCGGAATATGCTTTCACGGATGCATCTAAAAATCCTATCAGATCAAAATGCTTTGAATTCAACGTAAACCTTCTCAAAATTTCAACCTTTTCAAAAAAGAGTAAATCCTTTCGATAGGTAATCCATTTGGCAGCTATTTCACTTGGCAGTGGATCATCCCATCCAATCTTCGTTTGGTGCACCCATAACTCCTGGAACAGCATTTTAAATAAGATGGTGGCAGGAGCCAGGAATCCTATAGGGTCAAAAATCTTAGAAATCTCTGGCAACAGCATTCGCTTAGTGGGTGACAACGGCAATTTTTTCTCTAGTGAAATTTTGAAGGTAAAAACGTCACGGTGAGGATTCCAAACAAGTCCGAGAACCTTCGTACAATTGTCAGCGCTTTCCAAATCAAGAGAAAGCGTTGGTTCACAATCCAAACCTTTCAAAACTGGCCAACAATTTGAACTCCATTTGCTCAACTGCAAACCTCCACAGGACAACAACTCGATCAACTCTGTTTTCAATTGCAATATACCGATACCGATACCGAATCCGATCCTGTCATAATATCGTCTACATAGAAATCATGCAATATTGAGTGTGATGCAATAGGGAACTTCTCCGCATAATCTAGGGCAAGTTGTTTCAGAACTCGCATCGAGAGAAATGGAGCAGTTGAAGTTCCGTAAGTGACGGTACACAGCTGATAGTGACCAATAGCTTTATCAGGGCTTTCTCGCCACACAATGCGTTAAAAGTCACGATGTTTCTTATCAACCCAAATTTGCCGAAACATCTTGACAATGTCAGCACAAAAAACATATTTATGGACTCTAAACCTCAAACAAACATTTATCAAATTACGCTGGAGTGGAGGTCCTATATGTAACATCTCGTTCAAACTGGTACCGTTTCCATCTTTGTGAGACCCGTCGAAAACAACCCGTAATTTGTTAGTCACCACCGCGTGATGAGGCAAATAGAAAATCTTTCCAGAAGTCGGCTCAACATCCCGTTCTGGAATACGCTCCATATGCCCTAACTCCTGGTAAACTTTCATAAAACGGCAATACTCCAAACGAAGATTTTCCTGGCGAGAGAAACGTCTTTCCATAGCAAAAAGTCTAGACAACGCTTCAGAGAGAGTGTTGCTGAAAGCAACATCATTTTGTCGAAACGGCAACTCTACCACATATTTGTTATCCGGTGCACGTGAGAAGGTTTTACAAAAGTGAACATCTGCAAAATCACCAGAATCTAACGAATATGTATTGTGAGGAAGTTTTTCAATTTCCCAAAATGATTTTAGCAGAACATCAACATCCTGATGCACAATTCCTACAGGCAAGGAAACAATTTCCTTTATTGGAGTTTTACCCGTTATTACCCATCCAAATATCGTATTGTGAGCAATCAAGTTACCGCTCTCATCACTACACTACGACAAGCAAAATACTCCAGGCTTTATCAGATCCTAGCAACACATCAATAGGACCAGGGACAATAAAACCTGGGTCGGCCAATCTCAAGTCATCTAACAGTAACGATTTATCAAAATCAAGTGGCAATGGGGGAGTTCTCGAAGTTATTTGATTTAGTATGTAGGCTTCTACATTCAGTTCCTTTGAATCAAAACAGGATTTTAGACAAAGTGTTACGGCACCCTGTGTAACCCCAGCTTCCAGCGAAGATATTCAGATATAGGAACTCGTGCATGACGACGACGAAGATGTAACCTTTTCACCAAACTTTCAGTCACAAAAGAAGCTTGGGACCCGGTATCGAGCAAAACGCGACAAAGGTGCTTGTTACCAAAACTATCTGGGATCTGAACAACGACTGTAGGCAAAATACCAGAGGGACGGATGTCGTTTTGAATGTGGTTACTAACAATGGAGAGCGAAGAAGCTTGAGATGTCGTGGGTGTTTCTGCATTTAAATTATCACTAACCGGCGGCGACGGTGAATCTAAATGTACAAGAACATGATGTCGGATGCGACAATGAGGGCAACGAGTTTTTGAACGACATCTCGACGAAGGATGATTACTTCCTAAACAATTGTAGTAAAGTTTTTGATCTCTAGCATAGCTACGACGAGAGCCAATGGGCAAGGCGAGGAATTGAGAACACTGTGGTAGATTATGGTTTTGTTTGCACATAGGACACACGGAATTTGAGACGGCAAAGCATTTGATGTTCGAAGCACTACCCGTACGCGTTGACTGTCTATTTCCACGAACCTTTGATTCACTCGATTTATTGGCGCATGCTTCTAAAGCATCGCATCTTTTTTCCAAAAAGTCAATTAAATCTTGAACAACCGCTTTTTCAGAATTGTTGTTATGAAGAGCCCAAGCCTTACGCGTTTCTACGTCTGTTTTATTAAGCATCAAATAAATCAGCCAAGGATCTCTGCTTTCAGATTTCAGAGCCTTCAAACCACGTACAACCTCATCAGATTTATCAGCTAATCGACGCAAATGTCCACTATCCGCGAATGCCACCGTTGGCATCTTCAAAAAACTTTCAATATGCGCGTTTATAATATATAACGGTTTGTCATAACGACGCTCGAGTTTTAACCACGCTTGTTCATAATTGCAATCTGCTATTTCGATTCCGTTTAAAAGTTTTGCGGCGTCATCGGTCAAAAATGACTTTAAATAACGCATTTTTTGTGCACCTGGAAGCTGTTTCTTGCATCCGATGCTTCCCAGAAACATGTCCCGAAACTCAGGCCATTCGCGATAATCACCACTAAAGGGATTTATTTTAAACTTTGGTAACTCAATTTCATTAGCATGCTTAGCTTCTGACACGGTCACCGGATTTTTCAGAAAAGTCTCCAACAAGGCGGCTTTTTGCTTGAAATGTTCATCCGAATAATCTTCACTAACTTGACCACGTGGCGGAACAGGAGGGGGATTAGAAGGAGTGCTCTTTCGAATCGCTTTAAGAAAGGCACTTTTTGCATCGAGATATTTTTTCTCCGTAGCTTCGAAATCGACTTCGGGATCACCGTACCCTTCATCTTCAGCATATTGAAAAAACTCATTTTGATTAGCGCAAAAATCCTTCCACGTTTTCTCTAACCGTTCTAATCGCGTTTCTAAATTGTCTATATCTTCATCGGTGAGTTCTAATATGTACGAATGGGCACGCGTTATCGAACCCTTTAAATGACCACGAGCTTGCCTCAGCGTATTCATTTTATTGTTGCAATTAATGTTCTTATAAAACGCAGACACGTGAGAGCAACAAATCTATAGCACACAATTTTCAAACCAGGCACTTAAAGCCAAAAAAATGTCTTTCAAAAAACCAGCCTGAACAGCACTTCGAAAATCTTAACAAACAGCTACACCAGCGAAACAGCAAACCACAGCAGACCCAGCAAACGACAGCATAAGATTTTTAATAAAAATTGATACAATTTTACCTTTAGGTATACCAAATACCCAAAATGTGTGCAAGTCCAGAAATACAAGAGGCCAAGCAACCACCATATAAATTCAAAAGCAATTTAATTTTACAAAAAAATATCCGCTGCTAGAAGGACCAACTTTGATCAGCAATAAGATTCCCAAAAAGCAAAATGAAATACAAACTTCCAAAACGTTATAAAGTAATGTATTTAAATAGAAAATTATTGGATCAAGACAAATTCGATATTACAATTACAAGTGGACTGTTGATGTTAACTCGTTGATGGTTGCTTGAAAAGAGAGATCGAGAAAAACCAAATTGCATCGATCGCAACCACAGCCAAAAATTTCCATAAGCTAGCACAAGCTACCATAAAAATAGCATAGCATAGGCATGAGCCTATGCATAAAAAATTATACAATATTTTATAATTTATATCAATGATGGATTAGCAAAAACAAACAGCAAGCAAAAGGGATTAAGAGATTAACTCATAACTAAAATTAATCAGCCCTATTAATAAACACAAAATAACCCTAACCCAAGACTAACTCGTATCTCAAATCAGAATTCCTATTAATAAACGTGTGTTAGCCTTAAATGACACTTGTTAGCAAACGGATAACTTATTTCATTGATTTTTGTGTATAACGACCGAATATCTTTTACTTCAAAATATTCGACAACAAATTTAAATAATTTATTTACAAAGAAAGATTGTGTTGCGATTTGGGTGGTGTGATAAACTTAACTCTAGTTCGTTTTGTTTACCGTACCGAGTCTAGTGAAAGATTAAATTAAAAAAAAAAGATTAAACGAAGAAAAAATCAAAAAATTGTGTTTCTTAGTGGTGGCATGGGTCAGGAGGCTTTGGTTATAATAGAGCCATGAACTATAACAAAATGGGGTTGAGAAAGAACTCATCTTGGGTCGCATTGGGAGCATCTTCAACCAAGGGTCCAATTGGAATATTAACGGTTGTTCGTTGCTTGGCTGTCAAGCTTATAATGAAAAATGTCTAATAATGCTTGATGTTGTTCCATACGACTAAAGGAGTAGTTCAAGTAATTTTCACTCCTTATATTTCTTTTATTGAAGGTTTGAATAAAAGAATATTTAAATAAGTATCTACATAATATTAAGCCCAGAAACAAATTGTACGAAGACATTTCTCCAAAATTGATTCAGAAATGAATTTGGAAAACGACATCACTTTTTTTGGCAACCAACCTTCAAACTTGGAAAAATACTAGATTATCTAGTACAATTTTCATGCTGTTCAGTGAATAGTTACAATGAGGAAAAAATATGTTTATTAATTAACTTATTTAGCAAACGAATAATTTCACTATCCGTGTGCTAGCTATAACGTGTGTTATCCAGTGGATAGGCTATTTTTATTAATAGGGTAGGGCTGAATAAGTATAGGGTATTATACGACTATGTTTGGCAACTTGAAAATTAATTAATTGAAATATGAAAAGTTGATTAAGTTTTTAACAATAATTAAGCAATACATGATAAAAATAAATAGTTTTGATAAGCGACATAATTTTAAATAACAAAACAAAAATTTGATGATTCATTTCCAAACAAATATTTTTGGAAAAGCCTTAAAAAACACAACAAAAACGCATATCCTTTGTGCAGTTCAAACTGAAAAAAGGATCACATTAATCAAAGTGAAACATGGCTATTATTAACTTGTGGTAATTTTTCCACTCACTCTTCCCTTGACCAAAACAAAATCATTAAAAAACAAAACACAACATTCACAACATCAAGGACTTTCTTTATTTCGACTGATTCTCCCGTTTATTACGTGTTTAAAGGAAAACAACTAATTTGGAACAAAATATAATCTCCAAACCAAGAGATTATCTCTTTTATTTCAATGCTTCACCATAACATGATCAAGATGAAGATAAAAAATAAACACAACGACACGAAGCATCCTTCCATTTGACTGTCAAGGAGTTTATTACAGTTCATTTTTCACATTCATAGCAAAGTAAGGATAGGCCGCCTGGCCTATCCTTACTTTGCCGTTTCCTTGTCTGGGTTATGTTCTTGTGCTGAGATTAATTGCGTTTTTTGGCGAAGAACAAAAATCCGAAAGCATATTTTTAATATCTTCAATCTGAGCAACCACTTGAAGACCACAAAAAAATTGTATTCTGAGATTTCGAAAGTTCAGACATTTTCAGAGTTGCGTCGTGTCGGCGACGACGGCATTGAATTCGTGAATTGTGGTTAACAATATTTTCGTTTCTACATGTATACTTCTTTCTGACCAATGGACGAGCCTTGAGCTCATGACCAGGGACGGACTTCTTACCAGTGGTAAGTATAATCAGAACAAAAACATAAAATGTAAAAAAAGAGCCAAGTTCTCTTATGTGCGAACAATACTGTGTAAAAAGTAATGAGATCTAAAAGAACGCCAAGTTCTTACATGCAATAAAAGTGTTATATTGAATATTTTAAATCGTAGAAGATAATACAACAAAATTAAAAGAAAATAGAAAATAGTTTGGATGAAAACTTACAAGTTCACTGTTCAAGTTTTAAAATGTTTCTAATCACGCTTCAAACGAAAACTTGCCAAGTGAACTTGTAAATTTTCATCCAAACTATTTTCTATTTTCTTTTAATATTGTTGTATTATCTTCTACGATTTAAAATATTCAATATAACACTTTTATTGCATGTAAGAACTTGGCGTTCTTTTAGATCTCATTACTTTTGGTGGCTGACTTTTTACACAGTATTGTTCGCACATAAGAGAACTTGGCTCTTTTTTTATATTTTATGTTTTTGTTCTGATTTCACATCTTTTTGCAAAGTTTTTATGGAAGCATGAACCTTGAAATAACTTAATAAGCTAGCAATTTGCAAACTTTAACACTCTAATTGCCCTGCCAATTTATAAATAAATAATAGGTAGGTTAGGTTAGAGTGGTTGTCTAGATGTCACATTAAGACCCCAAGGGTCCATTGCGAAACCACTAAAGAAAGTTACTCATGGAGTTTTATGATGTTAAACAAACCAGAATTCTAAATTTCAACATCCTATGACCATTTCAAGAAAGTGGGCGGCAGCCATGCTCCTTTAATGAAACTGCATTTTTATTCTTATATTTTCTCTTATACTCAACCGAAACCCTATCAGAATTTCGAATTGAAACGTTTTCGACCATTTTAAGAAAGTGGGCGGATACCACGCCCCTTAACGGAAATAATTTTTTTCTCATCTTTTTCATGTTATTAAACCAAAACCTTAAAAGAATTCCAAATTTCAAGATCCTACGACCAGTTTTAGAAAGTGGGCTGATACTACGCCCCCTGAATGAGCAAATTGAAATTTTCGATTTTTTCCTTTGTATACACCCGAAAACTTACCATTGTACTAAATTTCAAGATTCTGCTATTGTTAGAAGTGCTTCATAATTTTGATGATCAGTCAGTGAGTGAGTGAGTCAGTCAGTCAATTACGGTTTTTGAAATTTTTATTGTACAATATCTCAGGAAGTAGTGGTTCTACAAAATTATGTTTTTCGCAGGGCCTTTGTGCCCATGAAGTTAATACGTAATTCAAATTTGAAGCTTCTAACTCTATGGGTTCAAAAGTTATGGGGGGTTAAAAACGTGCTTGAGTTCGATCCTGTAAAAATGGAGTAGTGCTAGAACTTGGCTGGGCACTAGTGCCCTTTGATAAATATTTTTCGCAATAAGATACATTGAAATATTTTATTTCTGATTATCTTACAAAAAACTGAGGTCAATTTGTTTGATTAAAAAAGGCTCAAGAGTCAGTCACTCGAATCTGCCCATTTTATTTACTATACCAAAGTCATTAAGACTTTCATTGCATAGTGGCCAATTGTTTCAAATAGTTCAGTTCAATCTATATTAGAAAATTCGTAATCGAATGAAATAAGATCCTTTTACTTTGTTTCTGAATAGTTGGTTTTATTGAATTTGCACTGGAAGGTTTGTAGCAAACCATACTTGCAGTAGACATTAGGAAAAAGTTACGTATGGCGTATACTTACTATTATTTTCATACCAAACAAATAACCTTAGCAGGCCGACTCCACTAGAGATAATTTCTCTCAGAATACTCATCCTGACATGAAAAGTCTAATGGAGTCGCGTTGTTTCATCTTATGATATGATGTTAGCGATCTCTCTCTGCTATTTTGTCTTGACATCGATGTCTGATATCAAATTTGACGTTTGAGTTTTTTTCCTTTTTTGTGTGTGGATGACATCTCAATTTCATTATTTTGTGTGTCTCAAACCGACAAGTATTGTGTGTGTTAAAAAAAGTCGGCATTTGCAGTTTTTTTTATTAGATTCATATATTTAAAAGGATTAAATCAGGTAATAACACATTTTTATACGAAATGCGTTTTTGACAAATCCTTTTAAACAGCACAATCATGAGTGAGTGGAAACTTTCCCAGAATGAAACCAAGCTCCTGATAAAAGGATTGCTTGTGGAACTACAAGAGCAACCTATTAAAGAGGAACGATTTGAAGAACAAAGCTTGGGCATCCATATGCAATGAACAAGGACGTGATCGATGTTAAAAAAAAGTTAAAAATCTTCACGCATTCTTTTCGACATCGCCCTTAACCAACCGTATACAATTATTATTATTATTCTTTTGACAAAACAAATTATTATTAAATTGAAAAACAAACGAATTTCTACACAAAAGCCGAAAAATTGTGGGAAGAATTTTTTTTTATTGTTTGACGTTTGACGTTTTTCAGAGATGAATTCACTTTAACCTCTCTTGCTCAAATGAGATGTCAAGACATAAACTGCCCAGCGAAGAAAAAAAAAACTTCTAATTTTAATGTCAGAGATCTGGTTGGCGATACAGATATCAAGTGGAGTCGGCCTGTAAAGATGATGAAAAATGCTCCATTTTTTGTGAACAAGCAACATTCGAATTATTGTGACACTTCCAAATCCAAATCCACTTCTGTAATTATAAGTAAAAATAATAAAGTTCTATCATTAGGTGTGTTTTTTTGGCAAAACTATCAAGTAAGCATGATTTTACGCTAATTACAAACACAAACTCTTCACTGGCTTTGCTCGTGTCTCAATTTATAACTCTTGTGTATCTCGAAGGCGTGTTCAAAGAGTACAATGGATAGCTTGTTGTTAAGACTTCTTAGTTTTTCACTGAGAGCTTACGCCTTTAACCATCTGTTGCCATTTCCGAGTCCAATCTGAAACCAAACTAACTAATGCTTTATATAATGCTAGCCGCTCTTAAGAAATTGTAAGCAATGGGTAAAACAATTTTACTATATTCTCTTACTTTTGCCAATATTAAATATGCGAAAAATGTTTTCCAAATTATTCCTGGTTGTAGATGTCATCATTGTCAGATGAGATCTACATCATTGTCAAATGAAAGAATAAGCCTAGACTTTGTATGAGCGAAAAGGAACTGGCTCGGAAAATCCTTTGCGGTACAATTCATGATTGCAGACAGCACGGCAAACCAAATTTGGGCTGGAAGGATAGCGTACACTACGACGCTCAAAACCTGAAGGTGCGAAGCTGGATTTTGCCGGGATACATGGAAGAACTTGCAGATCCGGGTTGTCTCGCAGATGAAGAGGTAAAATTCGTTATCCAGGACGACGATGATGATGCACCTTTTTTTTATTTCAGCTAAATCTTCTCTTCTTTGTCCATTTACATTATAGCAAATACGAACATTTAAAAATTTTGTTTGTATTTTGATGTGGTGAGAAAACTATGATTTTTTAACATTGGCACCGTTTGTCATTTGAAAAATATACATTTTATTTTTTCTAAACCTTCTACCCTTATTCTTCATTCATTAAAAAAAAATAAAAAAATTAGGAGTATCGGTCAAACGGTGTGGCCAAACGAACACAAAAAAAAAACTGTTCTTTTATATGTATACTAGCCGACCTGCGGGACGTTGTACCCGCCCCTAAAGAAATTGTAAGTGGTAACTAAAGGGTTGAGTGTCCCGTTTTCCTGTAACTTAACGGAACTGAAACAGTTTTGGAAAAAGCAACGGTTATAATTTTCCAAGATTATCTTACTTTTACCAGTATCAAATTTGCGAAGAATGTTTTTTTTCAATGGTTTATTTGTTTCAAAGTGTTCAGAGCTTCAAAACTGTGTTCCATTCATGTTAGTTCGTAGAATTAGGAAATTAGGTATATAATTGGGAATATTAGTGTGATTAGTTGCTATTTTATTTTCATAAGATTCCTCTGACAGGAAAATAATATGCCATAAATATGTTAGTGAAGCATTATTTTATTGACCTAATCTTATCACGAAAGAAATGAAAATAACTATATTTTACATTTTCCTTACCTCAACTATTTGAAATTCAAGTTTTGGTCCCTAAAATAAATTTAGCCAAAAACAAATATATGTACAAGGCGTGAAAGTCATCAAAACGTAAGAAAAGATCAAAACTTGAGAAAAAGAAGGCCTTCGAATCATTTCTGTACACGTCGCGGTCGTCGGTCGTTCTATGTAAAATGTATTTAAGTGCTATGACATAGGTATACAGCAGCGTTTTCTGGGTCAGCTAGTAATAAAGGACAGCTGAAATTACGGCTATCTTTAGTATTGTGTTTTCTGTTTTTGAAAGAATGATTAAAATCGGATAAGTTTTTTTTCGAAAACGCAGGCATAACAACAATACCTATGTCAAAACAACTTTAACTGGGTCAGCTAGAAGTATAAATAAAAAGTATCCTTACCGATTTCTAGTTCTAACTATACGTCTCCACCTATATCATTAGTCAAATTTATTTGGTGTGCTTTGTCCTTCCCAAATAATTTTTAGTAGTGACAAATGGATTTGAGTAGTGAGTATTTCTTTACTTTTAAACCTTCTACAGAGGCTTACGTATGTCAGCAGCCACCAGTAAGTCAGAATAGCCACCTTCAAAAGTCTGTTATGGATTTTTCGTAATAATCGTTCAAGAAACTTGTATTTTGCCTCTTTTTTCTTATCTGTTTACAGGTAGCTATGTTCCTAGCTTAACAACGAAAACAAATTCATTGAAATGACCCCTCTCCTAACTCTGACCTATGAAATAATTTTCAAATAATTTTCTCATTCAAACAAATCAACAAAGCGGCCAGTTACAATTATTATTACTATTTTCTTAATTTTCCTTGGTGTTTCGCAGAATTCTTATTTAATCAATTTAACTTAAGCTTCGTCGAATTATCAAAACTTTTTCAAGTCCTTTCTCCAATATCTCCAATACTATGAATACAAAAATATAAGTACGACCCCTGTGGTCCACACGCAGTGGCGGCGCAAGACCAAAATTTTATGTGGGCAAGACAGATTTTGCGAGGCCCTGTTATGTGGTGACCTGAAGACGGATTTTATAAAATAACAATAATAATGTTAGGTTAGGTTAGGTTAAAGTGGCTGTCATGGATGTTAAGAGACACACTTAGGCCAATCAAAAGGCCCATTGTGATACCACATGAATCTAAGAAGGCTATTCTTCGAAGCTCATTGAAACCAATTAGAGTTCCTTACGAAACGTAGAAGATTATTTAAATTAATGTGTTCGAGATCGTTTAGATCATTGTAGAAGTATTCCCCTAAGTGGATTCTACGTTTATGAGCAAGAGCGGGACAGGTGCAGAGGAGGTGAAGAACTGTCTCCTCCTCCTCCTCATCCATACAGCTTCTGCAGAAGTCATTAGAAAATACGCCCAGTCGCGCAGCGTGTCTTAAAATTAGACAGTGTCCGGTAATGGCACCAATTAAGGAGCTTATATGCAATCTGCTTAGAGATATCAGGCATCTGGACCTCTTTAAGTCCAAATTTGGCCAAATGTTTTTCGTTGCCTGATGTTATTTCTCTTAATAGCATCTTGTTGTAGCAAAAGTTTACATGTAGCGATTGGTATACCAACATTAGCCATTTGTGGCTTAATGGGTAATGTTGTACCATGTTTGGCGAGTTCGTCGGCTTTGCAGTTTCCTGGAATGTCTCTATGGCCCGGCACCCAGTAAAGGTGAATGTTAAACTGTTGTGCCATCTCCATTAGAGACGATCGACAGTTTTGGGCCGTAATCGAGTTTGTAGAGACAGAGTCCAGGGATTTTATAGCTGCCTGACTGTCTGAGAAGATCCGGATATCAGATGTGGATACCACGTTTTCTCTGAGCCAGGACAGGACCTCCTTAATGGCCAAAAGTTCTGCCTGGAACACGCTACAATGATTTGGAAGGCTGAATGAGAGACTTAGTTTTAGTCGTTCGGAGTACACATCTCCACCAACCCCATCATTAGTTTTCGATCCATCTGTATAGAAGTGGATTGCCTCGTCTTCCAGGAATGCTTTATTTTCCCAGAAGGAACGGGGAGGGATAGAAGTTTGAAAGTTTCTATCGAACTGTAGTTGAGGAATGGTGTAGTCTGTGTGCTTAGGAATTGATTCTAAATAGTTAAGAATAACAGAGTGGCCAATGTTGTTGTTAGTCCACTGTGAAGAGGCATTCAGGCGAATAGCAGAACTAGCAGCTATTTGTTTGCCGATTATGTCCAGAGGTGTTAGATAGAGTAGGGTGTCTAGTGCCGCGGATGGGGTTGTACGAAGTGATCCGCTTATACTTAGGCATGCTGAGCGTTGCACTTTACTAAGCTTATCGCAGTTCGTTTTTACGTCCAAGGCAGTCCACCATACTGACACACCATAAAGAAGAATCGGTCTGATTACCGATGTGTATAGTCAGTGAGTGATTCTGGGTTGCAAACCCCATTTGCTACCAATGGCTTTCTTGCAGGTGAAAAGAGCTACCGTAGATTTTCTTATTCTTTCAAGTATGTTGCTCTTCCAATTCAGTTTTCTATCTAATATAAGACCCAGATATTTAGTTTCATCTGAAAACTTTAATTGGACACCGTTTATAGAAGGAGGGTCGATATGCGGAATTTTATATTTCCTGGTGAATAGGACCAAATCGGTTTTGTGTGGATTAACGCCTAAACCACACCGATTTGCCCAAAGTGATAGCTTATTTAGAGCGTTTTGTAAGAGTTCTTTTAAGGTATTTAGATGCTTTCCTGAAACAGCTATAGCAACGTCATCAGCATAGGCTATCACTCTGAATCCCTCTCTATCCAGACAGGTAAGAATTTCGTTAACTACCAGATTCCAGAATAGAGGGGAGAGTACACCACCTTGTGGCGTACCTCTGCTGACAGATCTTTTTGCGGAAAAGCCGCCGAGTTCTGAGTTAATTATTCTGCTATTAAGCATTAAATGAATTAACTCCCCAAGCGAACTCTCCACATTCAGAGATGACAGTGCAGATGTGATTGCAGATGTGTCCACGTTGTTAAAAGCGCCTTCAATATCAAGGAATGCAACCATAGTATACTCTTTATGATGGAGGGAGTATTCGATAGTTCGTACTAATGTGTGTAGCGCTGTTTCAACCGATTTTCCCTTACAGTAGGCATGTTGAGAATTAGACATGAGTGTAGTATCAATGCTTGCCCTGAGGTGTATATCTATCAGTCTTTCTAATGTCTTAAGAAGGAACGATGATAGACTTATGGGTCTGAGATCTTTAGGGTTAACTTGCGAACATTTTCCCGCCTTGGGTATGAAAACAACTTTCACTTCTCTCCATATTGAGGGGATATGGGCCAGATGCAAACAGCTATTGAACAATGCCTCAAGGATTGGGGTTATTATGTCTGAGGCTTCTTGGAGTTCAGCTGGAATAATGCCGTCTGGTCCTGCCGATTTGTACGGTTCGAAGGTGTTGATAGCCCATCGCAGTTTATCCCTTGTGATTAGACCTTGTGGAAATGATGTAGTAGTAATTGAGTGCAACTGATTGTTACAGGTTACATTTTGAGAGCTACCTGGAAAGTGAGTGTCTAGTAGCAAGTTAAGAGATTCTTCACTTGAGGCTGTCCAGGAGCCATCTGCTCTTTTTAGACAGCTGGGCATCACTGGATTTGTTGAAAGAATTTTTCGTATCCTAGAGGCATCGGATGTTTCTTCTATTCTATTACAAAAGGATCGCCAGGAAGATCGTTTAGATCTTCTTAGTTCCGTTTTGTATTTGTTCAGGGAACTTTTGTATGAGTCCCAGTCGGAAACCTGTCTTGTATATTTGGCTCTGTTTAAGAGTTTTCTACACTCTTTCCTGAGCGAATCGAGGCCCGAGGTCCACCAATGTGGTTTCTTTTTTCCCCTTACACATACGGGTGGACAGGCGATCTCTAACGATTTGTTCATAGCTAAGGTTAAGTCCTTGGCTTTGTTGTCAAGTTCACTAGCATTAAGAGAGGGACTTAGGAGTCCTGGTTTAATTAAACTTTGAAGTGTAGTTTTATAAGTGGTCCAATGGGTTTTTCGGTAATTGCGAAAATTAGTTGGACTAGATTTTTCATCCATATTGATTCTGAATTGGATGTATCTGTGGTCAGAGAATGAGTGTTCTCTGGATACCATCCAGTCCAAAATCATGTGATGAATTGAGTCGGAGACTAGAGTAGTTATATCGAGAACTTCTTGTCTTGTTTTAGTGACAAAAGTAGGTTCGCTTCCAACATTACTTACTACGAGGTTAGTACCTAGGATGTAATCGAAAAGTGACTCACCTCTTTCGTTTATGTTAGTGCTCCCCCACACTGTATGATGAGCGTTAACACTGCAAAGTTTTTATTCATTCTCATCTCCACCTTATATACATTTCTTAAAGTGTGTATTTATAATATTTTTATTTTTTTTATTAAAGGAACAGCAATTTCCTGCTTTTAACTTTACTAAATTCTTTAATTATTATTGTTTCGTAATTCAGCCTAGATGCCATGTCTGGTTCATTGTGTTTCTTAAATTTTTTTTTTATTAATTCAAATTTTGAAAAACTCCTTTCAGTAGAGGCTGTAAAAGTACATACTGGAATTGTTCACAAACAGGGTAATTTTGAGTAAGGGAAACAAAATAAATTAAAAAGGCGTAGAATTTGCTCATGAAACTGCATTATTTAGCTTTTCCGAATCGTGACGGTGATAGAAATTGTGCACATCCTTATCAATTTTAAATTAAGAGTACCTAATTAAAGTGAGAAAACACATTAAATTGAAACAATGAATTTCTGTATTTTCTCGAAAACTAAGAAATTAAATTTTTTTTTGTTTTCATTCATGCAGGTGGCCATGGTTCAGAGGATAGAGTAGTGGATTGCTAAGCCGAAGGCTACGGGTTCAAACCCCAGCTTTTCTACAAAAATCACCAGCTTATCTGAGGCCACCTGTGCGATAACATGAGACAATACAAATCTAAGTCTCCTCCTCTGAGCCACGCAGGTTTCTGTTATGTATGCTTTCTTTCTATGTGTCTATCTGTCTCTCTCTGTTGTATTAATGTATTCTGTCCCAGCCGATGGTCTCAGTCACCAGTGCTGCTATGTGTCTGGAGTTCGTTACATTTATGTGCGAAGTACTGTGAAATGTAATGTAATGTAATGTTTTCATTCAAACTAACAATTAAATGACCAATTTTAAGGTTCATTTATGCTAGTTTTAAAGTTAAAAGTTAGTTGAAGAAAAATCTACATATTATTTATGTAAACTTTTTTCACTTTTTGAATTGTGAGATAATAAATTTCTTATGTTATGCAATTCAAAATAAATATTTTCACTGTTTGTTTTTTTTTTAGGTTTTTCTATTAGTCCAAGAGGCGACCAAATCAAAATACTTAACCCATCCGGATATGGATAAATTTAGTACCAAATTCAAGATCTGAATGTACTCTACCAGGGCAAACCACTCGGCAACCCTACTACAATGAAAAAAATGCACAATACAAAAAAAGAAAATACAAGTTTTCACTAAAACATTCATAACTTGATTATTTTTTTATAAATTTTTATGTTCTATATAGGAATAGAAATCCTTACAAATGAAAAAAAATATTAATAAAATGTCAAAACCTATATAAAAATGTAAGTTTGAATATTTTAAATGATTGTTTGGATTTAACGGCATCTTTCATTAAAATTACGTTTGACCTCATAACTCAATAACCAAACGATTGAAATTAATTTAGTTTTCAGTGAGTTTTAGGAGGATTTCGAGCCTTTTTTTCGTACATATCATTTTATATGGGCTACGAGGGAAAATTGATAATAATAGCAATTTGAAACTGTGTACTCACAAAAATGGGTTTGAATGCAAAAACACAATTTTGACTTTGGACCCTAATATCTCTGCTAAAAATTGACTTAAAAAAAAATAAAAACAGATTTAAATTTTCTACACAAAAACATTTTGAAAAAATTAAATTATTGCTTTAAATTTAAAAAAAAGTCAAAAATATGCATTTTTCGACTTTTTCATTAAAACTGCCATTATTTTGTTTTAGTGATACAACTAATCTCAGGTGGATTAACATGCACTGGTCGGCGCGGCAAGGATTTAATCGCAATAGTTACGCAACGTATAAGCAAATGTTGACAGACTAAAAATATATTTCACAACAAAATTAATTAATTTCTTTTTTTATTTTATTCTCATTGAAGCAATTTATTTATACAAAGTTTGTGAGGCGCGAGGCCCCTTGTAGCGCGAGGCCGTTGGCGTAGGCCCACGTCACACACGCCTTACGCCGCCTCTGTCCACACGACTAACTTCCAGAGTAGAAAATAAGTAAAATAAAATATAACCTCTAAAATTGATTTTCAATTGTTTAAATCAAACTGTTTTCAATAATCATCCTAATCAGTTTTTACCGATTAAAATTCAACAATATTTCATTGCTATACTCATATGGTCTATTTTTCCTTGAAACCAACCACGAAAAGCGGATATACCGCTTAAACTACTTTTTCAATTGCTTATTACAAATTATTGACAAATAATATACTGTCTTACTTTGATAGATAAGATTTAACGAACTAATGTTAAAATGTATTCTGAAATGATCATAATTTTCATGCACAAATGAAAAATGATAAATTCTAACTACTTTCAGATTATGTTGATTTTCTTAAAGTTTTTTCATTACTTTTAAAAACCGTTAAATCGATTTCGCTTCATCATCTCTCAATCAAGTAATTCCGCATCCAATGAGACTAATTTCATGTCAATGCTATGAGTGGTTCGTGGACGACATTGACATCTCTGGAGGAACCCATAAACTGTACATTCCTCTTTATCCAGATTGAGCAGGTGGCAAAAAACCTGGGGCTGCATATAAATGAGGAAACAAACTGAGTTCATGGTGGCCCCGTCTGCTGAAACCTTTGGCAATAGTAGAAGAACAATTATTATTAAGGTGGAGGAGTACGAATTGGAAGTGGTGCGATCCAGCCCAGAACTATATTGAAGAAAAAATACGTGGGCGGCTGCTCAAAGCCTACAGAACCTACTTTAGTCTTTCAAGGCTATTAAAATCTAAAAATCTTACCATTACTTCAAAACTGCTGCCATATTATGATAAGACGATAGTCTTACCAGTACTCGCGTTGGAGAAAAGAAGCCTTACCAAAAATAGTTGGCCCTGTTTGTGAGCAAAGACGTCTCCGGAGACGATGTAACAACGAAGCAGATTTCATGATAAAAATTAAGTGGGCTGGACTCCTATGTAGATCGTTTAAACAAAGAGGAACCAGCTCGGAAAGTCCTTAGTGGTACAATAATTGTACATGTATTCATGGTAAGAATAATAATAGCGCGGCAGACCAAATATGGGCTGGCGCGGCTTACGGAACTGTATAGCGACGGGATACTTGAAAGAGCTTTTTGAAGAACGCCCGGACCGGATCCCGGCTGTGGTGCAGATGAAGGGGGGAACTTCATTGGCCAGGCCAATGATGATGATGATGATGTATCACCAAACACCCCTTGTGGAACCATCACGTATGCGATGTCACCAAAATTCCCTCAAGATACCGACGTTTTCTAAGACGGTGCAAGAAATTAATTTTTCTTACCTTTTTATCTGGTTACTATCCATAAAACGTATTTGCATACATAACATACCTATTATTTGGATTAGTAATCCTTCATTTTCATCTTTGTATAGAAAATAATAAATTTACAAAATAATTTTTTGATTTGACATTGAAAATTTTCAAAAATTTCAGTCGATCAGATTTATTTTTATATTTTTTTGTAGTGAAAAAAATATGTTTTTTTAACATTAGCAACGTTTTTCATTTCATTGCATTTGAAAAATATACATTTTATTTTTTCTAAACCTTCTACCCTAATACTTCTTGCATCTAGAGAAAAAATGAGGAAAATCGGTCAACCAGTGTGCCCGGTTAGCGAACGAACACAAAAATTAGGCTGTTCTTTTATATATATAGATAGGTATAGATTTTCTACTCTTAACTTATGTATGTTATACTGTCCAATGTACTAACTTGGTTTTCAAAAACTTCTTCCGACAAAATTTTTGATAAGTCAAAATGATGTCTTCGTCTGAAGTCATTGCCTGACTACTATCGAATGCCAACAAAAAAAAAACTAGGCTTTTTGAATACACTTTCATGAGTTATTTGCTTTAACAAGATTAAGAGCTCGTCATCTATCATTGACGACTTTCCTTCTGCCTTAAATACTTTATTATGAAATAGGTACTCTGTGATTGCTAGGCAGGGTGTGCTATTCACTTCAATTTTTATTTTTTTTCTGTGAATAGGGAAGTTTGGAGATTGAGATAAATGTGCAGAAAAACATTTTTAAATGATTTTCGAATAAGGAAATTGATTGTTGTCAATCAATAAATGAATAAAGAGTAACTTCTTCAAGCCCACCTTCTAGAAGGATATTTCGATTTTACTTTTCTCTCTTGTGAAAAATTAATTTTGGGCAGTTTGGAGGAAAGTTCTGATGAAAAAAATGTCATGATTGATCATTGGCAATATTTTCAGAGTGAATTGACTTTGGTTTAATTTTTCAGAACTGATATTGAATACGTGGTACAGTAAGTGTCTCTTAACGACAGTCGTCGTTACTTAACTGAAACTGTAGTTAAATATGTGCCTTTGGGAAATGAAATATGGAAATGGGAACCTTTGTTGCCATCTTTCCCTTCTTCGTGTTAATTTTTTTTTTTTTTTTGAAATTGTATGCAACAATAAATTATATTGTGGATATGACGTTATGCAGATAAAAGCAAAGGCGAAATAATATTGCAGTTCGTTAAAATAAATTCAGACATGATAATATAGTAGGAGAGCCGGCTGCTCAATCCCACTCTACATGACGTCCCGAAACGAAATGTTGAAAAACCATTTGTTGGTGTTTGGGATAACTCCAAACCGCGGACTTGCCTGATTTTATGTGGTGCGATATCATAGTACTTATCTAATGAAAATACAAAAATCGACAAAAAAATGTTGCATATCGTCCCGGAATAAAATTTACAGTTTTGGAAAGCTTTTTAACTGCCCATTCCAAAAACATGGACTTGCCACCCCGTATTTGGTGCAATGCAAAGCCCGTGGCAAGTCGCTTTGAATGACGCGATATTCGTGGAAAATATGTCACTTCGCGTCCCGACTTGAAATTTTGGTAGAATGCTTACCTCAATGTTTTTAAACTAATGGCGTGAACTTGCCAGCGCTAATCTGGTGCAAATATAAACTTGCCAACATTCAAAGTTAGCCCGCGAATAACGAGAAAAACAAAATAATGTATGATGAGTTAAGATCCACATAGCTTATGTTGGCGACTTCTTATTATATGTTTTATTGCCACATGTTTTCCAACAACTTATTCGGTTACTGTATTTATACACCCCTTGGCAATAACATATCTTGGCCTTTATAAATTTATTTTTAAAAACACAGAAATCGTCTATTTAGGTTTACTAGCATGAAAGAATTCCGGTGGCCTTGCAAAAGTATGTTATGAATTATGTTGGTAAATTAAAAATGAACGAAATTTATTGTTGAAAACACTGCTTTTATGTTAAATTTTTCATATTTTATTTTAGATGCAATAAAATGAACACTGGGGAGTATACGTGTTTTTTTTATAGATTTTTTAATTGTATACGCTTTTTCTTTACTTTTTGCTTGTGAACTTTACTTTTTTTTTGTATGGATTGTAATCTTGTTATTTTTAAAAACCTCATGTTTGATAAATTTTGGAGCTAGCTTTTTTCTTCGATCATCTGCCTCAAATAAAACTTCACTAGGGATTAGCATCCATCCTCGGACCTACGTTGTGTTCAGTCCTTCCAGCATATCATGCGTTCACTGGGTCTGATTTTACAGCGTCTTTTTTAATCGAGGAAACCGTGAAGTGAAACCGTTCAAGATTTTAGAAGACAACGTTTTCTTTCAAGAAGTTTTCGCTTCTCTGACCCATCCAGTTGATATCTTTGACGACGACAAAAATGATGCTATTCCACAATTCACTTGTTTGATGTATAAAGTGAAAGGCTGCAATAGTGTCAACAATGCTGATTTCAGCTTTTCCATAAAAAATACGCCAGAGCGAAGGACAATGAAAAATGTATGAAGGAAGTGAAAGGTTTCGATTCCAGTACAATCCCGCCATGCTGGAAATCTTTGAAACAAAAAATGTTGTGTAAATTCCTTGTGGTTGAATGCGACAGTTGTATCCTGCGTAAACTTTTCTGCGGAAGACTCTGGTTGGGTCATTGAAAACGGGGTTTTTAAACCACGCTGGTTTGACGGCGAGTCAACACCTCTCGATGTTGAAGCTGTCATATGCTTTGCAGAAGATGACAATTTAAATAGTGATGAGTCTGACGTTGTTTTTTCGTCTAGTGATGATTCTGACACGGATTAGACGATGATAGTTACAAATGGTTTTTGTTGAAGTTAATTGTTAATAAAACGAACTGATTTATTCAATGAGGCGTGAAATTTTTAATTTTTTCTACACTTGCAATGAGGGGAATAATGGGAATAATGGATGTCCATGAACTTAGCAAAACAACATCAACGTATTAATTAGTTAATAGCATCATAATTTGCCGCTAATTTGCCGCTAATTTGCCGCTAATTTGCCGCTAATTTGTTGTGAAAAAAAATTGGTCGCTAATGTTTATCAACAAAAAAAAACGATGTTTCGCTAAGTTCATGTGTACCTAGCGAAACAACTTTTGATCAGATGGGCAGAATCCCACGAAAATACGCTTATAATTTTCCGCTAATTTGCCGCTAATTAGTTGTGAAAAATAAAATTTTGTCACTAATGTTTATCAACAAAAAAAATGATGTTTCGCTAATTTTCATGTGAACCTAGCGAAAAAAACTTTTGATCAGATGGGCAGAATCCCACGAAAATACGCTTATAATTTGCCGCTAATTAGTTGTGAAAAAAAATTTTGTCGCTAATGTTTATCAACAAAACAAATGATGTTTCGCTAATTTTCATGTGAACCTAGCGAAACAACTTTTGATCAGATGGGCAGAATTCCACAAAACTACACTTATAATTTGCCGCTAATTTTTCGCTAATTTGCCGCTAATTATTTGTGAAAAAAAATTTGTCGCTAATGTTTATCAACAAAAAAAAAATGATGTTTCGCTAATTTTCATGTGAACATAGCGAAACAACTTTTGATCAGATGGGCAGAATCCCACGAAAATACGCTTATAATTTGCCGCTAATTAGTTGTAAAAAAAAAAATTTGTCGCTAATGTTTATCAACAAAAAAAAAATGATGTTTCGCTAATTTTCATGTGAACCTAGCGAAACAACTTTTGATCAGATGGGCAGAATCCCACGAAAATACGCTTATAATTTGCCGCTAATTAGTTGTAAAAAAAAATTTGTCGCTAATGTTTATCAACAAAAAAAATGATGTTTCGCTAATTTTCATGTGAACCTAGCGAAACAACTTTTGATCAGATGGGCAGAATTCCACAAAACTACAATTATAATTTGCCGCTAATTTTCCGCTAATTTGCCGCTAATTATTTGTGAAAAAAAAATTTGTCGCTAATGTTTATCAACAAAAAAAAAATGATGTTTCGCTAATTTTCATGTGAACCTAGTGAAACAACTTTTGATCAGATGGGCAGAATCCCACGAAAATACGCTTATAATTTGCCGCTAATTAGTTGTGA
Organism: Sphaerophoria taeniata; assembly: GCA_943590905.1. NCBI lineage: Eukaryota > Metazoa > Arthropoda > Insecta > Diptera > Syrphidae > Sphaerophoria > Sphaerophoria taeniata. Next base: position 116,460,789 of record OX016541.1, on the reverse strand, counting down.
AAAAAAAATTGTCGCTAATGTTTATCAACAAAAAAAATGATGTTTCGCTAATTTTCATGTGAACCTACCGAAACAACTTTTGATCAGATGGGCAGAATCCCACGAAAATACGCTTATAATTTGCCGCTAATTAGTTGTGAAAAAAAATTTTGTCGGTAATGTTTACCAATATAAATTTGCCGATTAATATGATTTTTCAACTCGAATATCTTTTTTACATTTTAAGTTTTGTGAAAAGTGTCAGAGGACTTTCCGACTCAGAAAAATATGAAAAAATGTTGGGTAAAGTGTAGTCGGTGAATTTTATGCAATTAGTTTATGCAATTACAATTGAATTATAAAAAAGAAACAGTATACTTAGGTATAAAACTATAAGGATTTTTTTTTTCTTGAAAAAAAAAATCAACTTTGGGTTGATCTTTGTTTGTTCAGTCCGTTGTTTGGGCCTTGATTTTAAATCATCATATTCGATCCACCTCTTATTTCTCCGGACGAACGCGGTGTAATGCCCGGTAGAGTTGATCGCCGTAGTATGTGTGAGCCTCTTTGATTTTTTCCCTTTGTAATTAACATATCCGAGTAGTTCGAAAGTTGCATGTACTGGGAGCACAACAGATTTTGGCAGAGATCCGAGCCCTATTTCGTTTGCAACATCAATCCCAACCATAATCACGTCTCCTGCGAACATAGAGACGAAGAGTTTTTCGAAAATATGGTATTGAAACAGTAAAAAGATCTGATTATTAACTCAATCATCAAATTATAAAGAGAGGAAAAGATAAATAAAAAGATTACATACAACAATTTGGACGTGAAAAGTTATCGTGATAACAAAAAAAAGTTTTTGTTTATTAAAAAAATTTTTTTTTGAAGAATTAATGTTTCAAAGACTCTGCAAATCATCGTATAGATTCCTGACGATATTGTTTGTTGGTCGATATATAGAACTGTTTAATAAACTATGAAGTTTTTTAACAAGGAAATATTACTATAGCTTCAAGGAATTAATTTAGTATTGTGAAGATTCAATTTAGTGGATTAAATAGTTAATCAATAATTAAATAAGTTACCGGTGGAATGAAGTTCATTTTTCTCGACATTCTTGCATCGATTGTTGGAACATTTGACACCTTCGAGATTGATATGTTCCAGAATGACTTTTCCTAAAGGTTTCTGCAGCTCCTTGTCGATGATGGATATGGTGGGGAGGGATTTGGTTCTCGGAGCACATCCTGCCGGACATGTCCAAATTTCTCGAAAACTTCCGATCTAATCAAAAGTTATTTCGTTAGGTTCACATGAACTTAGCGAAACATCATTTTTTTTGTTGATAAACATTAGCGACAAAATTTTTTTTCACAACTAATTAGCGGCAAATTAGCGGCAAATTATAAGTGTATTTTCGTGGGATTCTGCCCGTCTGATCAAAAGTTGTTTCGCTAGGTTCACATGAAAATTAGCGAAACATCATTTTTTTTTTATAAACATTAGCGACAAATTTTTTTTTCACAACTAATGAGCGGCAAATTATAAGCGTATTTTCGTGGGATTCTGCCCATCTGATCAAAAGTTGTTTCGCTAGGTTCACATGAACTTAGCGAAACATCGTTTTTTTTGTTGATAAACATTTGCGACAAATTTTTTTTTTCACAACTAATTAGCTAATTAACTAATTAACTAAGTTCATGGAAATGAATAATGGAACAGAGAAGGGTATTGGTGCTAGTTACGTTCATATTTAAACTTACCAACATAATTCATAACATACTTTTGCAAGGCCACTGGAATTCTTTCTTGCTAGTAAACCTAAATAGACGATTTCTGTGTTTTTAAAAATAAATTTATAAAGGCCAAGATATGTTATTGCCAAGGGGTGTATCAATAGAGTAACCGAATAAGTTTTTGGAAAACATGTGTTCATAAAACATATAATAAGAAGTCCAAAACTGTAAATTTTATTCCGGGACGATAGGCAACATTTTTATGTCGATTTTTGCATTTTCATTAGTTAAATACTATAATATCGCACCATTTAAAATCAGGCAAGTCGTTGGTTTGGAGTAACCCCAGACACCAACAAATGGTTTTTCAACATTTCGTTTCCGGACGACATGTAGAGTGGGATTGAGCAGCCGTCTCTTGGACTTAAAGAGAACCCTGTTTATTCCTGTAGACAATGTTCATTTACTTTCACAGTACATATTTTACGTGTGTGGACAATTCCCATCTGCAGATACCTGCAGCATTAGACTATTGAACATAATTCAGATTTATTTCTTCGTGTTAGGTATACAGATAAAAGCGCAAGGATGCGCAAGTTATTCGTTATTCATTCTGTGCTTTCGGTAAGATATAGGAATATACTTACTCCTCTTTGGCATTCTTTTGGATTCTCATAGAGCTAAGTTAAAGTTAGTAATATTAAGTTTAAGAAACGTGACTTTTGCAAAACACTTTTAACACCATTTCGTGTAGTTTCGTTTCCACAATATTAGCAACGTTTGCTTTTCTTTTCTACGAAAAATATGCACTATGCATTGCATCGTCTTGGAGTCCTTAAAATGATTTTACGAATGGCACAAAGAAAGTTTGGTAAACACCACTTGCCCGGATATCTAGCTCGTAAGAGTTAAGAGGACTGTGCGGTACAAGACATTGTTGGAAAAAAAGTTGCAGACCAAATATTTCGATGGAAAGATTGCGTAGACCAGCAGACCCAAAGCCTTGGGCCCTGAAACTAATTGGCATGCGTCGGTCGGGGATATGTGGAACTTGATCAAAAAGCCCCTAGTTGTTGTTTGTAATTTTTAGCTTTTTATTTTTTACGTGCGTTTGAAAAATTACAGTCAAATATTTAATAGGTCAAATATGAGACTTTCATTTTCATCAGACGAATTCCTTATGTAAGATTTTGCCGAAATGTTAAGAGCAGTTTCATGAGCAAACTATAACTAGTCTCCAATGCTTCGTAGCTGCATGAACAGTAAAATTTAGATATAAAGCGTTATAGCTCCTCTCACATCACGAAGTTATGCAAGTCCGTTCGACAAATGTATAATAAAACCAAAAACATAACTTGTGGAGTGCTCACATCACACGACCGCACACTTGGAATTGAAATATGAACCACTCCTTACAGTTTCATCTCGAGTTGACTCTGATTTGAATTCCGAAGGACTTCATACTGATGCATTTGTCCAGATGAAACCACAATAATACTTGAAAATCATCACGCATCAGAAAATTCCATTTATTTATATACCTACAGTGTGAGTCTGTCTTTGCAGAGAAAGCTTTGGTTTTCTGTTTCCACCATCTTGATTCCATTTTGCTGCATGTCGTCTTTAACGTTCATACTGTGTCAATAACGTTCCATTAGAAAGTAAGAGGAAAGAGTGGTACGGATAAAGATGTTTGCTTAGATGTTTAGGAGCATGTACATACAGTGCGGTTCACATGGTTAGCCGCACTATTTTTTTCCTCAATAAATTGTAGTTTTTCTGTTTGTTTTTCTCATGAACTACCAAACAATGCATTTATTTGAAAGGTTATTAAATTCTCTTGGAAAAAAACCTAAATTCAAGAATAGTGAGACACACCTAACGGTTATTTTGATCTCTTTCTTCCCACAAGTTCAAAAAAAACTCAAATAAATCGGTTCACTTGGTTAGACGCACGAATTTATTCAGTTATTTTCTTAATGCTGGGTAATGCAAATTAAATTTGGTTAATGAGTGTACGTTTTAAAAGTTTTTCCGAGTATTTAAAGTGAAAATGGGTAAAAAAAAATGTTGACCGTGGCGGAAAAAGCAAAAATTGAGGCCTTCCACTCAGAAGGGTATTCTATGCGGAAAATTGCCAGTAAAATAGGACGAAGTGATAAAGCAGTTCGAAATTTTTTATCAAACCCTGCTACCTACGGAAAAAATAATAAAGGAAGGACAAAAACAGCCTTAACACCGAACGAGAAGCGAAAAATAATAAGAATTGCCTCAAATTCAGCACACTCCACAAAGAAAATCAGACAATTAGCGGGGGTAAGTGCCAGCAAATCAACGGTTCGTCGAGCTATTTTAAGTGCTCCACACTTGAAATTCAAAAAGCTAAAAAAAAAACCACCACTAAACGCTGCAAGAAAGGAACTTCGGTTAGAAATCGCGCGTCTTCACATGACATGGGATACTCAGATTGGGAACATTTTAAATTGGAGAAATGTGGTGTTTTCTGATGAGAAAAAGTTCAACCTAGATGGTCCTGATGGGTATAATTTTTATTTCCATGACATCCGCAAAGACGAATGCTTTTTGAATCGAAATCATTCCAAGAAAGGAGGAGTAATGGTATGGGGGGCCATTTCATACTACGGCGCCTTTGAGTTGGTTTTTGTCTCTCACAAAATGACAGGAGTTTCTTATAAAGCTCTTTTGGAAACAGCTTTTCCAGCAATAAGAGAGCTTTTTGGACCAATCCAGTGGATCTTACAACAAGACAATGCTCCGATCCACAACGCGCACGTAGTAAAAGCATTTCTCGCTAGTGAAAATGTGGAATTGTTGCCGTGGCCACCATACTCACCAGATCTAAACATTATAGAAAACGTTTGGGGATGGCTGACCCGTCAAATTTATGAAGGAGGCAAACAGTATGAAAGCTGTGAGGAGCTTATTGCCGCGATAAAAGATGCCTGGTCTAAGATTTCATTAAATTATTTAAAAAAGTTATATGAATCTCTTAAAAGTAGAATTTTTGATGTCATTTCAAGTCGTGGAGGTTGTACAAAGTACTGAAACTGTAATAAATAATATAATAATAATAAAAACGCAAAAAATTTTTTTAGAAATCGATCAACTCCTTTTTTTTCAAACTTTTAACAGGTGCGCCTAACCAAGTGAACCGATTTATTTGAGCTTTTTTTGAACTAGTGGGAAGAAAGAGATTAAAACAACCGTTAGGTGTCTCTCACTAATCTTGAATTTAGGTTTTTTTTCAAGAGAATTTAATAACCTTTCAAATAAATGCATTGTTTGGTAGTTCATGAGAAAAACAAACAGAAAAACTACAATTTATTGAGGAAAAAATAGTGCGGCTAACCATGTGAACCGCACTGTATGGTATTATATTTATGTTAACACTGCACACACACTTGTAAGACTATTAAGACTGTAAACATAGCTTTTTGACTGTTGATGAAGTTCTTGTCAGCACAGCGGTTGTGATTTATATTCTATACTGAAATTTGAAATGTTTAATTTTCGGATATCTTTTTTTTATTCACGGAATGAAACAGGCACACAAAAGGATGCAAATTTAATGATTTGCTCATTAGGGGAATTTTCAGCCATTTTGTTTTTGACAACATACTTATTCAATCAAGCGTGAGTAGAAGCTTATAAGTAATTCTCCCACAATTCTTCCAAACTCTCATATATCATTGAAGCTATCAAAACAGCTTACCTTACATAGTGCATCATTAATTTAATGGTGTTTGGAGCAAGAAAAATTTCAACGCACCTACGTTTATCGCATCTTGTGGTATCTTATGTGTATCGATATATTTATTTAATTAGAAGAGATCCTTGAAGAGAAAACAAAATCTTGTTCAGTTGTTCTTTTTCTTCTTCATAAATAAGATAGATGAAATTTGAAGACGCAGACACATCGTTTTTGAACGATATCAACGTATATCCATACCCGTTAAGGTGGGTGTTACGGACATCTGCGTCAAACTTCTACTTCTTCACTCCGTTTAAACGAGTTCACACATTTTATTTAGATATATTTTTAACATTGATGCTTACCGTGATGATGCTTACTCACATTATTAATTGTATGCATTTTTTATGATTAAAATAAAAAATTTTACGTGTAGGTGTAACTCGATAAACCATATATAATCAATACCTAATTGGCATTCAATTTGAGACATTTTCGACCCTCAGCCTCAATATCTTTAACCACAATCTTCCTTTTAAACGGAATGCAGAAACACAAGAAGAAACATCTTTCTCCTTTCAAGAGATCCTGAATAAATGACGAGTTATTGATTTATTGTTTACTTTGTTTCCATATTTGCAATGCTTGAATGTCTGTCAATACTCAATATCTTTTTTCAGAATAGGACATAATGATTTATTTATTTTCGATAACTTAATCTGATTATATTTTCATGTGTGCAAGCAAGCAAATTAAAGAATTAAAATTATCCTTTAAGTTAATGTAGGTGTGCAATTTGACAAGCAGGTGAAAAGTTTGGGTTCAGTTTATTTAGATGTAATCAATTAAATGTAATTTTCACTTGCCGCAAGATTTGGATTTTTTGTAAGAAAATTTCAACTCGAGGTTTTTATGAAATATGATATCACGATGATAGAGAAGTTGATGTCGGTGATTTCGTCCGTCTATTTGTCTGCAAGCGCTTCTACATCCTTAGCCACTGGTTCGATTGACTTCAAATTTAAAATTAGCCGTTTCAGCAAATTTGGGTGGGTTGTTGAAGTGATAACCGATTATGGGAGGGCAAACCAAATTTGTATTTACTTAAAGGATGCGCCGTTCCCTTCACTTTATCCACCATCATTTTATAAAATTTGCTTTCTTCTCTGTTATCTTTATCTTCTCTTCAAAATTTGAATATGTTCGTGTTTTCGTTATATGTATATGTAGAATGTAGATATACTTTGTAGCAAAATGTTGTTGACGGTGCATCTTGAACGCACGCAAATCTGATGACCGCTGACCGCATGTCATGAGACCGCAATTTTTTTTCTACATTTTTTGCTTTAGTGGCAAACACACAACCCTTGTGTCGGTGGTTTTTAAATGCAGTATGTGTGTGGGCTGATATCGGTGTTAGGTGTATGGCGGAAGGCACACATTTGTGTTGCGTGTATGGGCCGCTTAACAATTATCCAAAACAGCATTAAATATTTGAATCTGCTTAATAAATTTCAATATTTAATAGTTCAACTCAGATTATTTTAAGTTATCACTTCTGTCGTGCGTCCCGTGACGCACAAGTTTTTTTTCATGATCAAACACACGTTAACTCATTTTCTCTTTGTTGTTTAGTTCTCATTTGACAAGTTTACAAACCTACTTTCTTACTTACTTACTTATGGTGGCGCTACAGTCCAGGTCGGACCAGGTCCTCACCCAACAAACATCTCCAGCCAGCTCGGTCCGTAGCTAGCTGTCTCCAGTTTCGCACGCCAAGTTGGTTCAGGTCCTCAACCACCTGTGAGCTCCACCTGATTCGCGGTCTTCCTCTTCTGCGACGTCCTTCCGGGTTGGATTCGAAGACTCTACGAGCCGGAGCATTATTTTCTATTCGCTCAAAATGACCCAACCATCTAAGCCGTTGGACCTTAACTTTTCTGGCTAGGTCAGTGTACAGCTGTACAAGTGTACAGCTCGTACAGTTCTCCATACTCCATTAATGCAGACACAACCAAAAATCACTCGAAGAATTTTTCTCTCAAAGCAGCCCAAAGCGTTTCAGCGGATGTTGTCATGGTCCATGTCTCTGCACCATACATGAGGACCGGGATGATGAGAGTTTTGTAGAGTGTCACTTTAGTTGCTTGGGAGAGGACTTTACTACTCAATTGCCTTCTAAGTCCAAAGAAGCAGCGTTTGGCAAGAGTGATTCTTCGTTTGATTTCAGCGCTGGCGTTGTTGTCTACAAACTTACTATCGTTTAATTTAAAGAACAGTGTACACTTTTTGTTTCGCTGATAGACCACAAATATTAAGTTTTTGCTAGCAATTAATTAAAATAATTTATCGGTATTTAGAGTCTACAAAAAAAAATTAAAATGAAGAGCAATAATTTAAACTAATATAAATAACAAAGACAACCTGACCAACGAAACAATTAAAAAAGGTCTTTGCTTGAAAAACAAAAGATAATGTTAATTGAAATTGAAATGGTTTTTTTCATCAGTTCTGGAAGAAAACATTCAAAATCATTCCAAGTTTTGTTTTAAAGGCATCAGTTTTTTCCTGCTTTTATTTATAACGACTTACGAGAAAGTATTGTGCCACGTTATTGAAAAATGCAAACAACGTCTTTTGATTTAATACTGTCCCCATTAACCCATAATCAAGAGGAAATGAAGAAACGAAAATTCGACTCAATTCATAGGAACTCATTCCTTCTTTTAGTCTAAAGTATAACAGAAGGCTTAACTTTACCTACTGACAACAGAGACAGAGACAAAAAATTAGGTCATTGACGTGATTTTAAGAAACAACATCTTCTTTCAAATAAGGGGCGATAAGTGGAATGAACAAAATTAAATGAAGACATTATTAGAAGCAGACCTTTGTTCAAAAAAATAAGGAGGCGTGAGTTTAAATCGATGAGAAATAAAAAATAAAAAAAAAATTAACAACCACAACGCAAAAACAATTAAAAGCAAAAATGGTAGGTTTGGGTACAAAAGAAACTGTTATTTAAAATAGAAATGAAAAAAAAATTAATAATAATACGAAATTCGTATGAAAAAAAAAACAATTTACATAAGGACCTTATACACCGGGAGCCCTCAATCCTAAAAGTGCACTTACACGGATTTCAAAATTTCTTATATTAAAAGATAGTTTATAGAAATACCAACAAATTAAGCCCGGTATGACGAGGCCTATCCTGGCACCAGTATTTTTTGCATTTTTTTGCATTATTAATAATTTGCACTTATCGCGGATTTTAATTTTAAATAGCGCATATTATTGGAAATTTAATGTGCTTTCAGGAAAAAATGGTATGACAGCTGCCATCCTGGCACCAATGTCTGTCATACCTATTTTAAAAACATATGAGTGACAAAATTTTAAAATAGGTATGACAGACATTGGTGCCAGGATGGCAGCTGTCATACCATTTTTTCCTGAAAGCACATTAAATTTCCAATAATCTGCGCTAGTTAAAATTAAAATCCGCGATAAGTGCAAATTATCAATAATTATTAATAATGCAAAAAATTGCAAAAAAATACTGGTGCCAGGATAGGCCTCGTCATACCGGGCTTAATTTGTTGGTATTTCGTCGCCCGAGAATTGGTTTGTTCCATACGCCACTTTTGTCGTTTTCGAGTTAGGAATGGATTCTATGGGAATTTTGTATGCTCTTTCTAAATCTGTGATCAGATTTGTGCTACGTCTTTTCAATCCCCAGATATCCAACATCAATTTTGTTCCATATCCACCAAAATCAACATTTTCTAGAATTGTTTTGTGCCATAAACCATTTTTTGGCGTTTGGGACATTTTTTCCATATAAAATTTGTCAAGTTTTTTGTCAGAATTGTTTTGTTCCACGTGCATATTACGGTGACAAGGGATAGAAAAAATCCTAAGAATGTTGAGAATTGGTTTGTCCTACGTGCACTTGTGTTAAAGAAATGCTATGTTTATGGGACAATCATCGCAAACAAAATTTTAGTATTGGTTTGTGCCATATCCATTATAATTGTGTAGATATCCTGAGATTATTGTATGAAATCATTTAGTCCTGACTTGGCTTGGCAACTACTTGACTCTTCAAGCGATGAAGATGGTAATGAATTCAATTTGGAACACTTTTTTCGAAGAAGGTTAAGTTCAAATGACTCTGCCCTTGTTTTGCAAGATGGTCAATCAAACTGAAAACTTCATTGAAACTATAGATGCATACGGTGAAGAAGATTTCAAGTCGCATCTGCGGCTGAACCGCTTGACTATAAATCAATTAACAAGTACATTACTTCCTTAAGAATTGCTGTACCTACTATTTTTATTTAACTGCGTTTTTTTAGTTGAATATTCACAGTCGGAATTCATCTCAAATCCATAAACTTTGTTTTATGCTGGAAAACCTAGTATTGGCGCAAAAAATAGAGGTACTAATCTATGTATGGTACATAAGCAACACTATCACTTTAAGGCAATTGGGGAATCTATTCGGTGTATCAAAATCTTCAGCCTGGGGTGTTGTGGGTCGAGTAAGCAGCTGGCTTGTTTCCAAAGCAGATGTGTGTATAAAGTGGCCACAAGGAGAACGTATCTCTGAAAACTGCCGTCAGTTCGAAGCAAAAAAGAAACTACGAGGTGTAATCGGTGCCATTGATTGCACGCATATTACGATTGCTGCAACAAAATGAAACAAAGAGTGCTATTACAATCGTAAGCAAAACTTTACCATTGTTTTGCAAGGGGGCGTCGATGCTGAAAAAAAAATTCATTGACATTTGTGTTGGCGAGCCAGGATCTTTACACGATAGTCGTGTTTTGCGAAGATCGGCTTTGTATAGAAGAGCTCACTCTTACTTTGCCCAATTGTTGTCCAACAATACATTTCTGTTGGGTGATTCAGCCTACCTTGCTTCAAAATAGTTCCACCTTACAAGGACTACGGCCAACTTACGGACCAACATCTAGGATTTAACAACCTGCATTCAGCTACAAGAATGGTAGTTGAAAATGCATTCGGCTTGTTAAAAGGACGATTAAGACGCCTAAACTTTTTTTTTAAGAAATTTTTTTATTTATTATTTTATTTTTTTAATAAAGACTTTATCGAAAACAAAATTTTCTTTAAAAAATTTTGCATGCAACTACATGCTTTCTTGCCTTTCACATTATATATTGATGAGAATTGGTTTGTGCCATATCCATTTTTTTGTGTCCCACGTGTATGGAAAAACAAATCATTTTCAAAATGTATGAGGTGGGACACAAGCCAAAAAAGTAGACTTTTGTGCTGATAAAGGTATCTTGTTAACGGTAAGGCAAAACACTTTAAAAATTGGTAGGTGAAGTCTTAATAAGACTAACTTCAATTTAAAAAAATAAAAAAAAAATCCTATCGCACAGTTTCGGAGTACTAAGCACGCGAACCTTTAAATGCGTTTTTCTCGAAAAAGTGCCAATGGCGTATGGAACAAACCAATTCTCGGGCGACGATTTCTATAAACTATCTTTTAATATAAAAAATTTTGAAATCCGTGTATGTGCACTTTCAGGATTGAGGGCTCCCCGCCTATTATGTGGACATTGTCGAACGAATTTTCTATAACGAAATCAATTCAATTCGGTTTCTTTTGAACGAAGGATTACGGTTTTCCGACTCCAGCATTTGGAGTCATTAAGTACCTACTCCAGGATGGCGGTTGTACTTCAGAGTGACTTCTCGGCTCGGTAGAAAAACACTTAAGTAGATGACGACCCCTGCAAATGTTATAAGGAAAACGAAATTCTACAAAGCAGACATTACCGCTATTCAGGAAATACGATACGATGGACCGGACAAAAGCAACAAAAATGGCTATTTGAATGCGGATTCGTCGTCGGAAGCAGACTCAGTCAAATAGTCTAGAGCTTCAAAGTCAAATTCAGAGTCAAAATTTTTCTCCGGGAAGAAAAATTGAACACTATTTAAAATTGAATATCTGGCAACCTTGATAACATATCAGCTTAATTTAAACGTATTTCAAAGGTTAGTATTTCTACAAAATTGAAAATCCAAAAAAAGGTCCCTTATATTAGTAGTTGATCTTAAAATGGGTCAGGATACATCAAAGGTAGCCTTTTTTTAAATCATCAAAAAGTGAGGAAATAGTTCAAAATCAGTCTTTGCTGTAGACCAATTTTTGCTTAGAATATTACCAAGAATCATATCCCAAAGTATGGCAGACAAGTTACAGTACACCCTGTACAGTTCGTTGTACAACATTTTCATCTATGGTATTTTGATAGAGTCGATGATTTTACATTATAAACAGAGCCTTAAATGTTGAATGTTTCAGAACACTTTTTAACTTAACATTTTTAATCCTTTTCGGCATCGACTAAAGCCAAAGACCTTTTACGACTTTCCTCTCTCCATAAACTTCTCCAACTATTAATGTAATTCCCCTTTGATGATCCTAATTTCAAGTTTTCCAAATATACTTTTTTTCAGCAAATCGCCAAGGACACAAAAAAAAAACAGAAAAATAATAAAATGCTAATAAAATCATTGCACAAACACATTTCCACTTTTCCACTTTGTCGTCTAACTCCATCACTTCCATTTGCGTTATCCTCTGGTTAAACTCATCAAAATTAATAATTTTCACATTACAAGAAATTTCAATTCCACAAGCCGGAGGATATCTAAACAGCGGGAAACGCAGACAAAAATGTGTTTTCTTAACAAGTCTGAATGTAAAAAAAAAACACGTAATTACATCCTTGCGCCATTAATGTTGTATGCAAATCAGTCTAAGGCGCTGTCGTTACATTTATGTCTTAACAAAATGATTGAAGTATAAATTACTTTTCGGGTTTATCTCGTTCTCTGAGTATGTCCCTATGACGAAAATCGTGACTGATCCGGCCAAATGGAAAAACAAACAGATCAAATGAATGAACAACAACCAAAAAATATAATGGATATCCTCGGGAAGTTCTATAGTAACAATAAGTTATTTTCGTAGGTCTATGAAAAATTATTACTTCATGAAAATTTATTTGGTGAAGTGAAATTTTATGCCTCGCACCCGAAAGCAACAAGAGGGAAGATAGAATGGCAAATACACCATTTTCACTTCATAACCGCAGTTTTTACGATGGTTACTTACAGCTGGAATTTAGTCATTCGTGCTCTCGAAATTCTTGAAGTGAAATCGTAAACTCCGCATAAGTGTCATGTTGATGTTGTTATGATCCTTGGAGAGTTTTGAAGGTAGTAAAAGGGACGTAACTGTAAAAAATCTTATATTTTGTCATCCTGTTTTAAAAGGGTAACATATATTTTTCATTCACCTTGGTCGTGTCATTGACGATAATATTCAAAATTAAATTATTGTTACATTTACTGTCAAAAACCTCAATTAGTCACAAAACCGTTTAGGATTTACAGGTTGTATTAAAGATAATCCTTGCTTTTGTATACCTATGGCAACAAGAATTGCACCATTCAAAAAATAATAACCTACCCAAGATTCTGATCTAACATGAAATAGATATCCATGCCTGTGACTGAACCTCTCAACAAACTGATTGGTCCATAATCATTGTGGCTTTGGAGTCTTTGACAATGAAAGTCCACCATCGATAAAATATTCACACTATGGCAGATCCTGGAAAAAACCCATCAAATGCTCTCCCAGACAACAACTCTATAGACTGTATCAAGTACAGATGAGAGCGGCTTTGACCGTTTCGAGTAAAAAGTTCTACTGAAGATCTATGGTTCTGTTGGAATCGACGGTGAAAGGAGGATAAGATTTTACCACGAAATGTACGGGTTGTACAGCGATGCTGAACTAGCTAAACGAATAAATATCCAACAACTCAAATGGTTTGGTCACATGGAGAGGATGGACACCAATGGCTCGTAAGGTCTTCGAATCCATTCCAAACGGATGATACAGTAGAAGAAGACTAGGGCTCAGGTGGCGCGCTCATGTTGAAGCTGACCTTAACCAACTAGGGGTGCGAAACTGGATAGGATGCAAAAGTGGAAGCAGATTTTCTACTAGAACTCGTGTTTTTCGCCAGAAAATTGTCTTATAACAGTTTAAATGAAGCAGAGAAGATCTTTCTTGATATCATGACAAACACATAAATAACATTACACTTACCTACTTTGCAAGGTGGTGGTTTCTTTGGGTCAAGATAATTGAGTTTTGTTTGCATTTTGTTGTTTTAAATGTTACTTAAAACTGGAAAGTATTGTTGAAGTTGTTGACACCGCCACTGGCAGTAGTTTCGCATTTTCATTCAAAAGTAGGACTTTGTGTCAGACCACCAAATTTAGTTTACACTGCAATATTAAATCCTTCTTTATTTCCAGTTGGAGTTAAATGAAAAAGAGAGATGAAATAACTTTTTAAAATCCTTTAAAGGTAATTTAGCTTAGAAAAACTATTTGGACGTTCACTCCTTAAACTAAGAGTGTTTTTAATTCATTTCGCTACCTGCCAACCAACAGCAATGCAAAATTTCATTCAGTTTGTTTTAGTTTGTTGCGAAAAATAATTTATTTCTTCACTCTTTAATTCTCTTTAAGTAGAAACAATTTCCTGCGAACACTTTGGTACGGGAGACATAATTAAAATGAAACCATTGTGAAAAAATAACGACTTAAAAAAAGGTTTAACAACCAAAAACTTGGACAATATTTTTAATAATTTCAAAAACTGAATTAGAGTGCAATATTTTTATCCAATATGTCACAAGCAACAAACTAATAATAATTGCTAAAGTTAGCCTATGAAGTTGGTGAGTTCAAACAGCGTGATCCTCTTTAAGCTGAGAGAAATATACAGCAAAATGTAACAACGCGACATAACAAAATATTTTAGTTCTTCTGATAACTAGTCTAAACGGTTGTCCTTAAACAGGCTCGGAGAAGCAAGAAGTGCTTGCTGATACCGCTACTGGTCAACGAGCCCCACTCGAATATCGAACATCAACAGTCGACCAGAAAACATTCCTTAATTCATTCTTACCAATGACCCTGATAGTGTTGCTTTGTTGCCTCTAGGCCGATGTGACAGTAAGTTAAGGCCTGCAATGTCCATATTCTACAGATCAAATTTTAGGAGAAAACCAATCAGACGGTTATTTTGTATAAGTTCTTAATTTTTTGTCAAAAACATGAAGAATTCTTCTCATCACCTGTCTCTATGCTCGTTGGTGATAAAACTCCATTTGTTACCTCTCTTGAGAAAGCTAACTGTTGAGCCAACAAAATTAAAATTGAATTTTAAATAACTACAAAATGTATATAATTGTACATAGTTTAAAAATGTATATAATTGTATATTATGAATCATTTAAATGAACAAAAAAAAATGAATTATAAACTTATACATAATATGTTTATACTTTTCTTAACAATACTTAAGCTAAATAATATAATTTAAATGAAAACAATAAAAAATCCAGTCGATCTGCAATGAAAAGAAAATAGGATCGGTTAAAAACAACAAAAATGTATGTACGTCTACGTACTTACCGAATGTTATCGAAACACCCTCTGCGCAAGTACTCCATTGGCATGGTAGGAACATTTAAATATAAAACCATGAAAGAAAAAAATTAAGAAAAGGTTAATTAAACAAAACAACACAAAAGCAAAAAATTAATTTGTGTTCAAAAAAATGCAACACCCTATACTCACATGAAAACCATAACAAACAAAACAGTGAAAGTATAGGTGTCCATAGGAGTCTCAGTAGGTGTCCACAGGAGTCTCACCGGAATTGAGCACTTGTTATTGTTAACTGAATAATCTAAAAATAGAAAAAAAAGATAGTTGAACATTAAATTTGCGTTAATTAATAACAATTTACAACAATTTAGTTAAATAACACACATTACACGAACAAAACATTGACACAATTTGCAAACATATATTACAGTACAAAACACTAATTTTTCGTCACGATTTCTATTAAAAACAATAAACAGGATAAGGTTTTATGTTCGTAGAAAACAAACAACTAAATTTTTAAACATTTTACACCATATAAACACAGAAATACATTAATTGAACACAAATGAGGCAAACAAATATAACCTCAAATTACATTGAAACTTTCCATTGACAATAACACTATTAATTTCACAAACCACAAAGAATAAACACTTGAGTTCACTAAAACACTACCCGAACATCTGTTTTAACATTAAAAATTAAACAAATCACAAATAATTAACAAGATTTTACGTAAACAAAATTCACACAACATGCGCACAAGAACTTTTCTAATTTGACAGGTGAACTTTATTATCAGTGTTCACAGGGTGCACTATACAGGGTGACGAGTCACGAGCGTTGTGCCAAAAAGCTAGAGCGTGTAGGTTGAGTTTAGACAAGAAAAAAATCGTATGGGAGGGGGGGGGTCTATTCCCCCCCGTTTAGCCGGGAGGGGCAATTTTCTGAAAAATTGACTTATTTTGTTTAAAAAAATATTAAAAATCAACGGCTTCGTTTACAACACCGTGCTATACCTTTCTGAAAAGCCAAAAACTTCTTCTTTCACTTTGTTTTTAAATTAAATTGTTTTAACGAATAGTTTAAAAAAAATGAATTTTCAAACTCAAAATTTTCAAAAAAAAAGCAAAAAAAAACATTTTTGAACTAATTTTTTTCAAAATTTTATGTAATTAAGTACTAATTTTGTTTTAAAAATTCAGTGTGTTTGTTAATTTTTAGTCAAAAACAGAAAACCGGATGCAAAAATGTCTTTTAGTTTTTGAGAAATTAAGAAAAAACCGAAACCACTTTTTTCTAAAAAAATCTTTGTTTTTATTTTTACTTATCTGGACTTTTAGTTTAATTTATTAGTTTAATTTATAAATTTAATATTTTGTGATTGGAGTTTTATGAGGACTCAATAAAGTAGAAAAGTATTGGATTTTCCCTGGATTAATCATTTTTTTCATTGATAACGTCTGCCATTGACCTTTCACTTCTAGCTCTCAGTGCTCTCGTCGGCGGATTCTTGAAAACATGCTACGACTTGGGCGCCATCTATTGGGATATCTTTCAGCGTAGAGTCTTTCAGCTTCCCGATCTCGACAATAAGTTAAACCGTAGCAGAAGTTCCTGTCCGCTAACTCTTTTCGAGCGTATGAGTTTGTTATTGTTATGTGTTGATAAGTTAATATTTTAATTGTAAATGGTTGTTTAGTAAATATGCGATGCCTTTTATTTACCTATAGGTTGTTAATTGTTTTTTCATTCAAGAAAAAATGCGGTTTAATTTATCTTAAGCCCCTAGCAGGTAGAACTCTTCGCCAGTGAGTGGCCGAGGCCCCAGGTATAGTAAGAAAAAATTACAGGTCAGGTTTCAGACGTTATCAATGAACAAAATGGTTAATCCAGGGATAATGTAATACTTTTCTACTTTATTGAGTCCTCATAAAACTCCAATTACAAAAAATTAAATTTATATCAAACTAATAAATTAAACTAAAAGTCCAGATAAGTAAAAATAAAAACAAAGATTTTTTTAGAAAAAAGTGGTTTCGGTTTTTTCTTAATTTCTCAAAAACTAAAAGACATTTTTGCATCCGGTTTTCTGTTTTTGACTAAAAATTAACAAACACACTGAATTTTTAAAACAAAATTAGTACTTAATTACATAAAATTTTGAAAAAAATTAGTTCAAAAATGTTTTTTTTTGCTTTTTTTTTTGAAAATTTTGAGTTTGAAAATTCATTTTTTTTAAACTATTCGTTAAAACAATTTAATTTAAAAACAAAGTGAAAGAAAAAGTTTTTGGCTTTTCAGAAAGGTATAGCACGGTGTTGTAAACGAAGCCGTTGATTTTTAATATTTTTTTAAACAAAATAAGTCAATTTTTCAGAAAATTGCCCCTCCCGGCTAAACGGGGGGGAATAGACCCCCCCCCTCCCATACGATTTTTTTCTTGTCTCAACTCAACCTACACGCTCTAGCTTTTTGGCACAACGCTCGTGAATCACCCTGTATATACAGAATTTAATTTAAAAAACACGAAAATTTGGTCAAAGGAGAACCGGCAAAAATGTATGGAAGCTGGCCTAGGAACCAATAACGACATGATATATATATCAATGGAAAGGTTTTTTTTGTCTTCTTTAACTTTTGCTATGGCAGCAAGTCCCAAATCGCTGTGTGGAAAAAGTTATTGCACAATAAAGTCATTCAGAAGTAAGAAGTGATTTCTTGTTTTCATCTTGACCTTGGATCCAATAACGACGTGATGTATATCAATTGAAAGGTTTTCATGTGTACTTTAACTTTTGTTTTGGCAAAAAGTCCCAAATCACTGTGGGGAAAAAGTTATTGCACAATTAAGTCATTCAAAAAAAAAGTGTTTGCTTGCTTTCATCATAATAGAAAAGCTTTACAAAAGAAAACAAAACATAACTTATTTTTATCCTTGAATGACTTAATTGTGCAATAACTTTTTCCCCACAGCGATTTGGGACTTCTTGCCAAAACAAAAGTTAAAGTACATAAGAAAACCTTTCAATTGATATACATCGTGTCGTTATTGGATCCAAGGTCAAGATGAAAACAAGAAATCATTTACCACTTGTGAATGACTTTATTGTGCAATAACTTTTTCCACACAGCGATTTAGGACTTACTGCCACATCAAAAGTTAAAGAAGAAAAGGAAACCTTTCCATTGATATATATCATGTCGCTATTGGTTCTTAGGCCAAAATGCCGGTTCTCCTTTCTTTTTTCAATTTTGAAAAATTTAGTGAACACATAGTTTCAAATTGCTATTATTATCAATTTTCCCTCGTAGCCCATATAAAATGATATATGAAAAAAAGGCTTGAAATCCTTCTAAAAGCAACTGAAAACTAAATTAATTTCAATCGTTTGGTTACTGAGTTATGAGGTCAAACGTAATTTTAATGAAAGATGCCGTTAAATCCAAATAATCATTTAAAATATTCAAACTTACATTTTTATATAGGTTTTGACATTTTATTATTTTTTAACAACCGTTAGGCTTTCTATTCCTATATAGAACACAGAAATTGATAAAAAAATTATCAAGTTATGAATGTTTTAGTGAAAACTTGTATTTTTTTGTAATGTGCATTTTTTTTACATTGTAGTAGGGTTGCCGAGTAGTTTGCCCCGGTTTGAACAAGGCAGTCCTATTAATTCGTAAAGAGTACCTACATTTAGACCTTGAATTTGGTACCAAATTTATCCATATCCGGATGGGGTCAGTATTTTACGGTCGTCTCTTACTCTATTACAGCAAACTTAACATCCCAGAGCGCTTTTTTCGATGGCTGGAAGATATATGTGAGAAACATTGTATGGTGGAAGACTGCAGGTTGAGATCCTATATAGGTAAGGAACCTACTTAAAAGTTAGTTCTGAAAAGAGCTCTTCAATTTTGAGTTGGAGATAGGTTTCTATTAATCATATTAGACGTTCCTACTTATTTAACGCGATCAAATAATTCTGTTATTCTTTTTGATTAAATGCAGTTGAATAGAAAAATTATGCATAGGGGCTATTTTAGGGAGTTAGTTAAGAATACAAAAACAAACTCAAATATTCGGTAAAATTGATCATGCATACAATTATACCCTAAACTGTGTGATATCTTCCTTCTTTTGTAAGAAATACATAAAGCCTTTTTCACAATCTTTCGGCTTTTTTCCTTGTCCCCTTAGGTCTACTTAAATTACCTATATATCAAATTACCTATATGTATATCAAAACATAAATTCGTTAGAAAACTTGAACTCGATTTTTTGATCATGATTATGAATGATAGAGAGCTGGAGGTGGGTCTGATGATTCGGTCCGTAAATTGACTGACCGCAAATATGGACATTAGTTGTTAAAGCAAATTGGCGTTGGGCGTATTCTGGTAATAAATATACAACAAAAAAACCAAGCAAATTCAGAGATCTGGCGATTTGAAATCACAGGAAATTTTCTGAAAGCAGAAACCGAAAGAAAATATTTTTTGGCGATAACTTTATAACCGAGTGCTAGAAAAATTATTGGCTTGTCCCATCGGCCCTAAAGATAATGGTGCCGTTTTCTAGGATTCATAAGCAGTAATCCACATCGACTACCGGGAGAAGAACGTTCCCTTCACAGGACTTAACTACACAAAATAATTGTGTCGATTCGACGTCGAATTGAAGAAAAAATGTGGCCATTTCCGCTATTGGCAAGTTAAGAATTTAAATTCGACCCAGTTGTTATTTCAACTGGAGGACAGCATAGGAGGACTGGAGGAGCCTACATAGGTATAAAGTTAGTATCTTCAGTTTTTTGTTTCTTTTTTTTCATGCACAAAGTTTGATGTTTCCAAACATCTAAACCTCATCTGCATATGCAACAGGAAAAGCCGTTCATAGTCCTTTGAAGCAAAACTATTCCTTTAGTTTCCTTCTTCTTCATGTTTTATTTAAATAAAATTATTCAGAGAAAAACTATTCCTCAGAACAAAAAACAGATATTCCAAGCGACAATAATCAACCGATATGCAATGCAAAACAACACAGGACAAGTCGTCACTCTGCAGTGTGCATGCGGGTCAGACTTTGTGTGTGTATTTGATACTAAACCCTGCTAAAATGTGTTACCATGTTTTGCATATGACAACGTCCTGGATCCTGGATGGCGACGATGCTAAATCTGTCAAATGATGGATCATGACGATATCAATGACAAAGATGACAAGCGTGAACTAAGCAATACCGTTTTTAGGTGAATCAAAATGTAATTGTTTTGTTATTCACCTCTTGCATTAAGCACAAAAGCACGTATGGACCAAAACGGGAATGAATAGCTACCCTCATAAAAAGTTAAACTCCTCCAGGCCATTTTCAATTGAGGTTATAACTCTCGCTTGTGATCAAATATCCCCAAGCAAATCTACATCTGCTGCAAATGTATTATTTCTCAGTTATTCATTGCCGCGATGGATGTGAACATTTTCCTTCTTCTACACACCTGCAGCTGCAGGTGGTGTTGGATGAAAGCAAACGCTTTGAACTGAAGCCACAATTCGAATTCATCCAAGGATTAACAGCACAGGCCTGAATTCCATAATGCATGTATGAATGCTAAGCTCATACGGATAGTGTTGATAAATATTTACTGCTGTTAGAAAAGTGGACATGAGAGAGGGCCGTACAAAAGTGCCATGTGGAGCATAATGATGATTCCAATGATTTGAATGGATAGAGCTCTAGGGAACAGGAATATAAGTTTTTCTTCTTCTTATAGTGTGTGTGGTTGTTGTATAGGCCGTGCTGTGACTAATCATTTGAAAGAATTATTTGGAGAAGATTTACCAAGCGGATATTCATTCAAAAATTTATTTATCTAGTGGCTTATTTTTTAGAGGTGGACTGATTTATATCTTGGATGGGAACAAAAATTTGTTCGGAAAAACCCTAATTGAGTAAACGTACCTGCACATAACGTTGTTCTCCGCATGGGGCAGTTTGCCAAAAGATGTTGCAGTGGTAGCAACATCTTTAGGATTTTGTTATAACGATACAAACAAGTAATTATCATTTGTTATGCCGTATGTGGTTAGGTCGTCAGGAAACATTTATGTGGGGTATTTAAAAAAGAAAATTAATTCATTACTATTTCCTCAAGTCAAAGGACACATTAAACATTTGGGTCAAATTTCATTAATGTGCATCTAGGTCTAGCAACATTCGCAACGGTCTTTATTTTTGCCACTATCTGCTCACGTTGTAGTGGGATACAAAATTGTTACGTACCTATTCCCTTTCAAGTAAGATTTGACCGCACCCGTCAATTGAAAAAAATATAAACCCGACAGCACGCCTCGGATACAATCGAATGAAGAGGCGATGACCCTAACAACGACAACGGAATAACGTGTTGAAAGATCGCCACCACACCTCGAGCCTGATCGCGATACGCTCGTGTCATAGTGCCAATATGGACTCTGCTTGAATCTTATTGATGTAGTGTATCCGACAGGGGAAATATAGTTGTCGGAAAACACAAAGCTTCTGCTTCTGAGGTTCAGATCAACACGGCTGACTTGTGCAATGAAAACACTTGCAACTCCTACATTCATGAATTTGAACGCGCCCTCGAAGAGTTCGATGAAGTAGAAAGAGTAAGTCCTGGAACCAAAATGCAAGGCGAGGAAAAAAGTGGATAGTTGATGAATACTTCACAGTCCTAACCTAGTTGAATGGCAAAAGTAGAAACATTATACCTGTTCCCTGGAGCGAGTTGCGTTGAGTTGTTGACCCAGCTTTGATAAGCCTCTTTATAAAAGGCTTAATTTGATGCTTGATATAAATATCAATTTCAATGCAATATCTGTTATTGCTAATAAAAGCAAGAAATGCTATTCGTGCAATACTATACTGGTTCTTTCCTTGACTAGAATATATGAAAAAAAAAAAACAAAAACTCATGGCGCTTTGCTGTTTCATATAAGCGTCGTGCATTGTATTCTTTGTTACGCGAATGCAAATGTCATCAATGGTCTCGAATGCACTGTGCAGTCAAAGGGTATAATGAGTATGTACTCAATTTATGATATTCATATATGATTGAGAGCACTGTTACCAAGTCCGTACTGCAGGCAGAACTTTATTCGGGCCTCTTTTTCTATTGATATTTTTTTGTATGGTGTTGCGTACGAAGCAGTTTTTAAGAATCTGTACAAGATTTTTGTTTACTTACTTGGACTCAAACTTAAAGTTAAAAAGGTTAATTTTTTGTATTTCCTTATTCAAACAGGTACCGATAATCATAAAAAAATTAACATTTAAAATGAAAATGAAATGAAAGCTGTGACTACGTAGGCCCTGTCCTTAAATTAGTTGTTACCGCCCTTGTTGATTAAATGATACACCCGCTCCTTGCTTATGAAAAATCATTGTCAAAGCTCTTATAAGATAACCGTTAGTTTTTATACTTGAACTGTATTGAATTATTAAGAAAGTGTGTTGCGTATGGACAGTTCTTCGTCATTGACGTAAGTGAATTCTTAAAGTGCTAAAATGTCTGAAAAAATAAAAAGTTGGGTTTGGCGGTTCTGCACATTAAGTGAAGATAAAAAGGATGTTATCTGCAAAGTTTGTCTTAACACAATTTCCTATAACCAATCCCCATCAGCTATGAACAAGCATCTTAGGTATTTTCACAAATTTGATCCAAATACTCAATTAAAATCAGATGTTGATGTTGATAATCAAGAAGAACGGTAAGATATTAAGATTTTTAATTTTATTTTCTGGTAACTAGTCATAACATCCAAAAAGTCATGGTTTGAATTTCAAGTGGTAGTAACATATATAATCGCCAAAATTTGTGTATGTCATGATTTGTACCAAAACAATGTTTTGTTTGTATATAGTTAGAAAGGTTTTGACTTTTGCTTGTTCTTGTTTTAGTCCCGAATCTTTGGAACCTACTCCTTCTTCATCGAATAGTTCCAGAGTTATGATTTCTAGTAGTAGCAGCAGTAGTGCAGCGCCTCCAAGAAAAAAAAGACGCCGAAATGACGATACCTATAACGCTCAGCGACAAGAACAAATTTCGCAAGCAACAGCCTACATGATATCTGCAAATTGGCTGCCAATTTCATTCGTAGAAAGCAATGGGTTTAAGCATTTTATGTCTGTTGTTGAGCCAAATTACAAAATACCTGTTGCTTCAACGATTTTGTCCCGTTTGCAGTTATTATATGTATAATCAAGTTCATGATAAAATTAAAAATGCGACACGTCCTGTTTCTTTTGTAGCTTTGACTACAGATGGTTGGTCGTCCAGAGCGCAAGACTCATTCATATCGGTTACTCTGCACTATATCAATGATGACTGGGAGCTTTAAAATTACACATTATGTGCCCAATATATGGAAGAAAGGCACACTGCGGAAAATTTGGCTCTTATATTGGAAATGGTCATAGCAGAGTGGGACTTACAAGGGAAAGTATATGCAGTTTGTAACTGATAACGCGGCAAATGTTGTAGCTTCAGTACGTCATGTTGAAGAAATTCAAAATAGTTATAGTTGTGCTGCACACACGTTGCAAATCTGCATTAAACGCTCCTTGCAATCAGTAGAAGCATACCAGATTGTTCTAAAAAAGCAAGCACTTTAGTTAGCCACTTCCATCACTCTAATATGGCGACTTCTGAATTAAGTAAGAAACAGATCCTACTTGGCTTAAAAGAATTAAAATTGATTCAAAGCTGCCCAACAAGATGGAGTTCATTATATCACATGTGCGAAAGGCTGATAACAAATCGTGTAGCTGTTCTTGCGGTTTTGGCAGACAGAGCTATAACATCTTCTGCATTGGCAATGAAATTAGAAATAAACGAGCGAGATTGGGCACATTTAGAAGATTTGACAAAAATCCTAAAACCATTCCAGGTTGCGACCACTATTTTATGCCAAGAAAATGTAACCATTTCCATTATAAGGCCAATTATCAATGGACTCATTAATAAACACCTAATTTCAAACATTGATGATGACGAGAATGCTGTCAGCTTCTTGGAAATGATCAAAGAAAATTTACGGGAAAGGTTCAAAATGGGTGAAGAGGAAGGTATAGTGGATGAAGTTTGCACAGAACAAATCTCATCATTTTTGGATCCAAGACACAAAAACTTAGATGCCGAGCCTGAAACTAAAAGAGATGTTATAAGAACTCATGTTCGTAATCTTATAACGGACTTTTTGCCTAACGGGAATGAAGTGATCGTTAATGAGCAACGAAGTGCCATGGATTTTTTATTAAAGGCGAAATCAGCTGAACCGTTGAACGAATTTGACATGTATTTGAGAGAAGCCCAGATTGATTATAATGTTTCTGATACGTTGATGTGGTGGAAAAACAACGAATACAAATATCCGAGCCTAGCGCAGTTGGCTAAAAAAATATTGTGTATACCAGCGACATCGGTATCTTCGGAACGTTGCTTCTCTGTGGCAGGCAACGTTTTTTCGCCAAAGAGGTCGAGCCTTTTGCCAGAAAATGTGAGTTTATTGACATTTTCGACAAGGAATCAAAAATTGTTGCAATCAAGCGTAAACTAAGTATATCACATATTGTTTGTTTCATGGAAAAACCATTATGCTCTTTGATTGTAAACTAATGAGTTTTTTTTTTATTTTTAAATCCATTTTCAATTTTCGTTTTTATTATTTTTGATGTTTTAATAAACTTAAATAAAGTTATGTTAAAATTATTATAACACTGTTTATTTTTTAACCAGGACTTTAGTGGAGTCGAAATCCAAATACATTCATATATTTTTTACAGTGTAGTAAACAGAAGAGATGAACAAATATTGTTAAATCTTTTCGAGAACATTATTTGTGCCCGAATCTAGCCGGGTACCCGAATTTATGTCTCCCGGGTACTACCCGGAAATACGGGTACCCGGGTACCCGGGTAGCTACCAATAGCCTTGAAGCAAATTAAAAATTTATATTAACAAAAAATCCCTTAAGATGCTTGAACGGTTTTGTTCCGTCATTTTAGTCGATGCGATGGTCCTCCAATTTCAATAAATCAAAGAACAGACAATTGCCAACCTTTATCGACACAACTTGACGATGGCGACTACGTCTACGGCGGACGTGATTACGTCATTTTGCCAATACCAAATGCATTTTTTCAGACTTTCCTATGGAAAACAAGAATTTCTGAGCAAGCTTACCTTCTTGCTGGCCAGTTTGTCGTTTGTGCTGTGGCGAGAGTCCACAGATATCTTCTGCGCTGTCTCCGAGTAGTTGGAATAGAAAAACATCATTTGTACAGGCAAAAAAAAAGAATATCAAAATATCGACCAATTGCACTAACGTCCTTCTTTCCAAAATCATGGAAACGCCGATAAATTAT
This sequence comes from Sphaerophoria taeniata, assembly GCA_943590905.1. Classification (NCBI taxonomy): domain Eukaryota; kingdom Metazoa; phylum Arthropoda; class Insecta; order Diptera; family Syrphidae; genus Sphaerophoria; species Sphaerophoria taeniata. The sequence continues at coordinate 116,435,413 of OX016541.1, read as the reverse complement.
CAGCTCAAGAAATATCTCGACAACCGAAAGCTTCTTAGAGAGCGGCTGCATAGCTTGCGTATTGCAATTGGTCCCCTGGTGATTTTCTTACTGAAAACCTTACTTGTTACTACACTTTGTCTTTCCCATTCATTCCAATGTTCAGGAATCCAAAACCAATTTACACCGACACCTGCTTATAGCAAAATTAAAATTTCAGTTGTTAAAAAATTATTCAAAATCGTTTCAGCAGTTGGGGAAAAGCCGCAACTTCTTCAAAAATACCTTATTAGAGGTCTCACAAAATATCGAGTAATTTAACAAATCAATACCCTCCAGAAATAAACTAGCTATTCCAATACGCAATTTCAAGTTAATATGGGGTGTAGCAGGATGCGCAAATGAGAATACATACTGAAAGACACACCAACAATTTTCACCAACGATTGTTTTTATTAAGGGGTTAGAGACTTCCTGTTAGTCAAAACATTTAGAGCTTTTGATAAAGCGAAGAAGGCAATGTCTTTGTTAGCCTGTTCACTGAGATTATCATAAAATTTTCTCCCAGGTGAAGTTTGCGTTTAAGGAAAAGAGCAGGGCATGAACAGGGAAGGTGAGAGATTGTTTCTTCGTCCATACAGCTCCTGCAGAAGTCATTCGCGGCTACACCAAACGAAGTCGTATTGCGTGCCTGCCCTCAAACCACTAAGGTATCTATCTCATGAGTACGACCAACGAACGCCGAATTAATGGAAAACGAATTTAGATATGTACGTTTCAAATTCTTTTCCAATCCAATCGCTATTCTAGTCAGGTACGACTAGAATTGGATCCAAAGGTGAAATATGTAGTTGTGACATCAGCATCCTGTTGGTTTTGTTTTTCGTCATTTTCAAGTTCGTCCTAAATTCTTCAATTTGAATTTCTAATCCTCTCATTTTGGGTAGATTCAACCCAAAATGCGAAGAAACAACACCCTAAACCACTTCCTTCATTCCAATGAGTTCAAAAACAGCTTCTTCAGGAGTGAACTTGTGTGTCCTATTAGAAGTCCACTTCCTGCCCCTCTTTGCAACATTGATCGGTCGAAGCCAACGGAATAAAATTGAACCCTTACCTTCTCAGTCTTCAGCGGAGACCCTGAGCTATTGAGCTCATAAATGATCTATTTTCAAAAAAGCATTAATTTTTCCCTTTTTTCCTTTAACAAAACTTCTTGCGATTTCAGGGTTTCCCTGAACTTTGATCAGCATATAGCTTTGCTTTGGATCTATTGATTTGCTCCTTATATAAAAAATACATCGATAAAAATGAAAATTATTTTGTTTTTTAAACTATGTACATATGTATATTCAAAACAGATTCTTACATTGCAAAATTTGATGTTCTTCTATTCGCCTCCTAAAAAATGGCACAATTGAAGCCTTGAATGACATTTAATTTCGCCTGAACTGAGTGCTGGTAATAAGGGAAATCTTTCGAATATGAGCTTTTTCGCTCGAAATTCACAATAGGCGAAACGAAAAAAAAATATATTTTTTCCTCCTCCTCCTTTCTCCAGGGATGTAAGCAGCTTGTTAACTTATATGTTCCAGGAGATTGGACAAAACACCACCCTGCTGACAGACCTTCTCGTACAAATTAGAACTTGAATCAAAAATACAATACTTGTCTTTTATCTACAGCAAATTAGAAAATGCAGTAAATTTGTAAATGGTGATTTGTTTGTAAAAATAATATTCGAATTATGACGAAGTGTTATAAACGGTTCCCGATGCGGGGTTAACTGTAAAATTATTCAAAACTATTATGGAAACAGTCACAATTTCGCAGCCTTATCTATACAGCTCTCCATGAACGAATGCAAAACCATTTATATTTATTTGTTTATTGATCTGTATTGTTTGGTTATCTTTTTTAACGCTCAAAAGGATTTATGAATAACGATTGATGGCATGGAATGAAATCTAAATTTTATTTGTAGCAGAGCAGAACGTTCTTTAACAAAGAATTGGATGTCGATTTCTGGTGTTCAGAACTCAAATATTGGATACAAATAAATCGAGACAAGCACAGTTATGATTATGACTAAAGCCGACAATAATATTAATGTCTGAACAAATAATGCAAGGCAAAGCGCCGGATAAAAATGGATGTTTACGAAGACTGTACATATACTTGTTCGTAACCATCGATGACCAGGTCCATATTTATTTACGAGGAAGAATCATAACTTGTAGTTGATAGACTTTTCTTTTGTTTCTCAGAATTCCAGGTAGAAGTGAAAATAAATCAATATCTATACCGGTTGGAATCGGCCTTAATCTTACATCCTGAGAGCAATCAATTCAAACCAAAAGTCCTTAAAACTTGTTTCAATCTTCTCTCCATAGTGAAAATTAACACAATACGACTGCAGAGATCAAAAAATTAAAAAAAAAGTATATGTGTTTAGATTCTTAAATTTTTATTTAAATGCATGTCGAGTCTGATACGACTCATCATCAGCAATTCACTTTAAGTTTTAAAGAGAAAACAAAGATCAAAACTGATTAAACTACTCCGCAACCTTTTGACACCAAAGGGAAAATCGTATGCAATGGAAATAGCGCACCTTCCTAAGAACTCTTATTAAAGCAAGAGATTTTGATTAGCGTTTCGTTTGAAGAGTATTCAAATTTTATGCAAACTAGTCGGCTTGGCATAGACCATTGAGAATATTGAGAAAAAGAAATCAATACGATATGCAGCCCCTTTTCAATATCTTCCAAACTCAAAACCACGACTGAAGGCATTAAACCATTTTCCTCCAAATAATTTGCTAACCCATGTTAAGAGGAAGTCTCGTAGCAGCTTGAACTTGGAACCAGTTTTTTGTTTTTTACCCTCAAGATATCTGTAATCAAGAACTTGTATGCAATTGAAACATTTCATTAAAAAAAAATCCTGTATCCATATTGCGTATTGTGTAACACAATTCGAAATGAAATTGAAAGCGTCAGGCGTATGAGGGCCTTAAACGTTACACAAAGAATTGCAACTGTTTCTATGTGAAACGACGAGTCAACAGAACATGTTATGCCTTCAGGACATAGCACATACGTAGAGGATACGAGATTGTGTTTCCGTTTTTTTTTTTTTATATTAGTCCCTAGCATGCAGTGTGCAATATACATTTGCAGAATATGGCAAACAAAGTTAGATGTTCAATAGTTCAATGCAGCAGGAATCGAAAAGTAAGTACAAAGGAAATTGCACTGCTGAAAATGTGTTAAGGTAGACACAGGCAGTGAACAGAGGCATGTAACCAACAAGGACGCTTTAAAAGTCTTCGTTAAATTGAAGCTGACTTCATAGATGACTTTCAAGGGAAATAAAAGCACTTTTTGTTTTGGGGTTGTTGAAGTTTGTTCATTCAATTCTACTTGAAGAAGGTAAAACATTAGACTGGGGATAACACTTTTAGATTGATTAAATTTGTTAGTAATTTCTACTTTAAGTGCAATGGGGTGGGTATATATTTAAAGCAATATCTTAAAGGTGACAAAAGTATCGCATTAAAATTCGTAAAAATTACCAAAGATGTGATACTTAATAAAATCATTGTTTCCTTTTTTGAATCAGCATAATAGAGCGTCGAAGATTGGGTTGACTCGCTTGATAGTTAAGTAGACACTGATTGAATATGAAACTCTCCGTATCGAGTAGGTGAACGAAGGTGGTAAACGAAGTTGGCGAACTGAGTTTGTACACCGAGTTGGCAGACCTAGTTGGCGAAACGAGTTACAACTCGGTTTGCATAAATACCAACTCAAGTTAACTCGGTTTAGAAATTGTACGGTTCAACAATCAACATATCACTACTAATGTATAAACTCTTTTTTCAAAGCGGTGGTGATAGATATTGTACTTTTGTGCCTATAGTTCGTTCAATAAAAAATGTCAGTGAAGGAAAGATAGGGCATTTGCCTCTCATTCTGGTAGCAATAGCTTCCATATGTCTATTTCAAGCAAAAGCTCTGACGTGGTTGCCATACTTTGTAAATTAAATCACCGGAATTCGAAGAGTAGTGTGTATGGTTACCACCTGCTGGCGATTTAAATTTAAATTTAAAAATAAAAAAAAATAAACATTATCAAAAAATCAGTCTCAAAGTATTTGCGCAAAAATTATCACTAATCTGTCGAACAATCGCTGCTGCTACTTTCGTCATTTAAATCTATCACTAACCTTTCAACAGCTTCCTCAGCAAATATGTCCATTTCCCACATTTAAGGTTCAACAACCCGTTCAACATGTTGGACACACCGATCCCATTTTTCGCTGTCAACGGTGGTGAGTGATTGGGTAAATAACTCTTTTATTTCTTTAATTTTAAAGGTCTTGTTTTGGCATGCTACTATACCTCTCACTTAGGCCCAAACCAATTCAATTGGATTAAGCTCGCAGTGATAAGGTGGCAAGCGAATAACAGTTGTTACACTCAAATCTTTTGATGCTTTTGCAGACATTTTCGTTAATATACAAAACAAAACAACACTGTTCACTGTTATTATTATTATTAACGAATTTTGTTATCATTTTATCACCGCATTATTTGACCTATTTTTCTCCACAAAGAAATAAAACCACGACACTATATGAACAAAAAAATCAGATCAATAAATGTATAACTGCATTCCTACAGCGTTCAGACAAGCAAGTAAAATAAATTCAAAATTCAAAATTCAAATTCAAAATTCAAAAATATTAAAATTGAGGCGGTAATACCTAACGCTCTCATCTCAATAAATGTTGTTCTCAAAAGCTTTAAAACAGAAAGCTCTTTCACAAAATCCTTTGAAAAAGCTCTTGAGGTTTGCTTCCAAAGGGTAATGGCAATGCTGTCATTTCTCACATTGAGAGAAGAAAAAAGAATACGATCAGTCAGTGCTGCCATATCGAGGGGAATTCCCCTTTTCGTGGGGAATCGTTGTCGAAAATTTGGTGAAAGGGGAAAAGGGGATTCCACTGCCTTCCAGAGCAAAAAAGGGGAAAAACAAATCTTACTTACCTAGCCCAACAAAACTAGACAATTTACAACTTAGTATGCGTAAACAAACAAGAAACAACTCATAGAGGATAGACTAAAAAAAATCTACAGCTTGTACGTATGTACGTAGACTGGAAAAGTGGACATTTTTTTTGTTTTTGCTTCATAGATTGGGGATCTGTTCATCATTGAAACACATCACTGGAATTTTTCAAAGAGGGCGGTTATTTCTGCTATTGAACAAATTTCCTAGTTGATATATGATTTCTTGACAGAATTCTTCCATTGGAATTGTAAAAAAATTTAAACGCAAATCATTGGAACGATTTGTTTCATTTTTTGATAAAAATCCATCAGCTGTTCAGGAAAACGAATTTCCGTAAGGAAAATATAAAAATACATTTTTAACGAAAAATAAGTTTGCGAATTTATATTTTTTTCTAAAAAAAATTCTTTAAGTATTTTCCAGTCGATTGGTATACAAATTGCATTAGTTATCAAAAGAAAACTTAGTTAAATATACATTCAAACATTTTTCCTGATGGATTTCAATGATCGCTATAACTGGCCCCTTATACAATCAGCTGTTCATGAAAACTGTTTTATAAAAAAAAAAATAGTTAGCATGTTGAATAATTGTGTGTTATGTAAAATAAAAAAATATTGAATTCCGATCGATCGGTATGTAATTTGCATTTCTATTCCAATGATAGCTATGACTGATCCTTAAGAATCATAATAAAAGTTTGTTTGTGGTGTTCATAATTTTTGTGTTGTATTGCTTTTTCCAAATGTGTAGATGTACATACATTTGTAAGTTTTTAAGAAATCAGCTTTGGGTTTCTTGACTTGCTCATCTTTTATTTTTAAAGTATAAAAATTGATTAAAACATACACAAAATACGTTTTAAATATCGAGGGGAATTTATGGGGAATATCACTTTCAGAAAAGGGGGAAAAGGGGAATTTTCAAACCCCGAAAGGGGAATCTCGTCTGAAAAATCTGGCAACACTGCGATCAGTAGCAGTAGGTAGGTACTTTCAGTATGCTTTTAGCATGCAAAATGAATGGTCATGGAGAGATGTACAACGTTTAAGGGAAAATAAATCAATTGGTGTGTATAAATCAGTGCCGGCGCGCTTGTAATTTGGGAGCATATTTGTGTCATTTCTATGAAGTGAGTGTTTAGCAGCCACCTCTGCTTAAAAAAAAGCTCTCCCATAAGGCCTTCACTGACATTTTTTATTGAACGAACTATAGTAGAATTGGGTGAATTTTCCAGATTTTCAGAGAATTTTGTGCTCTGTCCCACAATTGAAATTTGAGGTTTTGATTCATCATATAATGTTTGGTTTTCAATAGGTTTTTTATCGACAGATGTTTTGACTCCCATAGAACACCTTTGTCATTTTTGTTCAGTATAGTCATTATAGAATGAATAACACCTTTCAGGCGTTTCAAGACTGTTCAGCTTTATTTCGAAAATGAGCGTTCTGTGATAAAAGTTTTTCATGCAATTTTCGATAACAATATGGAAGAAAGCCAATAAAACCTACTTCAGTCTTTCAAGGCTCTTTGAATCCTGGATATCGTTGCCCGTTGGGCATCAATCGGGTTTCATGAAAAAAACTTGTTAAAGAAGACTTGGACTGGATCCCGGTTTGGGTGCAGGTGGAAGCTGAAACATCAACGGCCAGGCCGATGAACGAAGCGATGACGATGATGATGATTTGAATAGAGTCAGTTGGGGTAAGTGCGCATACTTTTCACTTAAAGCTTAAATTATAAAAAGGTTATTTAAGACATCGTCTTGAAGTTTTTAACATTTTGTTAATCTATATTTTGAGAATAAAAAATAATAAACACTTTCAATTTTGATAGAAATATTTAATATGATTATGTTAAAAAAACAAATCAAGTCAAATTGCTCGCTCTTGCCCCGAAGTCAGGGCAAGACCGCGCAAAATCTCGGTTCAGAGCGTGCACATTATCTCTATAAAAAAATGGGAAAAGGACAACTTAATCAAATCTAAACAAAATAATAATAATAATAAAATATTATAATAGAGTCAGTTGGGGTAAAGTGCGCACACTTTTCACTTTAAAATTACGCGAAGGTTGTAATAGAATAGATTGTAAAATATAGATTTTTAAAATGTTGAAAACATCCAGATTATAGGATGTTTTCAACATTTTAAAAATCTATATTTTCAAGGCAGAAAATAATAAATATTTTTTAAATATTCTTCACGTTATTGTTAAAAAAAGAAATCAAATTAAAGTACGCGTTCTTACCCACAAATCTGCTGCGCGATCTTACTCACAAAGCAACTTTTTTTCATTTTATGAAATTTAATAGAAAATAACACAAAATCTACATAATTTTAAGCCTAAGATATGCTTCTTAGTTTGTAAAGTGCTGCCACATCGGCGCCACACACTTTTCCGCCAGAACTTTTTTTTGGTTTGTTTGTTTAGGTACACACTATTTTTTATCAGCCCTCATTACTCTTTGGAACAATTACGCACCGATAACTTCCTTTTATGAAGTCAAAGAAAGTGCGTATTTCTTCATTTTTCATTTTAGATTTTTCTTACCACAGTCAAGGAAATTAGCAGTACGCGCTTTTACCCACTGCGCGCTCTTACTCCCAATGCCTCTATTTGAGTACCAGTTTACATTAGTGTACCATACTCGACGATTAAGACCACATCCAGTATGTTGGGATGAGTAGCTGTAGCTGAAAGTGTACCCGACCACCGTGACGAATCGATTCTTCGTATGGTTCTAACTTTCTCAGCAACTTACCTTACGACAAGTTTATGGTATTTTTCCAAAAATGAGGCAAGAAAAGATGTTGCTGCCACTGGTAACCAATATTTACTTGCTAACAATATTGTAAAATAGGTGATCAAAACAAAGTTTAAGCTCACAAAAACTTTTAGGGTATAAATTAAATGGAACGAAATATGTAGGTTCTAATAAAAAGTTAATGATTAATTTGATTATGATTAATAGTTTTATTTCTTGGAGTAAATGTGTTGTACAAGACACTGCCTGAACACAGAAGAGCTCTTCACATTTCACAATTTTTGCGGCATGCGGTAAACAAGTCTTTGAATTGAACTCAGCTGCAGATAATATCCAGATCGAATTCTGTAAGGAAGTAATGTCAATGTCGGTATACATAGAAAGTTTCCTTCTTCGCCAGTTTAAATTATAATCATACCAAAATAAAGGGAGCGTATCGAAATTCCGCCTTTTATAATACCGTTTTCCAGTTGCTCGTAGCTTAGTGGTTAGGTGCGTTGGCTGCTAAGCAGAACGTCGTGGGTTCGAGTCCTACTAGTGCCCATAAAAGTTTTTATTTCATCTTTCACGGGTACTGTCTCTTGCGAAGAACCGACAAAACTTCCAAGAGCATCAATCTGTCATAAAAAAAGTGCTTCTCAACTTTGCCGTTTGGAATCGGCTTTAAATTGTAGGTCCTCTCAATTCTTCACACGCACTCGGAGAATTGTTGATGAGAGTAAGCCACTTAGGCCTTGGCTCTTCAAGAGACACTCTATTTATTTATTTAGTTTTCCAAGAAAATATATATCTATTATTCCGTTTTCGCATTCAAAAACAGTTGCTGTAACTGCTTTTGAATGCAAAAACGAGATACTAAGAAACGGGATTTTGAAAAACGGGATTATAAGATACAGGATTATAAAATGCGGGATTAAAAAATAATCGGGATTATAAAAATCAGGATTTTAACAAGCGGGATTATAATATTGGGATTTTGAAAATCGGGATATCGTACCTACTCAACCCCAAATTAAATTCTGCACTACAATAAAAAACTTTAAAATCCTATTTTGTCAAGAAGTGAATCCTTGAGGCAGTTAAAAGACATTTCTGGGATGGAATCTGAAAGTATTGTGTAAGTTCACAAACGCATCACTGCAGTCATGATGCACAATCATTCAAAGTCAAACGTTCACAAACGCAAATTTGTGCATCATTTTTCTCGTCAACTGTTCACTATTGCAAACTGATGCGCAAAAAGTAAACAAAAAAGCATCACTGCTACAGACTGATTAGTTTTTGATTTCATATATGTATTTTTTTGCAAATATGGAGACGGAAAAGGAAAATTGAGTATAATTTAATAGCAATTAAATGGAAACTTAATATTTATTGAATATTCTTTTGTTTTTTCCATCATTAATAAATAAAAGAAAAAATGTGTTTTTCAACGTCAAATAAATAAATCGATCAGCATCGCATCAGCATCAGCTGCATAAGCATCAGCATCGCAAAAAAGCAGTGATGCGGAATCACTGCACAGAAATGAGGCGTTTGTGAACTTACACATTGTGCTGCGAATTAACTTTTGTATCTTTCGACTTCAACGTGACTTGTTTATTTAATTGTCTTTGGTAGACGCCAATGAGAAACTGACTATTTGGAACCAGACAGCTGTTATTAGATGCTGTGTCAAAGCTTTTTGTGGCTTTTGTTTATAGTTTTCCTCTTTGAAGTTTAACCGATTATCTGTTTACTGTTTCCCTTGAGATGTTTCCACATCCAAGAAAAACTTTACTTAACTCCCATGGATTCCTTCAAAACTAGTCGAACGTTCTTGCTGCAGTATATAGGATGTTCTAACAAAACTTTTAAAAGAAGATATATGCCACCTTTAACCGAAAAAAAACAAGGATAAAGTGTGGGGCAAGGAGTCGTTAAAAGCATACCTTTTCTCACTCTGAGCATACAGACGGTGTTTGGTAAATAAAATCGAATTTTCTTTTTTCTTTGACCTAAAAGAAAGAAAGAAAGTTGAGAAACAAAATATTAAGCCACACACTCTGACCAGTGGCGTTGCTACGTGGCCGTGGGTGCAAAGCACACGGGCCCACGGCTTTAAGGGGCCCTTCAAGAAAGCTATACAACTCTGACATTAAAATAAAGACCAAAACAGTCTTTCAAAACCTGCAACACGTAAAACGACTATAAATGTTTTTGCATTTACGTGCTTTCAAGTAAAACATTACGCTGATCGGACTTTGATTTTTCGAGAAAATTTTAAACAAAAATTTTCGAGGAAGTTTAAAAAAAAATGTAGGAGCCGTTTTTGAGAAAATTTAAACTTTGGTTTTTGGCCGAAAAAATTGTATGGTGCGGCTAACCTAAATTTATATCTTACAAAAATAAAAAAAAAATAAAAAAAACGACCCACGCCAATTCGCTAAAACCTCTAATTTTCAAGTTTGAAGTCAATCGCACAAGTCGTTAAGGCTGTAGGTGTGTTTACAGACAGACAGACGGACGGAATCGCCGGACCCACTTTTTTAGACTCCTCTATCATCATAATTTCATATCCCATCAAAATCTCAACTTTTTTTTACGAATTCGATATGTACGGTACGTGCCATATATTCCATATGTCGCAAGTAAAAACCACGAATTTGAATGAGGATGTCATCGCAAGCCTCTACTTAATAAACATAGAAAAAACAAATGTTTCAGATAAGTAAAGAAAGTTGGAGCAAGTGTATCAGGCTTAGAGGAGACTAACTTCTTATCTGACCCTTTTCGTAAACACATGCACGTGAAAAAATAGGTAATAAATAAAGCTGAAAGGATGTCAAGAATAAAATCCTTACAATTTGCCGTTTTTTTTTTTTTATTTTTAGTTCAACTTTTAATTTTCACGAAATAATTTAAGATGGAAAACCAATAAACAGGATTAGCCAAAAAAGTCTATTTATCATACCTATATCTATTTCTTTTTCCTCCAGATGAATGAGCAGATAATGGAACAAGTTCAATCAATCATACTATATTTTGGTTACATGTTATTATGGGTATGAGTTTGTATTCGTATTACAAAGCAGCCATTCGTTTGGATCTAAATTTTAAATAAAAAAAAAATACAAGTTGTTGACATTATAAAACACATGAATAATTGATTTGTGTCTGCTAAAACAAAACAATTACAACACCTACACTTTCCATAAATCACTTTTTCAGGCCCCAAAAAAAGAAAAAAAAATAACTAAAGAAACCCTCGTCAATCGGCGTTGGCTCTACAATTGTTTTAAAAGAGTTTTAAACATTACTTAAATCTTTTTTAATGTTTTGTTTTGTTCGCAAGTGAATTTGCGGATCATTTAACACTAATGATGGATTAAGACCAAACTGGGGAAAATCTTTGAAAAAACTCCCAAAAGTTCATTAATTTTCTTGAGGAAAAACAAACCCTTTTCAATTGGAGACTCAACTTTTTTGTCCTTGGCTCAAAGGTTCACAACAAATAAAAACAATTCAATATTCTTTCTTGATGGCAATTTTCAATTAGTTATTTTGAACTTTAAACAAAAACAAGCAATGAGTAAGAATTATTGCATATATTGCAGGTGGCCATGGCTCAGCGGGTAGAGTATTTGATTGCTAAGCTGAATGCGGGTTCAAGCCCCAGCTTCGGCAGCATTCTTTTCTACGAAAATCGCCAGCTTATCTGAGGCCACCTGTGCGAAAATATGAGACAGTAAATATCTATGTCTCCTCCTCTGAGCCACGTAGGTTTATGTTATGTGTGCTTTCATTCTCTGTCCCTCTCTGTTGTATTAATGTCTTGTTCTGTCCCAGCCGATGGCCTCAGCCTGGTTCTGGTTCCAAGTTTGAAATAAAGGAATCCTCATATTCTTCAATCAGAAATGCTGAAAATTTGCTTTGGGATGTTGGAGAAATGAAAATGAAACTTAGAATGTTTTATGTAGAGCTCAAAAATTATTTGTAAATATTTTTGTTCTTTTCAATTCGATTTCCCTGAGATAAGTTCGTTTATATGTTTTCAATTTGATAAAGAAAATTCTGTTCAATATTGTAAAAGACAATTAATCGAATATTAATTCCTAGTTTGCAATATCGATTAATTTGTTTTGATTTGAATTAGCATAGCAATCAGAATCAAAATTTCCTTTTTACAATAACAAGTTGGCCTAGACTTACCACTGCCTATTGGTTTTGATTTCCAATAATGTCCTTGGTTGTTAGACGAAGAAGAAGACGTTACTACTTACTAATGCTGTCTTTTTCTTCAATCGAAGTAAGATGATCGATGAGACGTGCAATAAGGTTTGACATTGTTTGCTTAGATTCCTTCATTGATAAACAGGCTTGCCTAAAGCTTCTGTTCTTGGATGGGAGAGAACCAATTATTATTTTTGTGATAATATCTGTATCACTCACGTTGTCTCCTGACTGTCTAATCTGACGTGCCAGATTTTCCACTTTTGCGACAGAGTCATTCCTGCTCATTGTAGGTATACTGATGGTGAAACTGTTCGTGTACCAACATCTTGTTTGTCTCAGTCTTCTGTTCATAAATAGAGCTGAATTTCTCCATCATCTCTTTTGATGTCCCACAGTTCGCTACAAGGGTAATTTGTGAGAAATCCATAGCGGACGTTAGAAGAAACATTTTATAAGCATATTCTTTCTTCCATAGTTTGATGTATGAAAAATTTTTCCCATCTGTATCATGAACTGGACATGTAGATAATCCGGTCACGTTTTCGTGGATTCCTTTAGCTCGCAACGCACAATTGAGTTGCAATTTCCATTTGTGAAAATTCTTTCCATCATGCATTACGTCCAATTTTTCAGAAGCCATTTTTTATTTATTTGAAAAGAATAAAAAAAAAATTATATGTAGATAGTTTCATTTACGCAAGAAAATTATAAAAATTAAAGTTCTTGTTACGCAGGGCGTTCCCTGGGTCATAACCTGTGAGAATAATTAAAGGCAAACAACGTTTATACTTCAAGAACAGTTTTAATAATAATAAGAAAAGTTGAAATACAAATCATGAAAAGAAATTAATACAGGATTAAAATAAAAGTAACATAATTGAGTAAAAGTAAACAAGTAGGTTGTTCGAAATCTAAATTTAACAAAAATGAATAGATATAAGTATTTTAACGAAGGATTAATTTGCTTCGTTCTCCATAATTCTCAGTATTTTGTGTCAAATAAAATACAATTATTTAAGAAAAAGGGTGTAAGTAGCTTAATTCATGGCTGTTCGACAAATCGAAAACGGTACTAAGTTAATTTATATCTAATATAAAATTCTTATGTCACAGTTTATGTGTCTATACCCCTCCAAAACGGCTTAAACGATTTTGATGAAATTTCTAATTAACTTTTACACTAACTAATTTTTACACCCCTAAATGTTAAGGTTGGTTCACCCAAAAAAAAAATGTTTTTATTTTTTGGACAAATTTTTTTGTTTGTTTGTTATTTTGTAATGGTGTGGAATTGAAAAATACATTTAGTCTTTAATTTTCACCACTACCACTTGCACTTACCCCTACTTTTTAAGAACTCTACCACTTCTTACTCAGTTTTCATGAAAATTTGGTCGATTATTATTTTTGTTTGTACATTGATCGCAGTAGTGATAGTGAAATTAAAGATAATTATTGTGGAAGGTAGGTTAAATAATAAAAGATAAGCAAACATATTCATACCTACTATACTGTTTATCATCATTAAAACAGCAAACAGAAAATTTTGAAAGAATGTTCAGGCAGTGGTGTAGATAGGTTTGTATTTTGTGCAAAATCGATCAAACCGTTCAAGAAATATGGCCAGGGTAGCAGGAAGCGGTGTAGTGGCTAGCGGGTAGCGGGCAAATAGCATTCGGTCGAAAGTACTGTGAGGTCAAACGGCTTTCGGGATTTTGGTTTGCGGCCTTTCGACCCCAACCCAAAAACATTGCTGATCTGTCAAAAAGCCTCTGAAAAGCCTTAACTCATGACGAATAACCCATTACCAATCAGCATCGGCTGGAAATTTATATTTCTCATTAATCGGTTATGTAGAATGGAGGCAGCTAAAAATTGTAAATGAGCATAATATCTTGAATAAAAATAAAATGGATCTTTATCTCAATGTATTGATAAAAAAGCCTCAAAACAGCTTAATCTAAAAAACAAGAACAACATAGAAGCACAAAGGACCTTTTCCACAAACACATTCACCCCGGAATTTCATTTGGAGTCACAAAGTACAAAAGTAGAATTAAGGGAAAACCAAAACAGAAATAACAATTAATTTTTCGACATTGAAAAAACGTTATGCCAAAAGCCATGTTAAACATAGCTCGTATACTCTTAAGTTTAAGCGATTTCATGTGAAAAAATAAAAATATTTTTGTAATATATGTACGTAAATCAAATGTTGGTATATGTGAATTTCAGATGCCAATTATATTTTCTTGGAATCGTAAATGATAATAATTTCATAATTCATCTTCACTGAAAATATAAGAACATCAAGACAACCTTAACTCTGTTGAAAGGAATATTCATTAAGTAATTTTCTCACAATGGAAGCAGATGTGTGTGTTTTAACACTTACCACATTCCAAAGTAAATTCACTAAAACATCTCACATATTAAAAAATCGATCAAACATTTTATTTTAAAATTACATTGCTTCATCTTAAAGCCTCTTTATTTTCCATTCTTAATTTTTTCATTTTTTATTACAGATATTGTATCAGTAGTTCTTACACTTTATTTAAGTACATATTAATTTAAATAATTTCTAGTTAGTAATTGTGTGTTTTTTCTGCATTTTTGGTGAACATTTTAAATCAAAATTAAAGTATATTCAATACAAAGTCGAATATAGTACATACGAGGATTTATCAGAAAAATATTCGGTGAAAAGGTCTGACTTAGTCAAAATCATAAGAAATCAAACATTCGCCAAAACAACATGTCTCTTTTGGTCGGACCTTAAACGAATATGAATTATTGTTGATGGGAATATTATTTTTTTGGCTTGCCGACTGTTAGTCGCTGCCATTTTCCACGACATGATGGTGCGGGCAGGGGTTGTGCGGCCAGAAAAGCCCTCGCCTAGATTGATCCTAGTCTTTACTGTCGTCATCCAGATAATCTTCGTCTTCCTCGTCTTCGCGTAAGGGAGCTGAATTATTGATTATTGCTTTTTTACTCGAAAAAGAAAAGCCTGTGCCTTCAAAGCATTTACCTTAATCTTCCAATCCGTAAAATAATGATGAAGCGTATTTAAAGCGGATTGCAAGTTGGTTACAATAGTGGAACCAAGAGAATCCGAACAATAAATACATGTATCATCAGCAAATATAGCTCTATGACAGTTTTGTAAGTTGGGTAGGTCTGAAGTAAAAAGTGTGTATAGGACTGGACCTAGGACTGACCTTTGGGGTACACCGGCAGTGCAGACAAATGTTTGTGAAGAATAGGTATTAACACAGACAACAAAACTTCTGGACGACAAAAATGACTTAACAATTTGTATTAGATACATGGGAAAGTTTAAGGTTAGAAGTTTATGTAAGAGGCCATCGTGCCAGACAGTGTCAAAAGCCTTTTCAACATCTAATAATATCATGGCTGTACTATTTCCTCTCACAAAATTTGTTTTAATGTCTTTTGTTATACGGTGTATTTGATGGACTGTACTATGATGAGCACGAAAACCAAACTGGTCTTGAGAAAGAATATCGTTAGTGTTAATACCTATGTTCCACCAATTTGTTTTTAATGATTTTCTCAAAACACTTACTAAGCGAGCTGAGCAAACTTAACTGTTCGACTTACAGGCAAAGCAAAAGCAAGATATTAATTTAAAGTAATTTATTCAACGACCACGTCTCTGACAAAATTGATTTACTTAAATCTAATTTTCCTTAAAGTAACCCAACGTGACGCTCACTGCCTTGCGTCGTAAACTGCTTCATCAGCGAACTTCAGGGTTCTCGCTCATTCACCCCACGCTCCGATATGTGACACCCTGAATCCGTGGTAATCGCAATAGTTCATAACTTGCTTACCTGGCAAATAATGAATGTGCGCGTGCAAATGCAATGTGTTAACTACCACTCTCATTCTGAATACAACATTCAGCAGCTTTTTTTTTATCATTTTCCATGACATTTGCCAGGATTTCGGGCGATATCGCAGTGATTTCGTCTCAAATATTGTCCCTGAGGTCGTCTAATGTTTTCGGTTTGTAAGCATACACCTTTCTTTTCAAAAATCCCCACAAGAAATAGTCTGGTGCCGTTAAATCGGGCTATCTCGGGTGCCAGTCAATATCCCTCCTTTCAAAACCACGCTTCGTGAGAACTTGGTGACGTGGTCGATTTGAATGGGGATGGTCCGCTAAAGACTCGTAATTCTCGGAATTGAAGCAAATTGTATTTTTTTATTGACATACCTACAAACCAGCTTTTTACCTCATATGCAAGTCTTTGCTTGAAATAAGTTTCAATAAGGTGAATGTAAGTGGCACCTAGAATAAGTCGTTCGAAACAAGGGGTTTTAAGGCTCCAATTCGACAGTCTGTTTGACAACTTACTTCCGTCAACCCACACTGGGAGGCAAGCCTGTATTTTTTTATCAAAATAATTAAAATACCTGACAAATATACTGTCGCATGCACTAATTTAAAATTTATTTAAACCCAACCCGACCCGTACACCAAACAAACACGGGGTCACAGCTATCAAAAGAGCTTATGCTCCACAAAATATCATTAATTAAATGGAGTCTTGTGGAACAGAGCAACGATAAGGATAACTGTGTAGTTGTTTGCGCTCCTAATATTTTTGTGCCTCCACCTTAAGTGGTTTCTTAATAAAACATTTGTGCTTCCACCCTAAGTGGTTTTTTGACATTTACATTGTGTTTCCACCTTAAGTGGTTACTTTATATAATCTTGTCATATATTATTTGTCTCTGTCTATTTTCATGTATACCTTTCTCTATTCTTTTTTGTTCTTACTAAAGTTGTTAATAAAATGGCTTCTTGTTGAATGGTTGTAGACCAAAAACCCAAGCGCCTTATTATTTCGATCGGAAACTTGAAATTTATAAAAAGAACTCAATAAAACAATTAACGCGAGCGCAATTAAACAATAGCGCGAACATTTTGGTCCAGTTCGATTCGGATTCCATAGCTTTTGTTGGATTACGCGCCGAGTCGTGTTTGTTACAACAAAGCATAAAAAATCGAAAGCAAAACGTGCAAAAAAAATTGCTAAAAGCTCACATTCTGTGTTCATTACCTAAACTACGTCGTGTCTCGTGTGTTCAAAACATATTTTCGATACAGTCCACAATAAAAATAAAATAAAACACGTTTTCCGCGTACCTATAAGAATATTGTGTAGTGTCTGTGGGTGATCGTGTGCATGCTTAGTTCTCGCATTATTGCCTTTAACCATCTAAAGACCCCCTTTCCGTAGATCGAGAGATCGAGATCATAACCTCAAAAAGGTCATACAATCGATAATTAATTTGACCATTCGCTTCTCATTGCCCTAATTGTTATACCACAGGTGTTCATACGACATACACATATGTAATGTACCGGTGTACATGCATATAACTGTAAGACAATTTGTATAAACGTAAGATCGTACAGTTTCATTTTTTCTCGTTTTCTTGTCGGTTTTAATACGGTCAAAAACATCGGTGTGACAATGGATGGGCTTAAGCGACAACGCGCAGCGCTAAAAGGGCAAATAACACGTATCATTGCCTTTATAGACTCTCCCCCGTTCACCGCTAACGAAGCAAAAGTGCGAATTGATAGTCTTGAACTGTGCATGCAGAAATTTGAGCACATTCAAGATGAAATAGAAGCATTGGCTGATAGTGCCGAACAAATCAGTGAAGAAAATCAGTATCGAACAGAGTTCGAAAACAACTTTTATAGTGTCCATGCACAATTGTCGGATGCAATTGATGAGCAAAAATCTGAACCGAGTTCAGACCCTAAAATTGACTTAAGCAAGGCACTACAATCGTTGGTCGAAAATGAAAACTCGTTAAGTGAAATTGTTAAGAACCTGTCGACAGAACGTGATACGGTTAATATTTCTCGGTCCGAAGTCAGAAATTATCTTCCTAAAATTATCTTACCTGATTTTTCCGGTGACTTTGACGATTGGATACGGTTTCGCGACCTATTTGAAGCGCTTGTTATTTCGAAAGATACAGTGTCGGGTATAGAAAAATTAGAGTATCTTCAGACGCATTTAAAAGATAATGCTCTTTCTATAATTAAGCATATCTCTCCAAGCAACGAAAATTTCGAAGTTGCCTGGAATCTAATAAAGGATCATTTTGATAAGCCTTCATTCATTAAAAATGCTCATTTGGACAAGCTGTTTGATCAGCCCGCGTTGAAAAGTGGATCGTTGACAGAAGTTAAGCGGTTGTTTAGCACGTCATCCGAAAACATTAATGCATTACGAGCATTGAAACAGCCCATCGATTCGTGGGACGCGTTGCTAGTGTATGTGCTAACCAAAAAATTAGATGTCGACAATAAAATGCTCTGGATACGGGAAATTAAAGACAAGCCAGAGCCAACGTATTCTGATTTCTCGGGTTTCTTAAAACAGTGAATCAATGAACTAGAATGTTTAAACCCATCAACCTCCGGGCGCGATCGTGTTCAACCGGCAAATAACCGCCGTCCCTTTTCTAAAGACCATGTAAAGCGCGTTTTAAATGTGACTGTGCCTTCGTGTCCCAAGTGCAACCAAAAACATTTTTTATATCAATGTGCCCAGTTTCGCGACCTGCCTGTATCAGCTCGCTGTGATTTCGTCAAATTAAATAAGATTTGTGAGAATTGTCTTCGGTCTAAACATAGCGTAGCCGAGTGCAAATATACGCATTGCAGAATCTGTAAAATAAAGCATAACACAATATTACATTGCGATCAACTTTCTCCTCCAAACGAAGTCCAACCCAGTACCTCGGATGGTACCGCGAGTGCAAGTAGTTTCTCGGTAAACACAGTGCAACAATCCGTTAACGATTATTTAACTATGCTACCTACAGCGTTGGTGCATGTTAAGAATTCTGTTGGTGAGCAAACAATGTGTAGAGTGCTTCTGGACTCCGGGTCCCAAACAACTTTAATATCGGAAGCGTGTTTAAAGAGACTTGGTTTGAAGCGCGATCATGCGAAAATTCCTATCATCGGTCTAGGGCAAAACGGAAACGTTCAAAGCACAAAAGGCAAAGTGAAACTTGAAGTGTCCTCGCTTTTAAATAAAGAAACTTTCATATCGGTACAAGCGTTCGTTCTTTCTCTGCTAACAAAAGATTTGCCAAGTGTTAAAATTCCGCAATCGAGTTTGTCGTTTTTTAATGATCTACCGCTTGCAGATCCGTCGTGCAACCTCCCCAACAAAATCGACATTTTATTGGGAGCTGATGCGTTCTTTGAAATACTAGTAGAAGGGAGAATTGTTCATCCATCGGGTAATCCAATCGCGCAAAATACAATTTTCGGATGGGTCATTGGCGGTCACGTTTTACTTAAGCATGAGCCAACAATAAGTGTATGCCATTCTACAATCGACCTTGACTTATTGCTAAAAAGATTTTTTGAAAACGAGGACAGCGTAGATAAACGTAGTTCCGATCACGAGGTAAGTGAATTTGTCGAAAATCATTTCAAATCAACGCATTTCCAAAGACCAGATGGGAGATTTGTTGTAAGTCTGCCATTCAACAAAGATATGGTACAACTGGGAGATTCTAGGAGCTCCGCAGTCAAACGGCTTCTTGCAATGGAAAGGCGGTTCACTAAAGATCCAACGCTGAGGCGTGAGTATTGCAATTTTATGCGCGAGTATGAGCAGTTAGGGCACATGACGCTTCTGAGCCACGACGAGTGCAGCTCTCCTTCGTTTTACTTGCATCACCACGCCGTACATCAACTTTCAAGCACATCAACGAAGCTAAGAGTCGTTTTCGACGCGTCTTGTAAATCTTCAAACGGTCTTTCCTTAAATGATTATCTATGTATCGGTCGCACAATCCAAAACGATCTTATAACTTGCCTCATTAAATTTCGAAAGTTCAAGGTTGCAGTTAAGGCAGACATCGCGAAGATGTATCGCCAGGTCTTGGTTAACGACAACGACACCAACTTTCAAAGAATAGTTTGGAGAAATGACGTTTCACAAGAAATCCGTGACTATAAACTTCAAACCGTAACTTACGGAACTGCGTCGGCTTCGTATTTAGCAACACGTGTTCTAAAGCAAATTGGTATCAACAACATCGCAAAGTATCCATGGGCTGCGAACAGCCTCATCAATGACTTCTATGTTGATGAATACATGTCAACATTTCATACTATCGAAGACGCAATTAGGGTAAAAAACGAGCTATGTTGTATTTTGAAAAACTCCGGGATGGACCTTCGGAAATGGTCATCTAATTCATCGCTCTTTATCAACACTATCGATCCCGAGTACCGAGAAACCGGAACCGAGTTGTCAATAGGTGAAGAGGAGATTAAAACGTTAGGCTTGATATGGGATGCAAAACTCGATTGTTTTAAGTTCCAATCAACGGTCAGCGACATTCGCCCCCAAATAACGAAAAGAGAGGTGCTATCGGATATAGCCCGTATCCTCGATCCTCTGGGATGGCTTTCACCATCCGTGATTAAAATGAAAATTTTCATGAAACGCTTATGGCTTAATGGCATTGGATGGGATACGTCGATTCCCATGAGTTTCCATGAAGAATGGTCAGATTTCAGATCGGATTTTGATTCCTTACGCGAAGTAAGAATTCCAAGGTGGTTACATTCAACTCGAAAGGAGGTAATTGAGTTGCACGGGTTTGCTGACGCGTCTGAGTCAGCTTACGCCGCAGCTGTATACTCAAGAGTCGTGGGAGCTAATGCCATTCAAACAGCATTAATCTGTGCCAAAACAAGGATTGCTCCAGTAAAACCAGCCCTTTCGATTCCCCGTCTAGAGCTGTGTGGTTCTCTTTTGCTAACTAAGCTACTTACCAAAGTGAAGAACGCACTATGCATCCATGACGTTGAATGTTTTGCTTATACGGATTCCACCACAGTTTTACACTGGATTTATGGTTATCCAATATCAAAGAACACTTACGTAGACAACAAGATATCTCAGATCGTTGGTAGTTTCCCTGCGACAATTTGGCACTATGTCCGTTCAGGAGAAAATCCTGCTGATTGCGCCACTCGTGGTTTGATGCCAAGAAAACTACCAGGTCTTCATTTATGGTGGAATGGTCCACACTTTCTACGCGAAGATACAATAAACTTCTCCAATATTCCGTTTAGTATTGACACTGAAGAAACTGCGAGAAACAACGAATTATCCTGCTTTATAACCTCATCGACTGAGAATAATTGTAAATGGAACGTTTTCGAAAGGTTTTCTAATTTAAACCTGATGTATAGAACTATTGCTCGTTGCGTTCGCCTTTTCAAGAGTTTTAAACCAACGGAGGACTTCGTTTTGTCAAGGTTTATTGTTCCTGGTGAAATACGATACGCAAAAACTATAGTAATAAAGCATTCGCAAAGAGCATTCTTTCAAGATGAAATCCAATGTCTCGAAAGTGGAAACGTACTTTCCACAAAAAATAAATACTCGTTTATGAATCCTTTCATCGATAATGAGGGTGTCATGCGCGTAGGAGGGAGACTTGAAAATGCAAATATTCCCTTTGAACAAAAGCACCCCATAATACTTCATAAGAATCATCGCTTATCAAGATTAATTGTAGACGACTGTCATTCTCGTAACATGCACGCCGGTATACGCCAAATGACATATCTTGTATGTCTTGAGTATTTCATCGTAGGGGTTCATCATCTGATAAAACGGTGCATTTATCAATGTACCACGTGTGTAAGAGAGCGAGCAATTCCCTACCAACAACAAATGGCAAGTCTTCCAAGGAATCGATTAAATTCCGGGACAACTTTTGGCAACACTGGAGTTGACTTCGCCGGCCCTTTTTTGGTTCGATCCTGGAAGGGAAGAGGTCCCAAGCAATACAAGGCCTACGTATCCCTATTTGTTTGCATGTCAACAAAGGCCCTCCATCTCGAGGTTGTCACAGAACTGTCATCAGCAGCGTTTATAGCAGCACTCCGACGATTCGTTGCAAGAAGAGGGAAATGTCACACGATCTTTAGTGACAATGGTACAAATTTTGTTGGTGCGAATCAACGACTTCGTGAATGGGCTGAACTATTGCGCTCAAACACGTTTCTGGAGGATGTCACAGGCGAATTAAGCTCACACGGAATCAATTGGTGCTTCTCTCCACCTCATGCTCCCCACTTTGGAGGCCTTTGGGAGGCCGGGGTCAAGACGCTCAAGTTTCATATTCGAAGAGTCCTGGGAAACACTTCCGCAACTTACGAAGAATTTACCACAATCCTATTCCAAATAGAAGCATGTGCAAATTCCCGGCCGTTATGTTTGAGTTTTGAAGGAGATACCAATTCATTAACTCCAGCGCACTTCCTAATCGCACGACCTATGACAACAGTTCCAGACCTCTGCGACGTTTCAAGGAAGACATCACTCGTTGATCGATGGCAGTACCTTCAGCAGCTTGTGCATGATTTTTGGCGTAAATGGTCTCAGGATTATATCACCCAGTTGCGAAAAAGACCAAAGTGGCTTAACAAATGTAAAAACATCAAAATTGATGACGTTGTCTTGATCAAGGACGAAAACCAGCCGCCATGTCGATGGCTTATATGAAGAATTTCCAAAATCTACCCGGGGCAAGATGGTCTTATACGAGTTGTATCCGTGGTCACTAGTAAAGAGGAGTTCAAGCGTCCAATATGCAAGCTGTGTCCACTACTGATCGACGATGGTTGAAATCAAGCTTCAACGGCGGGAGGATGTTTGCGCTCCTAATATTTTTGTGCCTCCACCTTAAGTGGTTTCTTAATAAAACATTTGTGCTTCCACCCTAAGTGGTTTTTTGACATTTACATTGTGTTTCCACCTTAAGTGGTTACTTTATATAATCTTGTCATATATTATTTGTCTCTGTCTATTTTCATGTATACCTTTCTCTATTCTTTTTTTGTTCTTACTAAAGTTGTTAATAAAATGGCTTCTTGTTGAATGGTTGTAGACCAAAAACCCACGCGCCTTATTATTTCGATCGGAAACTTGAAATTTATAAAAAGAACTCAATAAAACAATTAACGCGAGCGCAATTAAACAATAGCGCGAACAGTAGTTTTGAAAGCAAATTCATGGATGGAAATTAATCGATAAATAATACAAACGCCAGAGTGGGAACAAGAATGTTCGTCTGGAAAGAGGGAAAACAGTTTTCAATTTCAATTTATTCAAATAAAGAATCTTTACTAATGGGAATCGAAGTAGATATGTAGGTGCCTATACGCTGGTATTTTTCTAAGACTACGAGCAAATTATTCAAATACAGACTCTTGGATTTGAGTGATTTTATCGAAAATGACTTCTTCGAATTTTATAAAAACAATAACGTCCTGTCCGCAGGTGGCCATGATTCAGAGGATAGAGTAGTGGATTGCTAAGCCGAACGCTACGGGTTCAAACCCCAGCTTCAGCAGCATTCTTTTTCTACAAAAATCGCCAGCTTATCTGAGGCCACCTGTGCGATAACATGAGACAATACAAATCTAAGTCTCCTCCTCTGAGCCACGTAGGTTTCTGTTATGTGTGCTTTATTTCAGCCGATGGTCTCAGTCACCAGTGCTGCTATGTGTCTGTAGTTCGTTACATTTATGTGCGAAGTACTGTGAAATGTAATGTAATGTAATAACGTCCTGATTATTCTTTTGTCTAGCTTATGAAGCATTTTTTTTAAACTAACGACAGTTTTAGTATTTTTTAATACCTAAGTGCATATTTCTTGACCAATGATAAATTAGACATCATTTTGAACCCCACTGTTTGGCCAGAATTTGTGGGTGTGAAACTCTTTATATCGTCTCCAAAAAACCCGAAACATCAAAAAACAAAACCAACAACATAAAGATTATTAGTTCTAGTTCATGTCAACCTGTACTCTCTCCTGCTCAACTACAACAAAAAAACAATCAATTTCTTATATTCTATCATAATGTTGGTGGGCTTCGCACCAAAATGAATGACATTTTTCTCTTCTCATCTTCACAACAATTCGATGTTATTGCTTTTTCCGAAACTTGGCGCTCTGATAACCACTATACTTCTGAAATGTTTGATAATAAGCTATTCAACGTTTATCGCAATGATCGGTGTTATCAAACAACTGGTCTAACTCGTGGAGGTGGTGTATTAGTTGCAGTTCGATCTTCGATCTTGAGTATGCAGTTATAGTTGCCATCATCATCAAATCTATCAATCAACATTGATCAATTAATCATTAAAATAAAATTAGATACTATTCATGATGTGTTCATTATCTTAAGTTATAAGCCACCTATTAGCTCTTTTGAAATATACTTACTTACTTACTTAAGGTGGCGCTACAGTCCGGTATGGACTTGGGCCTCAATCAACAGTCTCCGCCAGTCAGCTCGGTCCCTAGCTAGCTGTCTCCAGTTTTGCACTCCAAGTTGATTGAGGTCCTCTTCCACTTGTGTGCGCCACCTGAGTCGCGGTCTTCCTCTCCTTCTGCGTCCCTCGGGAATAGAGTCGAAGGCTTTCCGGGCCGGAGCATTGGTGTCCATGCGCTCTAAATGACCGAGCCATCTGAGTCTTTGGACCTTGACCCTTCTGGCTAGGTTCACGTCGTTGTACAACCCGTAAAGTTCGCTGTTGTATCTCCTTCTCCATTCCCCATCAATGCACACAGGGCCAAAGATGACCCGAAGAATTTTCCTCTCGAAACAGCCTAAGGCACATTCATCCGATTTTGTTAGGGTCCATGCTTCTGCACCATACAGCAGGATAGGGATGATGAGGGTGTTGTACAGTTTAACCTTAGTTGCTCGAGAGAGGGCTTTTCCACTCAGTTGCTTTCTTAGCCCAAAGAAACAGCGATTAGCAAGAGTAATTCTTCGTCTTATCTCAGCGCTGGTGTTATTGTCCGTGTTGATAGCGGAGCCTAGGTAGACAAACTCCTTAACTACCTCGAAGTTATATGCGTCTATTGTGACGTTCTGTCCGAGCCGTCGATGTTGGGTGTCCTTACTCGAAGACAGCATGTACTTCGTTTTTCCCTCATTTACCGCTAAACCCATTTTTGCCGCTTCTGTCTCAATTCTCACAAAGGCTCCATTGACATCACGCTGTGTTCTTCCCATTATATCAATATCGTCGGCGTACGCGAGAAGTTGAACAGATTTATAGAAGATAGTGCCTCTGGTGTTGACGGTGGAGTTTTGGACTATCTTCTCAAGAACGATGTTAAAGAAATCACACGACAGTGCATCGCCTTGTCTGAATCCTTTTTTGACGTCGAATGATTCCGTAAGCTCATTGCCAACCTTGATAGAGCAGCGTGAGTTCTCCATCGTCATTTCGCACAAGCGAACGAGCTTGGCAGGGATGCCAAAGCTAGACATAGCTTTATACAGTTCGTCTCTGTAGATGCTGTCATACGCGGCCTTAAAATCAATGAAGAGGTGGTGGGTATCGATTTGCATTTCATAGGTTTTTTCCAGGATCTGCCGCAACGTGAAAATTAGGTCGATGGTAGACTTTCCTGGCCTGAAGCCACATTGATAAGGGCCAACCAGATTGTTGACGAAAGGCTTCAGACGTTCACATATTACGGCAGAGAAGATCCTGTAGGCGATGTTAAGCAGACTGATTCCTCTGTAGTTGGCGCAGTTTAGAGGATCTCCCTTTTTCAGGATCGGGCAAACAATGCTGAGGTTCCATTCATCGGGCATGCATTCCTCCGACCATATCTTACAGATGATTTGGTGCATGTACCTATCTAGATCGTCGCCTGCGGCTTTGAACAGCTCGGCAGCTAGACCATCTGCTCCAGCGGCTTTGTTGGTTTTCAGCCGTGATATAGCTGTTTTCACTTCTTCTAAGTCGGGTTCACGGAATTGTTGGCTGTCATCGTGTATGATAAAAGGCTCCTGTCTGACGGCGGGGTTCTGTTCGTCGTCACCGTTATACAGTCTACAGAAGTGGTCTTTCCAAATCCCCAGCACTGACTGCGGTTCTACTATGATGTTCCCTTGTTGGTCTCTGCAGGTATCGGTTCTTGCTCGATGACCTTCCGATAAAACCTCCGAACTTCATTCCTGCTGTTAGCTCTCTCAACATCTTCGATCTGACGCTTCTCATGCTCTCTCTTTTTTCTCCTGAGAAGCCGGCGTTCTTCTCTCCTCTTTTGCTCGTAGAGCTCACGAGCAGCTCTTGTCCTTCTTTGCAGCGCCGCTTTGTATGCATCCTGCTTGGCTGCATGGGCCTGCCTGCATTCTTCGTCAAACCAGGGGTTTCTTATTGGTGGCTGTGTGAAACCCAGCACATTAGAGGCGGCATCTCTAACTGCATTCTGGCAATGTTGCCACTGGTCTTCGATACTTGATGTTGGCGGGATAGGACTCTTTAAGAGGTTACTTGACGCTCGATCAGAGAAGGATCTGGCGATCTCTTGCGATTATAGCCGTCCGACGTCGAATTTTCTTGCAGCATTTCTTTGTTTTGGCCGTTGTCGGGATATTCGTAGCACTACCTTGGCTACGACGACGAGGTAGTGGTCCGAGTCGATGTTGGCTCCTCGGAAAGTTCGAACATCTAGAATGCTGGACAAGTGCCTCGATCGCAATGTGATCAATCTGGTTGATGGTTGATTGATCAGGAGATCTCCATGTGCCTTTATGGATGTTGAGATGTGGGAACCAGGTGCTTTAAATCGCCGAGGACAATTTTCATGTCATAGCTAGGACATTGCTCATATGTTTTGTCGAGGAGCTCGTAGAATTCGTCTTTGGTGTCGTCGTTTTTCTCTTCTGTGGGGACATGCGCGCATATTAAGCTAATGTTGCCGAATTTAGCCTTGATTCGGATCGTCGTGATGCGTTCGCTTACGCATTTGAAGCTCAAGACTTTTTGCCTGAGTCTGCTTCCCACGATGAATCCGCATCCAAAGAGTCGCTGTTTTTGCTCCCGGTAGCAATCCCCATAGTAGATGTCGCAGTTTTTCATTTTCTTTTCGCCCGGTCCATCCCATCGCATTTCCTGGATAGCGGTAATATCTGCTTTGTAGCAGTTGAGGGTCTCCGCTAGTTGTTCGGCAGCACGCAGTCCATTTAGGGACCTAACATTCCACGTGCATATCCGAAATTCGTTGTCCTTTATACGTTTGCTTGGGTCGTCATCAGTGTATCCGTCCGTTTCCGAGGCCTGTTGTCGCTTCGCAACTAGATTTTTTCTATGTAGTCGGGAAGTCACCCCGACGTACTTTTTTGAAATATACAAATCTCATATTGACGACTGTGTTTTTGTTTTAAATAATTTAAAAAATAATCAATATGTTATTGTTTTAGGTGATTTTAATTTACCAAGGTTAGATTGGGTTTTAGATCCTGATGAGAAATATTTAATTCCTTTCAATGTAAGTAGAGATTGTGAGAGTGTGGTTGTTGATACGCTAGCTGAGTTTGGACTTAAACAGATAAATTGTTTGAAAAATAATTTAAATCGTTGTCTCGATTTAGTTTTCACTGAAAGTGAACTAAGTGTGCTTATTGACAGCCCCACTCCTCCTCCTTTACCCAACACTGAGAACCATAAAGCACTTTGCATTAGCTTTGAATTTATTGATTTTTTGAAGCAGACATCCAATAATTGCTATTTGATTAACTATGATAAATGCAATTTTTCTAATGTTTCAAATTTTTTTAATAGCGTTAATTGGTTCCATAATTTAAGCATTACTGATATTGAAAATTCATATACTATACTAACGGGGCAGTTAATTTAAACGCACCAAAAACTTTGAGTAAGTCTCAATCTAAGCCAGTTTGGTTCAATAAAAAGCTAATAAATTTAAACAGTCGTAAAAATAAAGCATTTTAACGGTATCGTGAATCCAAGGAAAATAATGGTCTCCTTTCAAACTACATCCGATGCAATCGTGAATTTAATTTTCTGAATAAATTTCTGTTAATTTGAACTTTGTATAAAGCTACTCTCAGTAATTTATTCGAAACTACTATAATCTCAGTTTACTTTTCAATTCAAGTTTTCTTTATTTTGTAGAATATAATTAGTCTTCTTTCAAACTTCAAACAGTAAATTACTTCTTTTATAATAAATATTAGTCTTTTTCTTTACTCTGGATCTCCGAACATTCTGAGGTTATAGGCCCAGGATTCAATTGAAGAAAAATTAATTTTTGAATCTTTCTAGAAGAAATTATTTTTCACTGCATTTCTGAGATCGTTTTTAATTTGAGAAGAAGAAGAAAAAATAATAGCAAAATGGCTGATTATTCGGTTTCTAAGCTTCCATTATTTGATGGCACGAATTACAGCAACTGGAAATATCGTGTGGGTATTTTGTTGGACGAGAAGGTTCTACGAAAATACATTGAGGAAGATTTAGAAGAAATTCTTTCGAAGATTGACCCTGCTAACCATAACAGTGTGAAGTTAGAAAAAAAAATTTCAATTTTGGTCCAGACTATTCATGATGGACGATTGTAATACGTGAAGGAGAAGAGGACTGCCAAGGAGATGTTCGACACATTGTGTGGTATTTTTGAACGAAAAAGCATTTCGAGCCAGTTACTACTCCGCAAACAGCTTCTGATGTTGAAGTGTGAAGACATCATTGAACATTTTCTTCGGTTCGATACCAAGGTTTGTCAGCTGAAATCAACCGGAGCTAAGATGGAAGAGCTTGATGTTGTTGTCCATTTGTTGCTTACTTTGCCAGGAAGCTACGACAATTTAGTAACTGCACTAGAGACAATGAATCAAAGTGACTTGAAGTTAGAATTTGTAAAGACTCGGTTGATGGACGAATATAACAAGAGGAATGGATGCGCATCGGCAAGGTCTAGTGAGCCCGGTGCTATGAGTGCCAAGCCTAAGAGGAAGATTGTATGTTATGGATGTGGTAAACCTGGACACATCAAATCCAAATGTTTTTCCAAGCAGAAGGAAAAGAAGGAATCAGAGAGTTCAAGCAAAGCTTTCAGAAAGAAGGACTCGACAATGTGTGCAGTTGTTGACAAAACAAGTGAAAAAGAGCGCAAACCGTACAACCGATGAATGATAAAGTGAAGTTTGTTTTGGATTCTGGTGCAACCCAGCATATGGTTAACAGAAAAGATGATTTCAACGTTTTGAAGAACATCGAGGAAATTCAAATTTCAGTTGCCAAGAAAAACGAAAGTTTATCAGCATATGAAATTGTTGACATTACGGTTAAAACGTTTCATAATGGTGATTCTACACCAAAGACTATGAAGAACGTTTAATTTGTGAAGGATCTGAAATGTAACTTGATGTCTATCCGAAGTCTGACAGAGAGGGGTTATCGTATCGTTTTTGAAGGCGACAAGGCATATGCATCGATCGATGTGACACCTATGTTTGAAGCGAATACAATAGGCAAGCTGTACGAAGTTGATTTGCATGTTGACCAAAATAAATTCGCTGGCATCTCAGATGAGAAAATGATTCACAATCTTTGTGGCATTACAGACTAGCACATTTGAATACATACGATTTGAAGAAGATGGTCAGTCATCAGATGGCTAAAGGTTTTGGAAGAAGTGAATGTTGACACTGAATTAAAATTCTGCGAATCTTGTTTTTTGGCAAGCAAACACGTACATCGTTTCCAAGGAACAAAAACACTAGATTCAATCGCATTTTAGATCTAATTCACAGCGATGTCTGTGGTCCTATGCCAACGTCGTCGGCATTATGATGGACTATTCCAGAGCTTCAATGATATTCTGCATTCAACGGAAAAGTGAAGTCCTAAGCAAGTTCAAAGAATTCGTAGCCATAGCTGAAGCACTACATTGCAAGAAAGTTGCGAAGCTGAGAGCTGACAACGGTGGAGAATATACTTCAAATGAGTTTAGACAGTTCTGTAAGTCAAAGGGTATTCAAATGATGCTTACTGTTCCCTACAATCCAGAGATGAACTCCGTGTCTGAGCGATTGAATAGAACACTTCAGGAAAAAGCTACAACTATGCTGGTGGCAAGTGGTTTGGAAAATAAATTCTGGAACGAAGCGATTCTTGCAGCAAATTATATTAAGAATCGATCGCCAACGAGTGCTGTTGGGAAGCAATTTATGAAGCAGCCACCGGCTGAGATTTGGCTCGGAAGAAAACCAGATCTGTCCCATTTAAGAATTTTCGGTTCAGAATGCTTCAATTTCGTACCAAAAGATAAGCGATCGAAATTTGAAGCTAAGTCGAACAAATGTCTGATGCTTGGGTATGCTTCATTGATTGGTTTATACCGGCTGTGGGACATGAAAGAGAATAGGTTAGTTATTGGTAGACACATAGAAGACCGAAGATAACAGAAATTTCGACTTCAGAGGCGGAACGATTTGGTGAGAACAAAAACGACGAAACTTTGGAAAATCTACCTGTTGATGGCGGCGATGGAATAGTCCACAGCTCTTATTTGGATTGGGCTGGTAACCGCATTGAAACAATCCACGATGTCGAAGAAAACGTCATCGGTAACAACAGTACCAGCGGAAGCGAGAATAGTGTTGAAGACCTCGAAACAAATGTTCAACGAAGAAGCAAACGTACGCGAAGACAACCTGACCGACTTGGTTTTTGCACTTTGCTCTTACTGCTGAAGAGTACTTCGAAGATGACCCAAGAACCATTGCTGAGGCAAAAGCAAGAGCAGATTGGCCAGAATGGGAAAATGCCATAAAAAGTGAGTACCAATCATTGATTCATAATAAAACTTGGACTATTTGTAGTTTGCCAAAGAATGGAAAAGCCATAACAAGCAAATGGGTATTTCGATTGAAACGCAAAGTAGATGGGCAAATTGAAAAATACAAAACTCGTTTGGTGGCGCAAGGGTTTACCCAAAAACCTGGTTTCGATTACACCGAAACGTATGCGTATGCGCCAGTTGCAAAGTTGGTAATATTAAAAATATTGCTTGCAATTGCAAATGAGAAGGGCATGTATTCACCAGATGGATGTCAAAAGTGCGTTATTGAATGGTGAACTCTCCGAAGACATTTATATTGAGTTACCGGAAGGTATTGAATTTGGAAATAAAATCTGCAAGCTCAATAAGGCTTTGTATGGGTTGAAGTAAGCGTCCCGAGTCTGGAATGAGAAGTTCAACAGTTTCATGGTTAGAATTGGATTCAGGCAATGTGAGTCAGATCAATGCGTGTCGTGTACGTCAAGGACCAAAACGGAAGCAATTTTTACGCCCTGCTGTATGTCGATGACATATTGCTGTTTTGTCAAAATATTCAAATGATTAACAACATAAAGCAGCTGTTGTCAAACGAATATGACATGACTGACATGGGTAGAGCAAGTACCTTTTCTGGGAATGCACATCCAGCAAAACATCGAGGATGGAACTATTGAACTAAGTCAACGGCAATACTTGGAGAAAGTGTTGCATAAATTCATTTCATTTTTTTTATTTCATTTATTTTCCTATAATATGATGAAAATAAACTTCAAGATTTTTAATCTTATAACTAAGTTTAAGATATTAAATAACAACAGATACACAAATACATAGGTACAGTTAAAAACATTATTATTATATTTTTTTTTTTTTAATTCTTGATGATATGTGCTTAAGCAATTCCTCTCGAAACCCACGCGACGATATTGTCCTTTGCAATTGATGTGGCAAATTATTCCACAATCTTATTGCATAAACAAAATAAGAGCGTTCTAATATAGTATGCCTAAAATGCGGAATTTTCAATTTAAGACCTCTAGGCGATTGTTGTACAAACTCACTTAGATACTCTGGGCAGCGATTGTAAACTATGTCATGAAGTTTCAATAGAGACCTGTACTCATAAAAATCATCAAGGCTCATTCCGAGCAGCGAAGTTTTAAATTGTGAGACACTATTATGCCTTGGAAGACCATGAATTTACCTCAAACAATCATTGAACGCGACGTTTAACTTACGCTTACACTCATAATCCAAACAGAGGTATATTATTATTATTATTATTGTAATGTGTATACACTTTATTTATCTCATACGCTCTGTATCTCCTTCTATTGTAATGTCTAATATGTATACTTTATTATCTCTTACGCTCTGTATCTCTTTCTATATTTAATGTACACACTTTTCTTACTCTCTTTACTTATTCTGTATCTCTTTAACTCTAATATCGTTTAATTGTAGTAGTAAACACTTGTGAGGGGCAATACCTAGTGATTAAGAGAAACTTTTTGTTTAGCATTAAGAACGTTAGCCCCTACAAAAAGTACTGCCAGTATTTTTATTTGTAAGTGGAGAACTTCTGGAACATTCAGCTTCTCCAAGAACCAATAGGAACCAATAGTAGTTTCTAGAACCCATCATTTATGTTATATAAATAGCCGTTTGGCGGCGAGGCAAGTTAGTTGATTCTGAACTGAGATAAAGTAAAGATACTGTGTTTGCAAAGTTATAATTGAAAGTTTGAATAAAGTGAACTTGTGTTTTATTTAAAAAGTGAATAAGTTTTAATTGTCGGACCAAGCCGAATATTACATTGGTGTCAGAAGTGGGATTAAAACTTATTGAGAATAAAACAGTGAACAGTGATTAAACTATTTTGTGTGAAATAGTGAAATTAAAAAAAAAAAAAAAAAAAAAAAAAAAAAAAAAAAAAAAAAAAAAAAAAAAAAAAAAAAAAAAAAAAAAAAAAAAAATGAGTAAAGTTTTGAAAACTTAACTGTCCCTGAGCTAAAGGCCGAATTAAGCAAACGTGGCTTAAGTGGGGCAGGATATAAAAACGAACTCGTAAAAAGGCTACAGGAATATCTGGAACAACAAAATGAAAACCCAGATAAATTTGCTTTCGAAGTGGAAGCAAAATCGGAAGAGGTAAATGCAACTGCCGACTTATCTAACATGATGTCACTTCTTCTAGCCAAATTCGAGAAGAATGTTCTGGAGCAACTACAAACACAAAAGAATGATGTTGTCGAACAACTACAAACTCAAAGAAACGAGCAGAAGAACGAGCAAGAGAACGTACTCAGACAACTAGAAGCTCAAAGAAATGATGTGCGGGAGCAACTAGAAACTCAAAACAAGAATGTTCTGGAGCAACTAGAAACTCAAAGAAACGAGCAAAAGAAGGAGCAAGATAATGTTCTCAAGCAACTGGAAACTCAAAGAAACGAGCAGAAGACCGAGCAATAGAATGTCCTCAAACAACTGGAAGAAAATGTCCTCAAGCAACTAGAAACTCAAAAGAATGATGTTCTGGAACAACTACAAGCTCAAAGGGATGACGTTCGAGATCGGTTTGATGAACAGAAAAATCTGCTAGAAGGCAGGTTTGCGGACTTCGAAGACAAAATCAATACTCTCGATGAGCGTGTCGAAAAACAAAATTCAACGACTAATGCACATTTCAAGAAAATAGACGACCAGATCGAAACCATTACAAGCGAACTAGAAGAAGTGCGAAAGATGAAAGCTCGAGAAACTTCTGGTGAGTGCTCAAGAAAGAGAGAAATGAATCCTCCAAGCTTTGATGGTCAGATACCGTGGTCAATCTACAAGAAACAGTTTGAAGCAGCAGCGTTAACAAACGGCTGGGACGATGACGAAAAATACATTGCTCTTACGCTTGCCTTGAGAGGAGCAGCTGCTGAACTGCTACAAACCATCCCAGCAGAGAAGAACGGTGACTTCAAAGTTCTGGTAAACGCAATCGAACAGCGGTTTGGGGATAGCCACATGACAGAAGTCTTCCGAGTACAACTAAACAACAGGGCACAGAAAAGAGGTGAAACTCTGCAGCAGCTTCAGGCAGATATCGAGCGATTAGTTCACCTGGCATACCCAACAGCTGGCAACGAGATAATAAATCAACTTGCTGTTGAAGCCTTTGTGAGAGCTGTGGGCGATATAAATCTCCAAAGGGCTATTCGCACTGCCGGAAAGCAAACACTACCAGAAGCATTGGCTTTCGCTCTAACAATGGAAGCCGCAGAACAAGCTTCCCAAAACGTGCATCGCGTGAGAGAATTGGAAGTCCAAGAAAGCTCTTGTCAGAAGGCTACTCTGGAAAGGAGTCAGCGAGACGGACCAGCACGATGCTGGAACTGCAACAAGACCGGGCATCTTCAACGACAGTGCAGATTACCGCGAAGACGAACCTCATGTCAACACTGTGGAAACAGAACTTACTCAACTAGTCAAAGTTACACCAACAACGTTGCTTCCGAAGCTGTTTCCCACCCGGGAAACGAATAAGAACCAACTTCGAGGGGCAGAAGCTGGTTTCTGGTATCGATGGCCCCAGAAACACCATCCAGGTTTCTCAAACGAAACGTGACAACAAGAGCCTGACCGTGGAAGCAAGTATAAACGGCAACAAATGTGTGGCTACTATCGACACCGGTGCCACGGCGTCCATTGTACGGCAGGAACTCGTTAAGAAGACATGGCTCCACAACACCAACAGCTATCGTCTAAGGACTGCAACTGGAGAGGCCGCAAAAGTTTATGGTGAGGTACGTCCTTAGATCCGGATGGCAGAGCTGGAATTCTCTCACCTATTCCTGGTAGCAGATATATGCGACGAGTGCATTGTCGGCGTCGATTTCATGAAAGATAACGGATTGATATTGGACATCGGGAACCAAGTCCTGAAATATCGAAACATCGAGATTCTGATGATCTATGGGATTCACTCGTATGAGACCTCGCTATCTGTGAAAACCGTCATCAAAGAAGATCTGATTTTGCTTGCTTCTTCAGAAGTATTCGTGTGGACGAAATTGAAAGGTAAGCCTGGAAGCCATCGATACCTCATTGTCGAACCAGCATCTGTAAAGTCCTCCCAAAACGTCACCATTGGGAAGACTCTTGTTAGACCTGTAAAGAACATGGTTCCCGTACGAATACTGAACATCAAGCCGTACGAAGTTAAGCTTAGCAAAGGTGAGATTGTCGGACAATGCGAATCTGTATCGGCGATAACAAGGATCAGCGAAGAAGAGCCAAGGCAAACATTGGAGTCCGAAGAGGTGAACTCCATAAAGACGAACATTCTCAAGTCATCTAATCTTGGCCACCCATAACGAAGAACTGCAGAAGGTCTCCTCGAAGAATTTGCAGACATCTTTTCGTCATCGCAAGGGAAATATGGCAGAACACAACTGGTTCAACATCGAATCAACACCGGGGATGCAAAGCCGATCCGTCAACCTGCAAGACGCCTTCCACTAGCCAAACAAGGTGAGATTGAAGAACTGATAACCACCATGAAAGAAGAGGGTCTGATCGAAAACTCTAAAAGCCCTTGGGCGTCTCCAGTAGTCCTGGTAAAGAAGAAAGACGGATCAACCCGCTTTTGCGTAGACTATCGAAGGTTGAATGATGTGACCAAGAAGGATAGCTACCCTCTGCCTAGGATCAGTGATACTCTGGACGCAATGGAAGGAGCACAATGGTTCTCACCGTTGGACCTGAAAAGTGGATACTGGCAAGTAGAAATCCATCCTGAAGACAGCGTTCTCGACAGGAAACGGATTGTGGCAGTTCAAAGTGATGCCTTTTGGACTGTGCAATGCTCCAGCGACTTTTGAGCGCCTTATGGAATGCGTCCTGCAAGGACTCACTTGGAAATCTTGCCTGGTCTATTTGGATGACGTCATCGTATACGGGAAAACATTTGACGAACATTGTACAAATCTGAGAGCCGTGTTTCAAAGACTTCGAGAAGCCCAACTCAAGCTCAATCCAGAAAAGTGTTCACTCTTCAAAACCGAAGTGAAATACCTGGGACATATCATCTCATCCCAAGGAGTTAAGACGGATCCTGATAAGGTTGACACCGTGAAGAATTGGCCAACACCACAGGACAAACATCAATTCCGAAGCTTTCTGGGTCTTGCCACCTACTATAGGCGCTTTGTAAAGAACTTTGCTGAGATCGCCAAGAGTCTACATCAGCTAACGGAAAAGGGAAAACAGTTTAAATGGTCAGGTGAGTGCGAGCGCAGCTTTCAAGAGCTCAAGCAACGCTTGTGTAATGCACCAGTGCTGACCTACCCGACTCCAGGAAAACCGTTCATCATTGATGCTGATGCCAGCAATGTCGGGATTGGTGCTGTATTGTCACAGGTACATGATGGCGAAGAAAAGGTCGTTGCCTATTACAGCAAGGTACTCTCGAAGTCGGAAAGAGACTATTGTGTGACCAGAAGAGAACTTCTTGCACTGATTTTGGCAACAAAGCACTTCCATAAGTATCTCTATGGACAGAAGTTTCTTCTCCAAACCGACCATGGAGCACTAAACTGGCTTTTGAATTTCAAGAATCCAGAGGGTCAAGTGGCGAGATGGATTGAGAGGCTGCAGACGTACGATTATGAAATTCAACATCGGAAAGGGAAGCTTCACTCAAATGCTGATGCACTGTCTCGGAGACCATGTAAGCAAGACTGTAAGCATTGCAGACGCCAAGAAGAAAAAGAAGTGGTTACTGTCCAACGAACCAGAACCGATCCCATTTATGGCTGGACCAACGACGAGTTGAGGAAGGCTCAACAAGAGGACCCAGATATTGAACCCATCCTCGCATGCAAGGAACACCAGGAAAAACCAGAATGGGCTGATATCTCCGACAGAAGTCCGGCTCTGAAGGCCTATTGGGCACAGTGGGACTCGTTGCATGTCCAAGAAGGTGTCCTTCGACGTAAATGGGAATCAGCAGATGGAAAGTCCTATGTAATGCAGCTAGTCTTACCGAGATCGAAGATTATGGACGTTCTGCGAGAGATGCATGATGGAGTTTCGGGAGGCCATCTAGGAGTAAACAAGACGCTAGAAATGGTTCGACAACGATTCTATTGGCTACATGCAAGGGAAGATGTCGTGAAGTGGTGCCGAAAATGTGATACCTGTGCTGCCACCAAAGGCCCAAACGAAAAGAATCACAGCCAAATGCAGCAGTATAATGTCGGATCACCCTTTGAAAGGATTGCAATAGACGTGGCGGGTCCATTTCCGGAAACAAATAATGGAAATCGTTATATTCAATTCAATTCAATTCAAATATTCATTTATTGCAATATATCATTCAAGATTTACAAAGTGTTTAATGAATTTTTAAGCATTGGCTTAGCCGTCAGCTCGATTGGAAACTTTAAAATATTTAATACAATAATTGAACAAAGAAGTATTATGGTATAAAAATCACAAACGGTAAAAAAGAGAATAAAAGATTTGATTTGAATTTAAAAGTATTTGTATTATGATTCATGAATATTCTGTTAGCGGTAGCTAGCTCTGACAAATTTGACAAGGTTCGCCCAATCTGATCCATTTAGAATTTTAATGGTTTCCTGTACTGATAGTGTTGGTTTACCGAAGCATGCTCTTCTTTGCTGGTTAAAAATTGGACACACACTGATGAAATGAAAGCAGTCTTCTTTAGCTCTCAAGCTACATATATTGCAAAACTGGTCGAAGCTTCCATTGTAGATTAGATTAGATTAGATTAACAAATGTTTTATTCTTCTTTAAGTCTTATACAGATTATATAATATATGTAATAATAATAAACTAACATTTTTAGAGCATGGCCTAAGCCGTCTGCCAGTTGACAATATAAACTTTAAAGTAGATTTTAAGTAATTTTTTTTTTTTATTTAAAAAAAATCATCTGTAATTTTTTTTCTGTATGAAAGAGCAAGCTTGACAAATTGAAACAGGACATTCCAATCTGCTCCATTGAGAATGGTTATCATTTCATCTTCACTCAGTAAACTCTTCCCGAAAACACTCCTCCGAGATTCCATTAAGATCGGGCATCTGCAAAGGAAGTGGTAGATGTTTTCCCTTTCTCCTTGGTTGCACAGATTGCAGATTTCCGAGCGTTCTTCTCTATGCGGCATAAAGTTGAGTGGCAGCAACTCTCCTCTTGTTTTTAAAACCAGTGACATGAGGTCGGATGAGTACTCTTCCTTGAAATAACTTCTGGTTGCAAGATTGTAATCGAGCGTTGCGTAAATACGTCTGCTTGTCGACTCTCTAGCTTTTGTAATGAATTCCTCTCTTTTCTTCACATCAACTGCACTTATGAGATAATAAAGTTCAGCTTTCCATTGATCTGGCCTATTTTCGTTTAAAGTTAGCTGACGGCCACAAAGAGTAGCTAGGCTACTCCAGCTCTCGAACCAAGATGACTTCCTTCTTAAAATGACCATAGTTATTTTTTTGGGCAGCCTGTTCTCGTTCATGGTTAACGTCTTTATTATGTAGTCTACTTGCATTTTAAGTGTCGAAATGAATAGAGGAGGGAGACCCGTCTCGAGCATGAGAATGTAAGTTGGAGTACTGTTTGGAAGCCTCAAAGTTCTCTTTAGAAAATATCTCAAAAGATGTTCCACCTCACTGACCCCATACTTGTGCGGCGTAGCACATAACTGCCTTCGCCGTTGTTTCAAAAATTCGGCACTTAGAATTAAAATTAACGTCTTTGTTGTGCATAATGGACTTCCACGTTGCATTTAGTGCATTTTTTGATTTGGCTAGTTTCTCCACAATGTGGTTTTTCAGATTCAGATTTCTTGATATCTTTACTCCTAGGTAGTTATAGTCACTTACGATTTCCTTGCTATCAAATCTCCACTTTTCGTTGCGACAGTTTGGGCCTCCACCGTTACGAAAGATCATAACCTTGGATTTGCTAAGGTTTACCTGAAGCCTCCATTTGTAGCAGTATGCAGCTATTCTGTTTATCATCAACTGGAGACTTTCAGGCGTTTCAGCAAATATAACAATGTCATCGGCGAATTTTAAGGATTTCACAAGAAGATTTGCTGTAACTTTTGCTCCACCCTGTAGATCGTCCTCCATGTCGTCTATGAAGAGTGCAAACAAAAGAGGGCTTAAGTTGCAACCTTGTCTTACTCCTACTTCCACTTCGTATGATTCCGCTACATCGTTGTTGAAAGAGATTGCAGATGTTGTAGATTCATACAATTTCTCCAAAATGCGTCCAAATTTTGTTGAAACACCTTTGTTGTAAAGTTTAAGCATTAGAGCTTTTCTGTCGATGGTGTCGAAGGCAGCTTTAAAATCTATAAAGAAGGCATACAACTTCTTTTTATCTTTAATGAAGATGTCCGCTATGGATGTGAGTGAGTAGATTAGGTCTATCGTTGAGTAGTTCTTGCGGAACCCGGCTTGAGACTCACCAAGGAGATGATTTGCTTGAACCCAACCGTAGAGTCTTTTGTATAGAAG
Organism: Sphaerophoria taeniata; assembly: GCA_943590905.1. Classification (NCBI taxonomy): domain Eukaryota; kingdom Metazoa; phylum Arthropoda; class Insecta; order Diptera; family Syrphidae; genus Sphaerophoria; species Sphaerophoria taeniata. Next base: position 116,396,106 of record OX016541.1, on the reverse strand, counting down.
CCTTGTCAGAATTTTCATTGAAGTGTTCAGCAAGGATATTCCTCTATAGTTTGCAGGATCAGTGCGGTCACCTTTCTTGAATATGGGAGTGACGATGGAATCCTTAAAATAAGTAGGTATGCATCCGTCTTCGTAAGCCTGGTTAAGCGCTAGAGTAAAGTGTTCGATGAATGAAGGTGTGCTGAATTTGTAAAATTCCGGCGGTATACCGTTGGATCCTGGAGCTTTGTTACATTTCAGTTCATCCAGAACTGCCTTTACCTCTAAGATACAGAACGGGGCGTCCAAAGCGTCATCCGCCTGAAAAGGGATAGCAAATTGGAAGCTCGTAGTAAACTTGTCCTTTGTTAGGTTTTTGAAATGTTCGCATAAATCCTTTAGCTCGATCGGTAGGCAAGGTCGCGGTAATTGACTGTCGTTGTTTATAAGGCGTACTTTGCTCCAAAACTGTGACGCGTTCCTGCAACTTGAAAGATCGTGTGCAATGTTCTCAAAGTATGCTTGACGCTTAGACTTAAGCAAGGCTTTTAAAGTTTTGTTAGCGGACAAATATTCTCGCTTTAGAAAGGGGTTTTGAGGGTACTTCCTTACAAGCTTTAACCAAGCAAATGATTTTTTCCTAGCTTGTGAGCAGTCTCTGTCAAACCATTTGTCACGAGGAGTAGAAACCCTGTTATTGTTCATCCTACAAGATGTTGGTATCGATATTGCTATGGTATCATCAATTTCGGAAAGATTAAGGTTTGTATTGAATGGAGGTGCAAGCTTTAAGGCGATGTTGGTGTCTAACGCTTCAGCATACGTATTCGCCATCGATTGTTTCCATTTGTATTTTGTAGCTTTTGTTGTGCAAACATCTGCGCGTTGTAGACTCATTGGTAGCTGAATTGAAACTTGGATAGGAAGATGGTCCGAGTGAATCTGTGATAAAACTTCGAAGTCATTCATTAGGTTACACCAATCCCCATTCACCATAGCATAATCAATAACTGAGTTGCCCTGAGGACCGATAAAAGTGCAGGCACCATCAGCGTCCCCCTGTGTACTTCCATTGCAGATACCAAGACCAAACGAATAACAAAGATCAATAATTTTCTTTCCTTCTCGGTTTACAACAACATCTTTCGAATGACGGTGGTTCAAGTTCAAAGGTTTGAGTTCGCTTTCCAATGATCCTGTTCTAGCGTTGAAGTCCCCAATGAGCATGACGTTTTTAAGAGCTGCAATGTACAAATTGTCTTCAAGTAAGTTAAATTGCCTATCCCAGCTAGTGCAGTTTAGATATACAGGCACCAAGGATAAAGTATGGTAGTTGGATTTGATTTCAATATACAGAAAGTCTTCGAGGTTCTTAAAAACGAATTCAACACCTGGGCCCTATTGCACCAACGACTTTTCACTTTTCACTTTGCAACTTTTCACTTTTACTTTGCAAATTCTGTTTCACCAAACGCTAATTTGCAAAGAGGAAATTAATTTTTTGAAAAGTAAACAAAAAAATCCTTCTTTGCAAATTTTGTTTCACCAACCGCAAATTCGCAAAGTGAAAAGTACTTTTCTGAAAAGTGAAAAGTTTTGCAAATTTGCAAAGAATTGTTTGATTTCGTTTAACCAAACGAAAAAACTTTGCACTTTGCATTTCAAATACTGAAAAGCTTTTCAATAATATGCAAAGCAAAAATTTTCTTTGCGGTTTGTGATAAGTTCCTTTATTTTTGTTTTATATTCAATTTTATATATAATTTCATTATAATAGATTATTATCTAATATATAAAATTCTTCTGTCACAGTTTTAGTGGTCATACTCCTCCGAAATGGCTTGACCGATGTTGATGAAATTTTATATGTTTATTCAGTAGTAGGTATGAGAATAGGCTTATAAGTTATAACTAAGTTTTATACCGCTAATTGTTTTTCTTGGGCCGTTGTTTGTTTTTAATAATTTTTTGTGGTCTGTCATTAAGAAATACATTCAGTCCTTAATTTTCAACTTCCTACCACTTTTTGGACGCAGCGTTATTTTGGAAGGAAGCAAAGAGAATATCCTTGAATTGAAAAAATAACGAAATGATAAAGCTTGTTTTTGCAATCGTAATAAATTTAAAAATTACTTTTTTATTTTTTACCACTTCCAAAACAGCTAACTTTTTGGCGTTCTTATCAGTAGATAGATAGATAGATAGAAAAGATTTTTATTTCAGAAATCACAATATATGTATCTAGGTACAAAATCAAAATAATAATTAAATAAAATCTTAATACGTAATCTTAATATACATGAATATTAATATTAACGTATTTTTGGCATAACATTTCATTTGTTGTCTGCCAGGTGGGCTTAATTTATAATAATATATATACAGTATAATAATATTAAAAAAGAGTTTACAATATTATAAACAATATTATATACAAAAAGATATTTTATTAGACATCACTCATATTTATATAATTCAGAATATCAATTAAATTCATTTAATATTAATTCTCTATATTTAAGGCAATAATTTAAGAAACTGTAGAGGGAGGGAAAGTTGTTTCCATTCAAAATTTCATAAAGCTCGCTAATAGAAAGAACAGTGTTACCGAAACATTTTTTTCTCGCGTTCATAAATACTGGACATCTGCAAATAAGGTGATATGTATTTTCTGCTTCATCTAGATTGCAAATTGTACAAATACCGATAGTATCTCTTTTAAAAGCTCTGGCATTAATATTTAGAAGACCACCTCTAGCTCTGAGAACTAAACTTACTAAATGGGCAGGGTTTTCATCAATGAAATATGGTTTTATATCAAATTTTAGATGGGGATATGCATCGTGAAACTGAGAGCATCTAGCACTGTTAATATTCATTTCGTGTTCTGTTCGCTTAAGGGTTTCTAAGATATCTAAATGTAAATCAGATAGATTCATATCTAAAATGTTGGAGTTTA